>CM022946.1:125764440-126246846 GCA_012931725.1 Litsea cubeba
GATCCGGCGAGCGTCGCTCGCTCCTTCGCTTGGTTTAGGACAGGGGCAGAAGTGGCGCCATCACCCCCGAGCCCGAAGCCATGCGGGTGCTGGCGGACGAGGGTGTAGCAGAGATGAAGATCTCTGCCTGAACTTGGCCGCCAGATCTTTGGTGCCGGGCACTCTTGATCCTCCTTCCATCCCTTCCTCCTGGTCGGACGAGTAGGCGTCAACTATCTCCCTCAGGTTCGGTGACTCCAAGCTAGAAAAAGTGGATGCCTCAGCACCAGACGCGGCTCGGCTCGCAGCAGGGTCGACTAAAGGGACCCCGGCAGGCACCGCCAAGGTGACGGGAGGATGGTTGGCTCGTCCCCTAGAACTGCTCCAATTCTCCTGTAGTGGCCGCGGTACCTCGGCGTATACCCTAGCAGCTTCCAGGCCGATCTGGTCTCGTGCCCTTTGTATCTCTCGACCTTCTTGTGGTCTTCGATGTTCTTCCTCCAGCCTTCACTCGCAGCTTGGTGCCGCCTCGCGTGCAGTTCTGCGCCACAAACAAGAAAGAGTCTCAGCTCGGCAACATAAAGGTTGAGCAAAACAAACAGAGAAAAAAAGCAGTAATTACTTGGGACGGCCCCGAGATGGCGAGGGACCATCAGTCTCCTATCCTCGCCAGCGCCGAATTCCCAGCCCCCAGACACACAGAAGAGGTCTTCCTCGGCATTCTTACTGGAATTCCTCCACGGCCAGCAGACGAAGCCTATTCGGCGACTGCTTCACCCGGAGGTAGTAATGTCTCCCCCAGCCTCTGCCAAATGTCATATACGTTCCTCGATGTCCATGGACACCCAGGTTGGTCCCCAAAATCTCATTCAGTTTCGCCTTGCCCATGATGCCTTGAAGCATTGGTGCAATAGCTGGCACGGGAGTAATCGACCACATGCTAAGGCAAGCCCTAAGGAGGGGGTGCAGAGGAGTCTGACCCCGCCTTCGATCACGGAGATCAGAGCGAACGGCATCCAGCCGCAGGACCAGCCGCGCATGCCTGGTCGATGGGATCCGTGGCCTGAGGCGACACTCCCTCGGGATGTTGTAAGTGGCCCCTAAACCTAGCCATTCCTCGTCTGTATCTAAACCGAAACCTAGGGGTACCCATGTCTAAAAGAAGAAGATAGCGAAAGAAATCCTTAAGGTGGATAAACCCTAAAAACTAGACAGGGGCACGAAGTTACTTACAGAAATGAAAAGGCAAGTCAAGAATAGATCTGGGCGAGTCCTACGGTCGTCCTCACCAGAGAAATCTCGAAGAACAGAGCAGAAATCAAAGGCAAGGGCAAAGGAAATCAGAAAGAAGAAAGAAAGGAGATAACCCTATTTATAGAAAGGGAACCCTCTTTGGGCGCCACTTTTGAATTCGAAGAGACGGATTTCGCAATCCGCGCCTGTTCCATCAATGAGACAACGCAATCGGTAAAGAGGCTACACGTGTAGCCGTCGGTTCACTTCCCAGGACGGACAGGACGAAGCATTTATTGCCTCAAGAAAGTTGAAACGACACCAGGCAATGATCGCCGTATCTCCGGGCAGGTTCTCTAGCTACTGACCACTAAAGGCTAGGATGCTTAAGAGGTCAAAAGCTAGGGGGCAATTGTGTGGGGAGATTTCCAAAGCTCCAGGATTACACTAATCGAAGCCATCAAATGGGATTAAGCATTCTCACGTGCGATCCACGTGCCACCTACGTGGCACCAGACTCACCTCGGCTACAAGGACAGGGGCCCCAGCCGAAGTCAGGCAGGTCCGGGCCGCTAGTGCCGAGCTCGGCTACCCCCCAGGTGCCCGCCTCGGCTGAAAACTCCACCTCGGCCGAAGGTGCCGGAATGAAAGCCGAAGCAGGAAGAGAGTCTCCACTCGCGCCCTTCGCCCCCCACGTCATCGGACACGTAGAGGAATAGGGGCGCGAGCTAGTAAGACAGATGCGACATTTAGCCGTCCACAATCTTCGCCAGATCCCTAACAGGGCGGCATCCAGCGGCTGAGGCCAAATCAGGGCAAGGCCCGAGGGTAGATCCGATGGTACCCCTACCACCAAAGGCATCCAACACAATCTGGCCCAACATGACACGCATTTAATGCGATATGGGCCGATCCGACTGGCATTAAATGCAAAGCGGGCTGGATTGGACCGCATTGATTACTTTGTGGGCTAATGATGACTTCCCTGTCAAGTCATGGGACCCACACCAAGATATCATCCAAAAATATCGTCCAAATCGTCTATAAATAGAGCTTCAAATCACATGCAAGGTACACACAATCCAACCCAGAGAGTCGTTACTCTGCCTCTCTTCTTCCTCTCCTTCCTTTGTTCCAGTTCATTGACTGACTTAGGCATCGGAGAGCTTGCGCCGCCCAGGCCAGGGTCCTCTGACCGTTTGCTCTATCCTTCCAGGCTTTCAGGCAGCGGGTTATCTTCTTAACTTGGATAAGTCCTGTAAGGCACCCCGATTATTGTGGGCCGTTATTTTTCTGCACCTACAAATATGTTAATGAGATGTTATTCATCTCAAAAGAAAAATTCATATTTGCTAGTATTTGTCCAAGATCAGATCACTCTACATCACAATGAATAAGAACAAGAGTAATTGGATCAATAAACAAGATTAATAGTTAGACGTTCTCTCCGCCTTTTTCAATTCATACGTTAAAACCAAAACGATCATAGGGTGCCAAACTGGAGCATGCATCAACTCCGCCATAACAAATATTAACCGTCACGGAACTGTCAACCGCAGCTAACCATGGTTCGGGTTTTAACGGTTTTTCACTGTTCGGTTATGGTTACGGTTTTTAAAAATAAAAAACCGTGAAACACGGTTCGATTAATGATTTTCCCAAAAATCACGGTTAACCGAACCGTTACACCCCTATAAGATTAATCCCTCATATTAATGATCTGATGATCCTTTTTAATCAATGAAGATTTGCCCATTCAACTCATGATCCATCAAATTTAGAATGTCACATCAACATTCTTAATTTTACATAATTTTTAAACTCTCCTCATTTTTAGTTTTGTATAATAATTTATTTAATAATGAAAATGCTTTCATACCGCATGACTCGTGATCTAATGGTGTGAAGTCTTGACTAGGAGGATGGTTGCAAACGGGTATTCGGTTCTTCGATTCCTGGAAGTTCCGACCCACAAAAAAACCGGGGTCTGGAACCTATTTTAGGTTTCGATTCATAAAAAGGTCTGGGTCCGAAACCTAAAGTTCCGATTGATAAACAGGTCCGATTCCGAGTCCATATAGATTCTGACCCGTGGACTCAGGACCCGACATATGAGTCTTTGATCTTGCAATTTGTACTTTAAAAACAACTCTTTTTTTGCATTCTTATGTATAATACTGGATGTTGTAGACTTGATGCGCTGTTATAAGTTGAATGATATGCTTATTTTAAGAAAAAATAAAGAATAAAGAGAACATAGAATTGATTTTGGAACTAGATTCGAGTCTTTTAAGTGGACCCGGTTCCGAAACCGGATCCGAGTTTTCTTATCGAAACCAGGTCCGGAACCAACAAAATAGGTTCCGATTCAAAACCAGATCCGAAATCAGATCTGTTATTTAAAAATGGGTCCGGGTCCGAATCCACTGTGGTTCTGATCCGGAACGCAACCCTAACTGGGAGGCTACAATTTAGATTCTTAAATGAAGATGAGACAAATAAAAAAAAAACATAACAACTTCCATATTCAAGACTGCCCTCATCTCAGTGAATCAATTGTAAGCAAACCTACTACTGCATTTGATATAATTAGGGGTGTTCATGGGCCAGGAGAGCCCGATCCCGGCCCAGCCTGATTTAGGCCGGGCATGGAGATGTAATTTAAGTCCATTTAAAAATTGGGCCAGGCATGGATTATGTGAAAAATCCAAAGCCCGGCTCAACCTGGCCCGTATAAAGAGTGCATGTAATTTAACCTAATTGATGGACCGCGCTTCTGCTCGGTTCTACCGAGGTCGGCGGACGTGGGAGTCCGTTGGGTCCGACCCTTTCGTAACCGGGGGGCAAAGGCGCGCATCAACATTTTTGTTGTGCGGGTGTGCCAGATTTTCTATTTTACTCGGAATTGCAAGTGGTGATCCGGAGATCAACCTTCGTAACTAAAAAAGAAATCAACTTCTTTCAAGTTTTCCATTGCACATATATTTAAGAAAAGAGACATTTTTCTTGGTTTGCCGTAAAAGGCGATTTTTTTTTGCATTTATAGCCGATTTTGGCGTTTATAGCCGATTTTTGGCGTTTATAGCCGATTTACAATCCTTATCAATAATGAAAGACAAGAGTTGTGATTTTTCTCTCTTTTGAAAAAATACAAACTACAATGAAAAGCAAGAAAAGGAGGATCTAACTTCTCAGGAGATTGTGGGGGACCCGTTCAGATTGACCGTCGCAAGCCATATGTGGGCTTCGCCATCATCCATGCATATGAGAACAGAGGATGCTATTGATTCGCTTGGCTTGGCTATAACCTCAGGTTTTTAGAGGACAAAGACCAAAAGATGGGCCTATGTCCAATAAAGAAAACCGAGTAGACGGGCTGAAAAGCCACATCTAAGCCATTGGAGGCAGAAGGAGAAGGCAAGGACCTTGGGGGGTACCCACAAGGGACTTTTGTCACCTTGTAGTGGTGGTCGGTGTAGGATTTCTGCAGAGTTTTCTCTCTTAGATTTCTGATGCCTCTTTCTGTCTGAGTTTCCGGATTTTCTGCAGTCTATTTTCTGTGTGTTTGTGATTTTCTCCGTCCTTCTTTCTTCTTGGAGAGCTCTCCTATTTATAGGCTTTTAGGTAGCCATTTAGGAGGGTTTATGGGCTTTTATTGTCATTAAACCACATAATGGGAGGAGTTACAGGATTTAATTCTTTATTTTGTAACTCCTTTTTCTTGGCTTCTGATTGGCCGGAGGAGATTGAGGGCATTTAATCGCCTTTAATCGCCATGATGGGAGGATTTTCATGGGTTAAATGCCATGAATCTCGACTTGTAACTCCCGGATGCTTGCTTCTGATTGGTCCATCCAAAGAAATGGATTAATGACTGTAATAAAGCTAGTCAATTAATCGCATTAAGTGGTTGCCGAGCAGTTGAAGAGTCGCGGGCCGTGCCGTGTCTTTTGGGATTCTTCTGGCAATGATCATCGATGGATCTTCATGTAGATCGACATCGGATGACCATGTGACTTCAGGTGTTGGTTGCCAACAGTGGGTCAGTGCCATCTGTCCTGTCGATTTCTCGATCGGTCGGGTAGAAAGCACACTTTTTTTGGTTGACCGGGTGGCGATCAATGTTGTTTTCGATACTTTTGATGATTGACCCGTGTTTTTGACGGATGTCAGAGGATTTGGTGTCTCAAAAGTATGAGTTTTGGAAACAACCAGAGGCCGGACGCTTCGAATCGCGAAAAAACGGCGAAAATCGGGGCTTCCGGGGCCTTCCCGGCGATCCCAGGCTCCAGGGTCGCCGGCGACCCTGGCCCAGGGTCGTAGGGGCCTGCGACCCTTGGGGGGGGGTTTCCCCCTTTTTGTCCCGTTTTGTGTCCGTTTTTTCTATTTTTCGATTCTTTTTTCTTCTGTATTTTTCCTTGACTTTTTGACCATTTATTGGCTTGATTTCCCTGTAGGAAACCTGATAAGAATCCTTGCATTTTGGTTTGCAAAGTTTCTAATTTCCTGAGAAAGCCGAAGACTTTGTCGCGCAGAGCTGCCGATTTTCCGTCAGAAGCTGAAACTGGGCAGTCTTTCTTTTTGGTATTTGTAGCCTTTGACTTGACCAAGAGACTTTGAGCAGTCTTTCTTTTTGGTATTTGTAGCCTTTTGAGATTCCAGGGGAATTTTATGGTAGTGAAAGGGATCACGTACCATCTCGAGGCAAAGTTTTGAAGATGACATCAGGGATGTGGATTTGGGTTTTGACCTTGTGACCTAACAGGTTGTATGTGGCAGGTTAGGGGGTCGGGTTTGGTTTTGATCGTGTGACCCAACAAGCTGTATGTGGAATGTTGGGGGATCAATTTTGGTTTTGATCTTGTGACCTAACATGCTATATGTGGCAAGTTAGGGGATCAGGTTTTAGTTTTTGGTTTTGGTCTTGTGACCCAACAAGCTGTATGTGGCAAGTTAGGTGACCAGGATTTGGTTTGATTTTTGTGGAATGTCAATTTCAAGATTTTGGCTCAATTTGGTACATGAGGCTGGATGGTTTGATTTTTGGAAGCTCATGGGGCTTGGAATTCTTTTTGTATGGTTGAATCAACTCAAAAGAGGCATGGAACCATTTTTGTATGCTCTTGGTAAGAGGGATTTCTCTTTGACTAAAAGCCCAATTTTTTTTTTTTTTTTGTGCCTAGGTGGTCAAACCTGGCTCATATGGGCTAACCCATGGGACCTTAAGCTTTTCAAATGGCTTAGATCTCATATGGTGTCATTTTTGTAAAGAATATCCAAAAATATCTCATTTGGATAGAGAATATCTAAGAATATCTTTACTTGGAGAGAATCTCTCATGTTCCCTTTATTTTGGGATGGGATATCTCAAGATATCTTTCTTTTGGGAAAGAATCCTTCATTGATCCTATCTTTTGGGAAACAATCTCTCATTGATTTCTTTTTGGGAGAGAATCTCTCAATATATCTTTCTTTTGGGAAAGAATATTTCTAATCTCTTTCTTTTGGTAAGGTTACTAATTAATAACACTTACCTCTTTCTTCTTTCCTTCTTTGGTTTGCTCTCTCCTATAAAAGCAAGGAGGAGGTTGGATCTCTTGCTCTTATTGCTTTCTTTTGCAACAATCTCAAGAGGGCTTCAAGACCAAGAGTTCTTCTTCTTCAAGATCTTCAAGACTTTTCTTCTTCTTCTCCATCAATGGCTTCAAGTAAGTTCCCCTTTTTCAAGAAAACCCCATTGTAGGAAAAAAGTTCTTTCTTTCTTTTTTTTTCCACGTGTTTTCCTCTTTTTTTTTACACGTGTTTTCCTCTTTTTTTTTTGCACTTTTCTTTTTTTTTTTTTTGTTTGTTGCCTTTGTGGGCCGTACGGATCTGGCCGTATGGCCACGTGGCCTGTGGGCCAGTCCCTATATCTTTCTCTTTTTTTTTGTTTTCTTTCTCTCTCCTTTTTTTGAGAAAGTTTCTTTCTTCTTTTTTTTTTTTTGCTCATCATGATAATGCATTTTTTTCGCAAACCAAGATGTTCATGCATGTATATTTTTTTGCAAATTGAATTGTAGCATGATGTGATAGCATACATAGAAGTTTTTGTAAATTTGGGAATTTGGAGCTCACAGTGATGTTGAGCCCTTCCTAATTTTGCGGAGACTTTGAGGTTTCGAAAGTTTGGAGTTTCGGAGCTTGCAGCAATGTTGAGCCCATCTTCAAGCTTTCTATTTCTTTCGGGATAGTTCCTTTTCTTCGGAATTGCCCCGTCATCATGTCAAAATTTCGCCAAAATTTTTTTTTTAGCGAGATTCTGTCATTTTGATGTTTGATCTTTTTATTTTCCATCCTTTGCAGGTGGTTCCTCCAGAACGAACAAGGGTAAAGAGCTTGCTATAAGCGTACCTCGTCGATCTTCTAGATCTTCTAATCCGGCCGTTCAGCAGGCCTTTGAGAAGGTCCAGTATGTTGAGAGAAATATGGAAGAATGCGACTCCCTCAACAGAGATGAGATGAGGCAGCTGTTAGAGTGTTCATTTTGTTGCAATTTGATTGGATGCATTCATTGTCTCATCTTGATCTCTCTCTCTCATTCATGTTCTCCTTCTTAGGATCCTCTTGCATATCTTTCTATCATAAGCTTTGTTTTTACTTGGAAAATCTTCAGATCTTTGCATTTTCTGCTTGCACATTCTGTCGGTCCATCTGTCGGCTCTCATCGGTCAGCCGACACAAGAACCGAGCCCAGCCGATAGATCGTCGGTTCCAGTTCCAGAGAGCTTCAACTTTCAGATCTTCTCTGTCGGTCAGATCTTCGGCTCGTATCGGTCAACCGATAGTGCTTAAATCTGTAGACCGAGAGTTCATCGGTCCCAATATCAGAAAGCTTCATTTTTAGCCTTTTTGCTCTATCGGTTCCTAGGTCGGTTCCTAGGTCGGTCGACCGATGCTGTCGGTCAAACCGACAGGTGTTTCTTGGTCAGCAATTTTTTTAAAAAATATAGCCGTTGCGTATGACCGTTAGGCTATCGGTTGACCGACACCAAGTTGTCGGCTAGCCGATAGCTATCCGTTGGGAACACTTTTTCTATAAAAAGTGACTTTCTCTTTGGGGAAAGTTGCTGATTTTTTGAGAACTTTTGAGCCAAAAGAAGAGGAGCTTTTCAGAACTTTTCAAAAGGGATTATGTAA
Source organism: Litsea cubeba (assembly GCA_012931725.1). Lineage (NCBI taxonomy): Eukaryota > Viridiplantae > Streptophyta > Magnoliopsida > Laurales > Lauraceae > Litsea > Litsea cubeba. Next base: position 125,772,829 of record CM022946.1, read on the forward strand.
GCAAGTCATCTTTTCAAATCTTTGATCTTTAAAATGGGTGTGCTTTCTAAATCTCTACCTCTATTTCATGCTTAGACTTTTAATCTTTGTTTTCTTTTAAGCATGATCAAAGTGTTAGTCCTCTTCTAAAGATGTTGTTTCTTTTCATAACATGCCTTGATCTTTGAAAAGTATTTGCATTATGAAATCAACATATGTCTTCTCATTCACATGTGTTTTCGAACATTAACTTTCAAAACTATTGTTTTAAGTTTGATCTTTTGACAAACCATGTGTTGAGTAATACAACTCTTTCTCTTACATTTGATTATCATCCTTTGCATTATTTGAAGTTACATCCTTTTAAAAGAGAAAGTGAGCTTTCTAGTTCATGCATTAGTCATAAACATTATCATTCATATGCATGCTTCTAGTAGTATGTTATCATTGTCCATTCAGCCTATCTAGAGGCAAACCACTGTGTTTAATTTGTTCTCTTACCAATGCACAAATAGGCATTTCACTTAAGAGAAAAATCAATGTTGTAAAGGTTGGTGCTTAGCCTTGAGAAGCACATATTGTGTTGTAAAGGTTCATGCTTAGCCTTGAAAAGCATAATGATAAGGTTGTAAGGTTTGAGGTGATCCTAAACCTTGAATTGACTAGTGAAATCCGGTAAGGTTACCGGGAGTGGATGTAGGCAACTTGGCCGAACCACTATATTTGATTGTGTTATGGTGATTTGTGTTTACCTTCCTTTTTATGATTGTTGACCTTTTAATTGGGTATGAGCTTGATTAAAGGATGTATTTGTCTTTTGAATTTGTATGTTTAACTTAGAAACTCTCTCTCTTATCAAGCTAGCTTACTATCATCAAAGCATAAGTCACCTAATAATCAAAATGTTCAGAAGTGGCCTAAATTTTTAATAGCATCCTATTCACCCCCCCCCCCCCCCCCTCTAGGATTCGATCTTGGTCTTTCAGCAGCGGCTAATCACTCTCAAGGGAGAGGAATTCTATAAGATCATGGTAAGCAGTCGTCCATGGGTGATGGAAGATCAGAGCGTTTTGCCCAAGCCTACCTTCTTCTTTGGTGATGTAGTCTCTGATGACATAACATACCAGAGGAGGTGTTTTCAGTTTTCTTTCACAGCAGATGGTGAGAAGAAGACTGTTGTTACCCGGTCGACGTTTGATCGCACCGTCTCGATCATGAGCCTTGCCCCCACGTGCTCTAAGAGGGAAGATCCTCCAAGCTGGGTGAGAGGACAAATGTAATCAAGACCGGGGTTTTTGTTGGCGGTTCTCCTGGATATACGGAGAGGTCGCCTGTTGACATGGACCTGTTGATGCCATCCAGCGGCTACCAGGGTTCTGATTATCCGTCGGTCGATTTGAGACCGGTGGGCCTTGGTATTTTTAGCGGTGATGGCAGCAATTGGATCAAGCCTTTTCGACTCCGTGGCCGTTTCAATGCTGACTCCGAGTGGAAGTCGTGGACTGATCGCGTCCTGCTGATTGGTGGCGCCGTTTTGAAGGAAGCCGGGATTTTTGATGCGGTCCGTGCCTTTAGGGAGACCGTGATCTTTTCCGACGAGGCCTTCATGGCTATGCTGGAATCATTTCTCCCACAAACCAATACCTTCGTTGTGACGAATGGCGAGATTGGTTTTTCTTTGAAGGAGCTGAGCGCCATTACTGGATTGCCCATCCTCGACAAACTCTATAAGGAGTTTATGCCGATTGACAGCATCCTTGAGGGGCAGTCTGAGGAGTTCAGGCTTCTGTACTTTCATCTCGTCGCCTTCTATGATTTTTTGAAGGAGAAAGAGGGTTTGAAAGTTAGATCTAGCAGTTGGAAGAGTTCTAGCTCTTCATTCCCCAACTTTTTTTTATAGCAGGGAGTCTTCTGATAGCGTGACCCAAGAAGCCAGAGCTCAGGATCCAAGTTCAAAGAAGATCTTGGCCATGCAAGAAGAGTTGAGAGATTTCTAGGCAAGTACAAACGCCATATGTCCTGACATTGCACTGCGGAGAGATCTCGCTGTTTACCTCACTTATTGGCTTGGTGAGGCTATTTTTGCTAGAGGAGATGGAATGCACATCAGGCCACATTGTATTTTTCCGGCTTGTCAGATGGCGTTTGGAGAGCAGCTTGCTTTGGTGCCAGCTCTTTACTCCTACCTGTGTACCGAACTGCAGGCTGCTGCTTTTTTGGTTCGGCTTGGGCTTCCCATGAATAGGGTATTTTCAGCCCACATCTTTTATTCGTGGTATGTGTACCACTGTCCTGTACCACTGTCCTGGCTTCCACCGGCTGGGTGCTGCACAGGATGATGATCCTCTGATGATTCGACTGGCTAAGGGCAAAGCCATGTCCGAATCACTTTTGTTTGCCCGCATGAGGATCCGACGGTTCAAGGACGTCGAGATGGGGCAGTCTTCAGTGAAGCTTTCTCCGGAGTTGTGGAAGAAGACTTTTTTTTTTGTGCCTCCCGAGACTCTACCAGGGCGGGGTCGGGAAGGCATTATTCCTTGATGAATGCAGAGAGAGAGTGGCTTTTCAGCATACGTGTCGGCACGATGGTGTACCGTAGACATCTTTTCGTAATCCAACCGTATGTACCCTCTCGCTTTGCTTTGCAGCTAGGCTTTTCTCAAGGCGTTGTTGGAGCGCCTTCAAGCATGGTGAAGCGCTTTGGAGGTTTACAGGACGGGAGAAATGCATGGCCTTTCTATAGTGCTGAAGATGCTACAGTCATGATTTCTTATCCTGTGTTGCTGACTTCCCGGACTGCCGGCTTTGCGAAGTGGTTCGCGGAGAGCTTTTTGGCATATCGGGGGTTTTCCAAGAAGGAGCTTGATGTGAAGCTGGCATCTGGAAAGGGCCTTGGAAAGTCGGATGGCGTCCGGCAAGAGGAAGTTTGGGCCTTCCTTTCTGGAGAGAAGCACAAGATAGGCTTTCTCGGTGACCAGGGTGTCATTGGTTCTGAAGCTGTTCGAGAAATACCTGATGACGCTTTAGAGCAGCTAGAACAGGAGGAAGCCGAACTTGGTGCTTGGATGCAAGCGGCACAGAGGTAAGCTTCCATGGAGTCTACTGGCAAGAGTAGACCATCCAGTGAGGAGTCAAGTGGGAAACCTGACTCTGACAGCGGGGCAGGTTCCTCTAAGAAGCGAGCCCGCAGGAGTAAAAGGAGGAGGAGTCATCATCGCACCAAGGGGCAGCATGAGGACTCTCCTGACTTGGAAGTTCCTCTTACTATCAATGAGGATGTGCCAGTGGATGCTGACGAGCCTCCATAGAAGAGAAGCCGAGAAGAAGAGACCGTCGGTGAAGGTATGATTCTTCCTTTTTCTCTTTCCGTTTCTTTTCATTGGATTTTCCATGTTCTGATTTGCTTCTTGTTTCTGCTTTTCTCTTCTTTTTTTTAGCAGAGGAAGACTTGGTGATGCCTGAGGTTCCAACCGATGAGGTGGTGACGGATCCTGTCGGGGCACCTGAAGAAGAACCGAGGGACTTTGGAGTGAATCCAGAATCTCCAATTGGTACGACTTCTTTTGCTTTCTTTTTTTTTTTTGTCTGTGACTTGGTTTGCTAACACATTTCTTGCCAGCTGACTTGCCATAGGATTCCGATGACTTTGAACCATCGATGGACGCAAATGTTGATGATGCTTCCGATGAGTTCATGGAGGAAGAGAGTCTTCCGCCAGTCGTCGAAGAAGGTATTTTGCAGTAATAACCCTAATAATGATTTTCAAACAAGATCATGTTCATACCTTTTGGTGTTTCTTTGGCAGGTTTTGAAGTGACAGAGGAGGGTCCGTCGTTTCCTTCAGAACCAGAGCAAGGGATGCCAGAGGTTGATCCAGAGGTAGAGACTCTTGGGAACAGTTCTGACAATGTTGAGGAGATTCGTCGTGCTGAGATTCCTTCCCGAGCAGGAGCAGCTTCAACTGGAAAGAGTTCTTTTGTTACTCTTCCGACAGATGATGACATGAGCATCCAACCAACGGAGTTGGGCGAATCTTCTGCTGGGCCATCTCTTCTTTTTGCGAAGAAGGTGGTGGTGCGAGTTCTGAGCTCTTGGATTGAGACTCTGCTTTCTGGGCACTTAGATGCCGGATTTGGGATGATCCAGCATGTGCGTGAGATTCTCGATTATGCTGAAGAGGCTGGTCTAGATGTCACAAGTGCCAGGGCGATCGTTGATAGGATCATTGAGCTGGGTGACAGGTGGTTTGAGACCATGGGTTTTCCTGATGACCAGTTATTCAAGGAGATGTTCCTGAACCCTGCGGATAAGGCTCAGTCTAACCTGGATGAGGCTACAGAAAGCAGGAAGCAGGTAGTCCGAGAGAAGAACTTAGAAGAGCTAAACATCATTGGACTGACACATGACCTTAAAATCCTTGATAGGGAGGTCGATGAGGCCAGGAAACGTCTTGAGCATCTGCAGGCACAAGTTGCTGCCAAGTGGACTGCAATAATAGAGGCTCGTGAAAGGGAGACTGCTCTGATTCACCGGGTTGCAGATGCCAATCGAGTTCTTAAAAGGAAGTCTGATGAGAACAAACAATGGCGAACTGCTCGAGATAAGCTTCCCGGTGCGAAAGAAGGGTTATAGCCCACTCCAGCATCTCATGGCAAATTCCTAAAGAAGCGTGCCTTGGAATCCTTGACGGCTGAGGCCAAAAGTTTGCTTAAGGAGCTGAACTCTTGGCTGGAGATGATTTTTGATTGAGCTCCTGTGTTTTTTTTTTTTTTTTTTTTTTAAAACCATCCTTCTCTCTCTTCTTTTTAGTACCACTTGTATTTTTTTTTGGTACTTTTCTCTTTTTTTTTGTAGTGCTTGTGAACACTTTCTTTTTTTTTTTTTGGTACCACATGTATTTTTTTGGTACTCCCTTTTTTTTTTTTTTTGTAGTGCTTGTGAACACTACCTTTTTTTTGGTACCACATGTATTTTTTGGTAATCTTTTTTTTGTTTTCCCTACGGTCACTTAAATCTTTTTGTGATGAAAGTAATTGCTAAATGGGATTTGATCAAAAGCTTGTCATTTTGTGAAAATCATTTGTCAAATGATTGTTTTGGCATGGAAGCTGATTTTGGCATGAGAGCCAGCTTTTTTGTGGCATTGATAGCCGAATTTGTGGCATTGATAGCCGGTTTTTGGTTTGTGGCATTGATAGCCAAGTTTGTGGCATTGATAGCCGGGTTTTTTGAAAGCCAATTTTTATTTGTGGCATTGATAGCCGGTTTTGTTTTGGTGGCATTGATAGCCGGTTTGTGGCATTTATAGCCTATTTTGTTTTGGTGGCATTGATAGCCGGTTTGTGGCATTTATAGCCTGTTTTGTTTTGGTGGCATTGACAGCCGATTTGTGGCATTTATAGCCTGTTTTGTTTTGGTGGCATTGATAGCCGGTTTGGTTTTCAAAAATGCAAGTATCGACTAAAAGTCGCCTCCCTGCTGAATGTTCTTGCAAGTATCGATGGAATGTCGTATCCTTGCTCATTCGGTTGCGAGTATCGATGGAATGTCGCATCCTCGCAGATTTGGGTGCAAGTATCGATAGAATGTCGCATCCTTGCTTTTCAAAAAATTTGGTCTTGCGGGTACTGACTTGATGCCGTTTTCCCATGATTTTTGAAATTTGTGGTTTTCTCGAACCTTTGAAAATTTGGGTTGTGGATATCAACTGAAATATTGCGTCTCCACGGTTTTTAGGATTTTTCGAACCTTTGAAATTTGGGTTGTGGATATCAACTGAAATGTTGCATCTCCACAGTTTTGGATTTTGTAAGTACCGACGAAATGTCGCTTCCCTGCGATTTTGGAAGTGTCGAACGTGGTTCGCTTGCTTCCGATTTGTGCGAGTATCGACTAAGCGTCGCTTCCCCACGGTTTTTTTGAAAAAACCATTTTTTTTGTTTGTTTTTTGTTTAAAGACATGAGGGTCATAAGTTTTGACCTAAAACCATTTTGGCGGTAAAAGGCAGGGTGGACTAGGGTGGGAATCCCTGAATCCGGATTTTGTTTCAAACCATGAATTTTGGGTTCAAGGGTTGAAAGTTTTGGTCAAGTTAGGGAAAGGTTCCTAAACTTGGGTTTTTTGAACAATGAAACGATGGAAGTAAGCATTGTTTAAATTTCTAGAAATTTCAACATTTGACATGAAAATTCTAAAAAAGGGTGGGTTTAGCGAGCGTGTACCTGGAAACCAGTTTTGGCCGTACAGGCATTGCTCTTACCCAGTTGGGTAAGTCATCAAGGGTAGTACCGCTTTAAAAACTTGCCATTGATGGGCAGCATACATCTGTCGCCTTCCATGTTTAGGAGTGCATATGCGCCGTTGGAGAAAACCTTGTTGATGACGTAGGGTCCCTCCCATTTTGGCTCAAATTTGCCTTCGGACTTGTGAGCGAAGACCATTGGTCTTTTTACCGCAAGAACCAAGTCACCCTTTTTATAGGCGCGTTGCCTGACCTTTTTATCGAAAGATCCTGCCATGCGTGCTTGGTAAAGTTCAATGCTTTGTTAAGCTTCGAGCCGTCTCTCATCGAGATTGTCCAGCTCATGGAGTCGCAATTTGACATTGCTTTCTTGAGTCATTTCATTTTGCAAGGATACCCTCAAGGAAGGAATTTGTACTTCCAAGGGCACGACAGCTTCGCATTAAAGGATAATGGTGTGCTATGGGTTGGTCCTCGAACGGTGGTTCGATAGGCTCACAAAGCTTCAGACATTTTGTCGCTCCAGTCTCTTTTGTGACTAGAGACCATTTTTTTAAGGATTTTGCAGAGTGTCTTGTTGAAAGCTTCTGCTAACCCGTTTGCTGCCGGATTGTATGGAGTCGAAGGACAGCTTTGGATTTTGTATTTGTCGCAGAACCTGTAGAATCGATGATCCCTGGATTGTGGTCCGTTATCATGGACGAATCTTTTGGGTATGCCGAAATGACAAATGATGTTGGTGCGCAGAAACTGAAGGACTGATGAGGTCTTCATTTCGTTGAACGCAAATGCTTCTGACCACTTGGAGAAATAATCCGTAGCGGCGAAGATTAAGCGATGACCTTTGCTCGAAGGGGAAGAAATAGGACCTATGATGTCCATACCCCAGGCTTCGAAAGGCCATGAGATCGCTGTAGGATGCAGCCATTATGGAGGCATGTGAATGTAATCTCCATGAATTTGGCATTGTTGGCAGTGCTTATCAAATTGCATTGCGTCAGCTACCATGGTAGGTCAGTAATATCCTAACCTTTTCATCTGATCATAGAGCTTGGAACCAGCCTGATGAGCTCCGCAAAGACCAGCATGAACTTCTTTGAGTGTTTCTTCAGCCTCTTGTTGTGACAAGCAGCGTAGAAGTACTCCGTTGAAGGATTTCCTATAAAGGATTTTTGAAGGAATATCCAAATGAAAGCTTGGGGTTCGCCTTTGGGTGCTTACCCGTTCTTTTGGATCTTCAGGTAGGATTCCGAACATAATGTAATCAATGAACGGATCCCTCCAGTCGCCGATTGAAGTTTGAAGGATTGAAATCCTACTTCCAACCACTTGGTGGCATTCAGCAACAGCTTGGTGTGTGTTAAGAGGAGGAAGGATTCTTCTTTCGCACACTGTGATTTGCATGTTTCCCCCTTCCTGAATTGCCATGGATGCGGCAAGTCCAGCTAGGGCATCTGCACGTATGTTTTCACCTCTACAAATGTGGGTGATGTGACAGATGTCAAACTTTTGCAGAAGTGATTGTGCCTTGTTGTAGTAAGGCAGTAAATCTGGCTTCCTGACTTCAAATTTCTGATTCATCTGGTTGACGATCAGTTGAGAGTCTTCAAAGACTTCCAGCATGGTGATACCGGATTCGATGGCGAGTTCCAATCCTAGGATTAGAGCTTGATATTTAGCTGCATTGTTTGTGCATGGTTCCAGTAGCGAGAAAGCGTGTGGAATCATGTATTTGTCGGGGCTAACAAAGAGGATGCCAACTCCCGAGATCAGCTGTCTTTTTTCATTCGTCCTGGTTGCACCGTCAAAGTACATGTCCCAGGAGGCACTTTGCGAGAAAGTCTCCACATTGTAGACTGGTTCGTCTGGGAGATCATCTCTGAGTGGAGAATCTTTAGGCAATGGATGCTCTGCGAGTAAGTCCGCTAGAGCTTGCCCTTTGATTGCCTTTTGTGATACATACCTAATATCAAATCGTGACAGAAGGATGGACCATTTTGCCAGTTGAGCGTTGAGAGAACCTGCCTTTGTGACAAGGACCTTCAAGAGGTTGACCCTCGAGACCAGGTATACTGTGTTGGAAAGCAAGTAGTGACGCAGCTTTTGTACGGCGAACATCACTGCAAGGCATTCTTTTTCGACTGGAGAGTAGCGATGCTCTGCACCTACTAGCATGCGGCTGAGGTAATATAGAGCAGCTTCTTTTCTTTGATCATTTTCTTATGCAAGCAAAGCTCCCAAAGAGTGATCAAGGGCTCTTGTGTACAAGATGAATGGTTTTCCAGTGGTAGGAGCAGCTGACACTGGAGGTTTTGTCAGGTTGACTTGATGTCTTGGAAAGCAGCTTCACAGTCAGCATCCCAGACAAAGTTTACACCTTTTTTCATCAACTGGGAGAATGGACGGCATTTCCCCAAAAGATTGGAGATGAACCGTCTGATGTAGGCCAATCTCCATTGAAGCCCTTTGAGTTCTCTCAAGGTTCTTGGAGAGGGCATTTCTAGAACGGCTTTGACTTTTATGTGGTCAAGCTCTATTCCAGCTTTCCGAACTAAGAATCCGAGGAACTTACCCGACGAGACGCAGAAGAAGCATTTCAAAGGATTCATTCGCAGTTTGTGTTTGCGGAGCCGGAGGAAGACTTCTTGAAGGTTTTCGAGATGATCTTCTTTTCTTTTGCTTTTGACGGCGAGGTCATCAACGTAACATTCAACCAGTCCTGTGCTGCATATCTTGGAATATTTTCATCATAGCCCTCTGATATGTGGCACCAGCATTTTTCAGACCAAATGGCATGACAGTGTAGCAATACACGCCAAATGGGGTCCGAAAAGATGTATGTTTTTCATCTTCAGGATGCATCTTTATCTGATTGTAGCCAGAGAAACCATCCATGAATGTCATTCGCTCGAATCCACAGGTATTATCGATCATTACTTCTGGTATGGGGAGCAGAAATTCATCTTTAGGGCATGCGCCGTTCAGGTCTCTATAGTCAATACAGACCCTGATCTGCCCGTTTTTCTTTGTCACGGGGACAATGTTGGCCAACCATTCAGGATGTTGTTCCTCACGGATGAAGCCGACGCTTTTGAGTTTTTGAACTTCTTGTTCAATTTTATCCATCACATCTGGACGGAATCTTCTTTGGCCTTGCTTGACAGGCTTGATGTCTTCTTGAAGATTGAGTTTGTGAACCGCTATTTTGGGGTCTAAGCCTGGCATTTCAGCGTAAGACCATGCAAAGCAATCAACGAACTCACGAAGAAAGGCGATATACTCGGGTAACTCATCATCCTTTATATTCTTGCTTATGAATACAGGACGTGGGTTATCTGGTATTCCCAAGTCTATCTTTTGAACAGGATCTTCTGTTGGAAGGTTCGAAGGTGGTTCCTCCACAATATTTTCGGAGGCTTCCAGCTCAACGAAACCTTCTGGGGTTTCAAAGGCATTTCCAGACCAAGGTTTTGTTCCTTTCCACGGGTTTTCTTGATCGGTAATTTTCCCCAGGCTTGCTATGAGATGATCCCATTCGCCTGTTGAAACCGGGTTGAAGTAGGCTACTTCTTTTGGAGATGAGGGTTCTTTTGGGTCAGAAGACCACACGTCTGTGCCATCGGACAACTCCTCTTCATTTTCGGAGAAATCGTGACAATTGGATGAGCTTCCTGGATCTTTGTCAGGTGACTCATCAAAGAGATATCCAGGGAGATCGATGTCTTCATGGACTTGAGATGTTGAGGCTTGGTCAGTATATTGACTTTTAAGCCTTTGTGTCAACTGTCTCAAGGGAGTGTCGGGATCATACCCTAACCCATGTGTAGACTTTTCTACATAGCCATAGAGTCTCCAATCTTCCAGCTGGCTTTTGGTCAAGACGGGCCCCAATGGCGTGAGAATACCGCGTCCTTCTCCCAAACCGACTGGGTTTTGAGCGTCATAGCCCATTTTCTTCATAATAGCTTGTGCCACAGAACTGTATAAGGATAGTTGAGGCATACCTTTATTTTGGAAAGGTTCAAGCATGGAGTTTGATGAAGAAGCATCCGATCTATGGAAGAAGATCGGCTTTTCCTTTGCTGAAGTTGCTGGAACAACGAAGGAAGCTGACGTAGGATCTTCTATGTCAGAAGTTGTCTCCATTGGAGTGAGAGCAGGCTGAACTTGCTGAGTGTCAGCTTGGCTTGACGATGCGTCGTCTTCTGGCTCTGAATCCGAGTCCGTGTCTTGCATGATAGACACAAAAGAGACAACAAATTTGCCCCCAGGTTTTTGCTTTGCCTTCTTCACTTTAGTTGTGATGACCAAAGGCTTTGAAGGTTTGAGGGAGATGATGAAGGGAGTTTGAATGCTCTCTTCAGATTTACAGGATGATTTGTTTTCTTCCGGCGATTGTTGAGGAGCCTTGCCTTTATCTTCCTGGGGATTTTCGGCAAAGGGTGCGTGTGCTTCTCCTCTTCTTCTTTTTCACCTTCATACATCTGTGAGTCTGCAAAGTGGACTTCTTTACCTTTGAATGGTTTTCTGTCTGCAAAGACTCGATGTATCATGCCATCGTTGCCAACGAACTTGATGCATTGATGTAGAGTTGAAGGGACAACACCATTCTCGTGGATCCAAGGGCGTCCGAGAAGGATGTTGTAGCATGAAGGGGTTTTTATTGCATACACAGTGACCTTAGAAATAAGATCACCGATCTGCAACTTGAACCTGATTTTGCCGATAGGCCTTTGAGTACTCCCATCGTATCCAAAGATAGATAGAGATGTGTGGCTCAGCTTGCTGGGTGGGATGCCCAACTCTTCAAGAGCCGATGTGGAGATGAGGTTGAGTGCAGAACCTGGGTCGATCTGAACTCTGTGTATAGGCATTTTCTGTGAAGTACAGGGGTCGGTTGTGCCTGGTTTCGCCAAGTAGGAGGTCGTCCTTTGTGAAGGCAATGGTTGCACTGGCTGCTTTTTTAACCGAGAGGCATTCAATGCATGATCCTTCAGTTTTCTTCTTTTCTCCTTTTAAGGAGGCTTCTGAGTTTTTGACCCGGTAATCCATTTCAATTTGGAGGACTTGCGGGGCATGTTTGTCGACATCCTCATTCAGCTTTTGTAATTCCGAGATGAGATTATCACGAGTGTGCGGAGACATTCGCAACAAATCTAGGATGTGCAGACGTGCAGGTATGTGCCTGAAGTGTTCAATCAAGTCATACTTGAAAGCCTCCTAGGGCCTGCATGTTCATCATTGTTGCCACTAGGGGCGCTTACAACATCTTTTCCCGAAGGATTTACATATGTAAAGGAAGATTGGTTGTAATTTTTGTGGTAGTCCCGGCCAGAGCGGGTGCCTCTACCAACTTCGAGAGCTTCTTGAGAAGGGTCTTCGTTTGGAAGATTGTCTTCAGGATCAAGAGGCTGTCGTTTTTCATTTGCTGAGGATGTATCAGCAGCAGAGTTTCCATCCTCAGTGATTGTGCTGCACTGGAGCATTTTCCGGGAACAAGTCCTGAACAGCATCCAGCAATCTTTCTTCTTCGTTGACTAATTCATCGTCCCAAGCATCAATAGGCTGGAATTCTTCAGTCAGGAAGGGTGTGAACTTTGAAGTCACAGTCTCAAGAGAAGAAACCTGAGAGGGTGTCATCTCAGTGAAAGTCACGTGAGACGAGGTGGCTCCAGAAGATATATTGCTAGGCGTCGCCGGAGTGTAAGTGCTCTCATCAGACGATGCTTCGGAAGAGCTATAATCCCGAATTATCACATTACAGGAAGCTCTGACGGGAGACGTTGCCTGATCGGAGTCAGACTCATCCTCGGATGTAAGAGGATCGTCTATCCAGCAATTTTCTCCATTTTCAGGAGTTAAGGGAGGATGTACCTGATGGTCTTCAGGGACTTTAGGCTCTGGATTGCAAGGAGGCTCGTTGATGCGTTCTTGCTCTTGTTCTAGAGCGAGACGCTGCAAGATCCTTGCATATTCTTCAAGATCAGGCATGGGAGCCAAATCTTCTTCTTCATCAACTCTTTGTGGCTCAACACGGTTGATTTCCACTGGAGCAATGAGAGGTGCTGGGTCAGCAGCATTTTCTTGTACAGCCTCTTGGTCTTCTTCATCATCAGACCAGGATCCTTGTGGCTGTAGGGGGTTATACCAGATTACTGGCATAAGATGAGACTCAGGAACCCATTCTTCATCGGAGAGATATTCTCCTGTTTCAAGGGACTCCTCCCACTCGTCTATGTAGTTGGATTCGAATCCATCATCGGTATCACTGGACTCGTATCCATCAATGGAGAATCCAACTACCGAATTGCAAGAGTATGATGCCTCATGAGTGGCTTCTTTGAATTGAGGTGGCATAAAATCACTGAGAGTGAATTTCCTTACCCCCTTTGAAGTCTCTGGAAGGGATATTTTTGTTGCCTCCAGTGAAACGGTAGAGGAAGCCTCTGTCTTTTCTTTGACCTCTAGTTTTGGCTGGGTCTTCTCTTGCCGTTTGAGCTTGAGGAGATGTTTCCTAGCCTGCCTTCGCTGCTGAGCTGTAGGCTTTGTTTTCACGACCTCCCAATTTTCATCTTCCAGGAGATCGGGATGTACCCATATCGGTTGTCCGTCTGGTGTCGGGTAAGGAACCAGTTCCTCGGATGCTTGGATTGAGTTTATTACCTTGAAAGAAGTAGTGATCTTCTTCTTCGGTGATTTTGATGTTTGTCCACATGTCACCATGTTGACGGAGGCAGGCCCATAGATTTTGTCAAAGGTGATGACTACGTTTTTCCATATCTCGTTTATTTTCTCCCTCATAACGAAGCATTAATTGAGAGGATGTGAGATCATCTGGTGGTATGGACAGTACCGAGGATCGTTGGTTTTGCCAACATCACCCGGTCTTTTTGGTTCAGGCAAGGTGAGCTTGCCGTTTGCCACAAGAGCCCCGAAGATTTTATCAACATCTTCATCAAACAGGTATTTCTTCTCTACTCGTTCTTTGAAGGCATCTGAGAGTTCAGGTCTCTTACCAGCAACTTTATTTTCAGCTTTCTTTGGTGGCTGAGGAGCTGACTTGGTCTGCACATTGAGGACCTCTTTTTTCTTTGGTTTAGAGGTTGCAATGGCGGTTGGCTCTTTTCTTGATGATTTCTGATTGTTGAGGTCTTTAATCACCGTTTCAGCTTTCATGGAAGCTTCTAGGAGTTCTCCCAGGTTTTTTGATTTGTTGCCGATGATCATGGAGCGGATTCTGGCTCTCATGTTGTTTCGGCAAATGTCGACTAGCGACGCTTGTGGCAATACATCAGAGCATTTGTATGCCATTGCTTTCCACTTGTGAATGAAGTCATATGTTGATTCATTCTCCCCCTGTTTTAGGCTGCACAGCTGAGCCATAGTAGCGGGATGATCCTCACCTTTGAAGTGAGTCAGGAAGCGTGTCTCTAGCATGGCCCAGTTTTGGATTGAGTCTTCCGGCAGAGTGGAGTACCAATCGAAGGCCGTACCTTTTAGGGTACTTGCAAAGAGGCGGATCTTGAGTGCATCTTGATCCGCGATAGCTCCCGTCAAGATCTTGAAGTGGATGACGTGCTGTCTGGCTGATCATTTCCCCGTATATGTTTGGAGAGTAGGATGCTTAAATTTGGTGGGGAACGGGACCGAGTCCATCCATAAGGGATATGGTGGCTTGATCCCATGCTCCTTGAGTATATCCTCTTCTTTTGCTTTGGCGAGGATACTGTCTACGTCCTTTTTGGTAAGGGCGCGTGACTCATTTTCTTCTCCATTTACCTCATCGTTTTGATGATTCGGAGGAGGTTCATTGTTCGCCTGATTTTGGAAGGCGAGGAGAAGGTTTTCCATCAGAGTTTCAATCCTCTGCTGGCCTTGTTCCAACTGCTGGATGCGGGTGATCGCATCTTCTGGAGGTGGATTACGGGGTGGTGGCTCAGAATTTGTAGCCAAGACATTCATCCTTCGTGATTCGAATGAAGAAACTGTCCTGGTGACTGAGCTGGGGCTCATTCTTTTTGAAGAAGAGCTTGAGGAAGGATCACTCTGCTGTCCTTTGCTTGAAGGAGCAGGGGATTCTTCTGAATGTCTTCTTGTCCTTGAGACACTGCGGGTCGTCGAACGTCGGACATGGATTTTTGTTGCTGACTTTTGGCGCCTTCTGGTTTTTCCAACCATATGGACGGCAGCAACTTGGTTGGGTCTTTCTTTTTCGACCCATTTGGGAGAGACTTGAAGTGTAGGAGGCTGGGTCCTTTGCTTCTCTAGTCTCTTTTGCCGGTATGACGCACGGCGGGTATACGACGAGCAACTTGAGCTTCTGTCAGCTCTGGCTGGGCTTTGACGATGAAGGATGTGCTCCCTCGGGCGCAGCAGCCGAGCCTGTCTTCTTTGTAGCTGGGCAAGGACAGGATGCGAACCCTGTCCTTCGCCTGTTGCAGCGAAGCTTTGAATTTTTGGAGTTCGGCCCCTGTATAGATGAAGGGTCGAACTGCAGGTTTGTAGGCCTTAGCAGGTGCTTGCAGAGGCCTTGTGATGCATGACTTGATTTTGGGCTTGTAGGAACAAGCCGGCTCATGCTGGGTTGACTTGAGAGTCAGGTTGGAGATGGGTCTCTCCTCTTTCATGTAAGCTAGAGGGTAGAACTGGTTCTCTTTGAGTGGGGCCAGGAATGCTGGCTTGGTAGATGTTTAGGACCTTCTTTGTTTTGGTGAAGGTCTTGGGGACCAAGTCTTGGGATAGACCTGGTTGCTTGCAGGTCGAGGCTTCGTGGGGGTGCCACGGGCTTCAGGCCTTCTGGTGCTCGCCTTTGGTGTCACGGTCACGTTGAGAGGCGAGTTTCTGCTTCTTGGAGGGAGCAGTTTGTTCCTCGGGAAGTGGGAATGGTCCTAGCGTCCCAAAGACGATAGTCCGGGGAGTCAAGGTCGACCCGGAGTTCAGAGAGTTGCCGAGGGATTTGACACTTCGGCAGCTGATGGGGCGCTTGTAGGTGCGCGTAGTTTGCTTCTGTTGAAGCATGATTTGGTGCTTGTTCTCATCGAAGGTAATGGTAAGCGATGCTGCCATTGTTAGTTTTTTTTTCGAAAATTTCTGAAACAAGACTACATCCATTAGTAATCACAAGAATATAATGATCATAAATGCGAAGTTCTATGGTTTCGTCTTTTCAAATTGCTCGAGGGAGATGACCCAAGCAATATAAGGAAGGCAAAATGCCATAGAGGGTGCAATTGTTCTGATCGCAGGTATGGTAAGCCCAGAATGAGCGTCCCAGTGACTGCTAGAGGCAATTGTGAACTTAAATTCGACTTATCGAGAAGCAAAGCTTGCTCGAGATAAGAAGAATATAAAGTTTGGAGTTACAGATGTGCCGGTCGCAATACAGTAGACCCTGAAAGGGCGTACTAGTACCGCTAGACACAAATGTTTTGAGACCGCATCCATGAGATGAGATTCTCTGTTTTGAAAGGTCAAGATTGGATTCATCAAAGAGAGCAGATGGTATTCCAATCTGAACACGGGCTCAGCGTTTTCCGCGAGCGCCAGTGCTCAGAAAGAAATGAACCATAATTTCTCGAATCTGAATCTAAAAATGACGAGTTTTTTTTCTGAAAGGCCAATATCGGGTTCATCAAAGAGAGCAAAAGGCACTCCAATCTGAACACGGGCTCAGCGATTTCCGCGAGCGCCAGTGCTCAGAAAGGATAAGACAAAGATTTCTCCAATCTAAACCCAAAATGACGGAAGTTTTTTTTTCTTGAAGATTTTGAAGATTTTTTTTTTTTAAATCTTTTTTTTATTTTTTATTTTTTTTTAAGATTTTCTTTTTGAAATTTTTTTTATTTTTTATTTTTTATTTTAAAATTTTTATTTTTTAAAAAAAAATTATTTTTAAAAAAAATTTATTTAAAAGACGAGAGAGTACACATAGGCCTCCTAACCCGGTCTTATGAAATCTTGATTGATAGAATTGCCCCCAGGTAAGGGTAAGATTACTTAATGAACCCGTTTGGAGGACCCTTGCCTAGAACAGTCAAGCTGTCTCCACACTATGGACAAGGCTTTTCTTTGAATCAACCATGATCAAAGAACACAGTTGGTTTAACCTTAGTGGTCTATGTCTTTTTTTTTGTTTTTATATATATATATATTTTGATTTTTAATGAACTCATCGAAGAGAAACGATGGCCCAAAACCTTAGTCGAACAGGCTCAACATTTCTGCAAGCGCGATGAACGATAGGAACGGATCAAGGTTTCTCAATTTTGAATCCAAAATGAAAAATCTAATTTTTTTGTTTTTTTATATATATATATTTTTTTTAATTTTTAATGAACTCATCGAAGAGAAACGATGGCCCAAAACCTTAGTCGAACAGGCTCAACATTTCTGCAAGCGCGATGAACGATAGGAACGGATCAAGGTTTCTCAATTTTGAATCCAAACTGAAAAATCTGATTTTTTTGTTTTTTTTTTTTTTGAAAAGAGAAAGAGTGGAAATAAATTCAAAGAATTAGAAATTTCCAAAAAAAATCTCATCTCATTTTTTTTTTAGATCTTTAATGAACTCATCGAAGAGAAACGATGGCCCAAAACCTTAGTCGAACAGGCTCAACATTTCTGTAAGCGCAATGAACGATAGGAACGGATCAAGGTTTCTCAATTTTGAATTCAAAATGAGAAATCTGTTTTTTTTTTAGATCTTTAATGAACTCATCGAAGAGAAACGATGGCCCAAAACCTTAGTCGAACAGGGTCAATATTTCTGCAAGCGCGATGAACGATAGGAAAGGATCAAGGTTTCTCAATTTTGAATTCAAAATGAGAAATCTAATTTTTTTTTGTTTTCTTTTTTTTTGAAAAGAGAAAGAGTGGAAATAAATTCAAAGAATTAGAAATTTTCAAAAAATCTCATCTCATTTTTTTTAGATGCGGAATCCAACATAGGCCACCAATTAGAAAGTAACCAAGGAATCGAGAAAAGAAATATAAGCATAGAGCAAAATATATGATATGCAAATATTTTATTTCTAGCATCGTGTTCTCAAATGAACATGTCCCACCGGGTGTGCCAACTTGATGGACCGCGCTTCTGCTCGGTTCTACCGGGGTCGGCGGACGTGGGAGTCCGTTGGGTCCGACCCTTTCGTAACCGGGGGGCAAAGGCGCGCATCAACATTTTTGTTGTGCGGGTGTGCCAGATTTTCTATTATACTCGGAATTGCAAGTGGTGATCCGGAGATCAACCTTCGCAAGTAAAAAAGAAATCAACTTCTTTCAAGTTTTCCATTGCACATATATTTAAGAAAAGAGACATTTTTCTTGGTTTGCCGTAAAAGGCGATTTTTTTTTGCATTTATAGCCGATTTTGGCGTTTATAGCCGATTTCTGGCGTTTATAGCCGATTTTGGCGTTTATAGCCGATTTACAATCCTTATCAATAATGAAAGACAAGAGTTGTGATTTTTGTCTCTTTTGAAAAAATACAAACTACAATGAAAAGCAAGAAAAGAAGGATCTAACTTCTCAGGAGATTGTGGGGACCCGTTTAGATTGACGGTCGCAAGCCATATGTGGGCTTCGCCATCATCCATGCAGATGAGAACAGAGGATGCTATTGATTCGCTTGGCTTGGCTATAACCTCAGGTTTTTAGAGGACAAAGACCAAAAGGAGGTCCTATGTCCAATAAAAAAACCGAGTAGACGGGCTGAAAAGCCACATCTAAGCCATTGGAGGCAGAAGGAGAAGGCAAGGACCTTGGGGGTGGGGTACCCCCAAGGGACTTTTGTCACCTTGTAGCGGTGGTCGGTGTAGGATTTCCGCAGAGTTTTCTCTCTTAGATTTCTGATGCCTCTTTCTATCTGAGTTTCCGGATTTTCTGCAGTCTATTGTCTGTGTGTTTGTGATTTTCTCCGTCCTTCTTTCTTCTTGGAGAGCTCTCCTATTTATAGGCTTTTAGGTAGCCATTTAGGAGGGTTTATGGGCTTTTATTGTCATTAAGCCGCATAATGGGAGGAGTTACAGGATTTAATTCTTTATTTTGTAACTCCTTTTTCTTGGCTTCTGATTGGCCGGAGCAGATTGAGGGCATTTAATCGCCTTTAATCGCCATGATGGGAGGAGTTTCATGGGTTAAATGCCATGAATCTCTTGACTTGTAACTCCCGGATGCTTGCTTCTGATTGGTCCATCCAAAGAAATGGATTAATGACTGTAATAAAGCTAGTCAATTAATCGCATTAAGTGGTTGCCGAGCAGTTGAAGAGTCGCGGGCCGTGCCGCGTCTTTTGGGATTCTTCTGGCAATGATCATCGATGGATCTTCATGTAGATCGACATCGGATGACCATGTGACTTCAGGTGTTGGTTGCCAACAGCGGGTCAGTGCCATCTGTCCTGTCGATTTCTCGATCGGTCGGGTAGAATCACACTTTTTTTGGTTGACCGGGTGGCGATCAATGTTGTTTTCGATACTTTTGATGATTGACCCTTATTTTTGATGGATGTCAGAGGATTTGGTGTCTCAAAAGTATGAGTTTTGGAAACAACCAGAGGCCGGACGCTTCGAATTGCGAAAAAACTGGCGAAAACCGGGGTTTCCGGGGCCTTCCCGGCGATCCCGGGCTCCAGGGTCGCCGGCGACCCTGGGGGGTTTTTTCCCCCTTTTTGTCCCGTTTTGTGTCCGTTTTTGCTGTTTTTCGATTCTTTTTTCTTCTGTATTTTTCCTTGAAATTTTTGACCATTTATTGGCTTGATTTCCCTATAGGAAACCTGATAAGAATCCTTGCATTTTGGTTTGCAAAGTTTCTAATTTCCTGAGAAAGCCGAAGACTTTGTCGCGCAGAGCTGCCGATTTTCCGTCAAAAGCTGAAACTGGGTCAAACGATGTCGGAATGACCTGAAATTTGGTGTGAAGCCTCCTGAGCAATAAATAAGACTAACCATAGGCTTTTGTTTGAGTTTTGAAGCCGTTTGGGGTCCTATCACCAGTAGACTCGCTTTTGTCGCGATGAAGATGTCGCGGTTTGATGTACGGTCAACCGATATCCGATTAACTTGAAATTTGACAGGGAACCCATTGGAGTCATTTTAAGATGATCCATAGGCTCTGTCTTGGAAACCATGGTCCCGGAGAGCTTTGCCGCCGAGAGGCCTGATTTGGCTTCCGAGCGTCAAACTATGGTCAAATGTTGTCGAAATGACCTGAAATTTGACGTGCAGCCCTTTGTAAGCATTTTGAAGCCGTCCATGTGCTCTATCTAATGAGTGATGGCCTCGGCAGTTCTTGCTGCCGAGAGGCTTGATTTAGCTGTTCGAGGGTTGATGTAGGGTCAAACGTTGTCGGTTTGACTCGGAACTTGACGTGGAGCCTTTTGGATGTATTTTGAGACCATCCATCGACTCTGATCGAAGATTTGGTGTCTCCGATGCTTTCGCCGCCGAGAGCTCCTTTTCGGCTGTCGAAGAAGCGAAGTTAGGCCAAAGGATTTTAAAATGGCCCGAAACTTCTTGTGTACTCCTCTTTTGGCTGTCTTGAAAGATCTTGCAGTTTTTGTTTGATTCTGACAAGATTTGATTTTTTGGAAGTAGCATTGCCTATTTATGGCAGGTTGCGACTTCATGTAGCTCTTTGGATCTTGAAGAGGCAAATGACATTTTTGGTGTCAACACTAATCAGGCCAAAGAATTGCTTGCAAGCCCACGAAACTAATCAAAAGCCCAGTCCAGCCGGCCCGATTGACTAAATGGGCAGGCTCAGGCCAAACTTTTATGGCCTGTTTCAAGCTTGGACTGGGTCTGGATATGCATCAGCCCGGCACAGCGCAAGAACACCTTGAGATATAACAAAATTGCATGCTTCTCACTGTCCTTTTCTGAATGCAATGAAATTCTAAATCAGTCAAGGTAAATCATAAGATACAACAGTGAAGCCCACTTCTTAAACCAGAATGCCCTAAAAACACAGTATTCTCATTTTCAATAGAGCAACGACAATTTGTCACTCCAATTGGAATTAAGGCAGCCTCCAGAATTTTTATTATATGTTAAAACATATCAAATTCCCAGTTGGCTGGGCTCCAGAGAGGGACTTATAGAACGAGCTCGGGCGGACCGATGGTAAATAAAAACAAATACTAATAACTGTAGCTAACGAGCTCGGGAGGACCCATGGTAAAAACAAAAAGTACTAATAACTGCGGCTACAATCATTAACAATGACAACAACAACAACTATGCAAAAACAGACAACAGATTGGAAGACTTTTATATAACCAAACTATACTATTTTACACTTGATTAATTACTACTACAGCCTCTGTAAGTGCAAAAAATGTAACTCAAAAGAAGAGGGGGGTGCTTGCACGGACTTATCCAAAGAGATTGGAATACCGATGCCTGCACCTGAAGCCTGAGAAAAGGAAGAAGAATAGTAGGTCAGAGGACCATGGCTTGGGAAGCGCAGGGCTCTCCGATGCCTAAGTCAGTTTAAGAACTGAACAGTAGGATGTAGATTTTTGGGGAAGAAGATGGTGTACCAGCATGTGGTGTATCTGTTGGCCATGCCTTGGTCTGGAGCCGTGGCTGAACTTATATAGAAGAAGAGAGGGGGCAAGGAGGTAGGAACTTGTCCCATCATAGCCCTCCTTGTCAGGTACTATTGAGGTACTGTCCCATCGTAGCCTACTTGTCATTAATTGCAGTCTCATCACAGCCCCACTCTGTTCCATCGGACCATACCCTGATGCATGGGGGTTGCCGCTCTGTCAGGGATGTCAGGAATATGGGTGGTGGAGCAATAAGTGCCTTTGTGTAAAGTGTTTGAGTTGCCGTGGAGGGACAGCTGTTAGTTGTCGTCCTGGTCAGCATTCTGGGGACACATGACCGACGCCGAGATGGGCCCTGACCGAGGTGAGGCGTCAGTCTGCAGAGAAGATTAGGGGTGAGGTATCAGTCTGCCGAGCTGGAACATGACCGAGGTGAGGCATCAGTCCACCGAGCTCGAGGAGCTGGTCGAGATGAGGATGCTTCTGACCGACCTCGAGATTGGGACAAGCACGTGATTTTTATAAATAAAGTAATGCAAAGTTTTGCCAAACCCATGCATGATGGATTTCTTTAATACTTTTTGCCACCAAAAGCCTCTCCTGCTATTACCCATGAAATCTGTGAGGCCGAGGTGATGGTGTCTTTTGTCAGGTGCCGAGACAAAGGGAAATTTTGCCGAGACCTAGGCCTAGGGACCGAGACCCAGTGTAAGTCCTGCCGAAGTGGATAGTCTGAGGAAATATCCCCCACACAAAGCCCCCAGCTTTTGACCTCTTAGAGTTTTACTAATTCGTTGAGGTCAGAAGCTGAAATACCATTAGGACCTTTCTTCGTATTTAGACCTGTTGATGAGACCGAAGTGGGACACACAACTGCGTCCAGCTGAGCCCGATCAAGGACAGGCACATCATAAAGAAAGGCACAGGTGTCAAAAATCGGCGCATGAAGAATCATAAAGAACTCATATGGACTTGCTTTTGAGTTCTTTAATAATATTCTCAACAAAAGTTCCCTCATGCTCGGTCTCACGAGTTCTGTGAGGCCAAAGTGCCGAGATGGGACCCGGATGACTGATGGCGGTAGAGGACCGTACAGTAGATGCCAAAATGGCAGTGCCTGAGTGGCTTCATGCCCGAGTGGTTGTGTACCGACCTCGAGGCAATCTCATCATGCCGGGGTGGTGCTAAACCGACCCTGAGGCAATCCCCATGGCGCTCTTGCCGAGCTGCCGATGGTTAGTTGTGCCGTAATGGCTTCATACCCGGGTGGTTGTGTACTGACCTCGAGGCAATCCCCATGGCGCTCTTGCCGAGCTGCCGATGGTTAGTTGTGCCGTAATGGCTTCATGCCAGGGTGGTTATGTACCGACCTCGAGGCAATCCCCATGGCGCTCTTCGAAGCTGACGGGCCATCGAAGCTAAGTGATGATAGGAGACATCTAGCTGCCTCCCGAGCGGGAAGAGACTTCAGGCGAGCTGGAGACATCTGCCAAGCTGGAGATATCAGCCGAGCTGGAGACATCAGCCGAGCCGGATACATCTGCCGAGTTGGAGATCGCCTGGTTGCTTTCGTAGAGGTCAAAGCATTCCAGAGCTCGGACTTCGTCAAGTTTCTTGCATGACTAACCGGTTCACCCTGGCCATCAATGCCTTCATCGTGACCACAGGGTGCAAGGCCAAGTCTTCCGAAGCTTGTTGCCTGGCAGAAAAGCTTGTTGGAAGGAGATGACTGCTATTGTATATGAGGCGCTTTCGGTTTGGTCATAGACAGTCCAGAACCTTTTGGCGAACTGGGTGATATTCTCTGTGTGCTTCATTCCGAGGGCCATCAGGTCGGTGTGAGACCTCAGGATGGCTTTGTGAGCTTGGAACTTGGCCATGAAGGAATTCTGGAGTTACTGCCAATTTCTGATTGATCTTTGCGGGAGTGCGCAGAACCACCTCAGGGGGAGGTCTCCGAGGCTGGAAGAGAAGATTCTGCAGTTCAGGTGGCCGATGCTACCCCATATTGACATTCTCTTAGTGAAGTACCGGAGATGTGTTGTTGGGTCCGAGGTCCCGCCGTAGAGGACAAACCTCAGAACGCTGAAATCTTTAGGGAGGGAGAAATTCTTGATTTCTGGAGAGAAGGGAGACGTGCCGAGATCAGAGTAGTAGGGGTCTGACCGATCTCAGGTGAGATTGAGACCAGCTGTTTCCATGGTCTGCTGTACTATTCGCCCGACTCGTCGGTTGAGCCATTCATTCAGATGAGCAATGACTCCTGATCTCTGCCTTCGTTTCTTCGAAGTTAAAGGAGATTGGGAGGATGGAGTTGAGGTCGCCTCTCCTTCCTGCAGCTGCTGCTGTAGTTGACGAATCAGTTTGTCCTGCTCTTGGATGATAAGGCTTCGGGCCTTGACCCTCGCGAGAAGCGGGTTGTTTTCGTCGTCCATCTGATGATAGAGTTTGCCTCGTTGAAGATTTCTCAGTTGAAGGCTGTCTCGCGGGGAAGGTGATGTCACCCCTTTTGGAGATGAACCTGACTGAGAGTGCAAGCTTGCTGGCTCTTTCCCTTTTCTGGTTCTTCGATGCATGGTGTGAGGCCCCACCCCTAGTGGGCCCTCAATTTGAATTTGAATACTATATATTAGCTTAAGTATTATAATTATACTAATTATGGCGTTTAAACAAGGGTAGTTATGTATTTTCTAGGTTTAGTCTAGTTGTGTAATTAGTAGAGTCAATAGGGTGTCTTTTGTTAATTTTAGAGTTAGTTAGTTTGTTAGAGGCCTCTAGCTAGAAATTTTTGTTTACTATAGGGGGTTGCACCAAAGAATCTTCTAGAAGCTCACCTAAAGACCTAAGTACCCTCTACCCTAACCCTAATCCTATTCTAACCCCAAGGGCATTTTTGTCCCTAGCCCAAAAACCCAACCTATTTAACCTAAACCCTCCCTGCCCAAGCAATCACTGTTCATCTCCTCTCTCAATTCCTATCTCATTCTCTCTTCTTCTTCCCCACTTCTCTCCAATGAGCCCTCATCTTCCCTCCAATTCCTATCTCTCTCCCTCTCTTTCTCTCCCTAGAATTTCCAATAGAAGGCCAACCCCAGACTGATCTGCAACGGAGGAGCCCTACTGCTGAAACCCCTGGTTACTAATTGGTTCTCTGTTGTTTTCTCTCTTTTCCTACCTTCAATTGATCAGGCAAGTGCCCTATGCTAATAGTCTAGATTGCATGTTTTCCTTCTTTGATTTGCAATTACAATTCCAATTGTTGTATGTACATGTTAGATCCTTATTGAGCCTGTCTTTTGGTTTTCCTCGACATTGATGGATGAAGTTACCTCATTTGGATGATCAATGGTCCGGTTGATGGATGGATGATATAGAAGTGATTTTCTTCCTTGATTAAGCTTCTGTGTCGGTTTGAGGAGAAGTCCAGGGGGATTGGGGTCACTGTACCAAATTCTCGGATGGTGGAATTGTGAAAACCCATCTTACTGCGTCGAGACCGGGACCGAGGTGGGACCACCTTTGGTAAATCAGGACCCCACATCTGTTTGAGGGGCCCTGGGCGACCATGAGGGTGGGTTTTGATCTAATCTGATCAAGCATGGGAAAGTGGTCCAGTGAATTTATGGGGCCCAGGTAGATCCCTGATTTCAATCCCTGATTTCAGACCTGGTCCAGATATAGGATCATGAAATTCTCCTCAAACCCAGAGCTCAGCATTGATCGAGCTCAGCGATAGTCGAGCTCAGCATTGATCGAGCTCAGCGATGGCCGAGCTCAGCATTGATCGAGCCCATCGATGGCCTAGCTCAGCACTGGCAGAGCCCAGCGATGGCTGAGCTCAGGACTGACCAAACTCAGCGATGGCCGAGCTCATCATTGACAGAGCTCAGCGATGGCCGAGCTCAGTACTGGCCGAGCTCAGCAATGGCTGGATTCAACACTAGCCGAACTCAGTGTTCTGCCGAGCACAATGCTCAGGTTGAGATCTGTGTTTTAGCCAAGCTTAGCGTTTAGGCCGAGTTCAGTGTTATGGCCGAGCTCAGTGTTTTACCGAGCTCAGTGCCAGACCGGGTTCCGTGCCAAACCGGGGTCCGTGCTTAGCCGAGCTCAGCGCTTAACCGAGCTAAGAGCATGACCGACCTCAATGCCTGGCCGAGCTCAATGCTTTACCGAACTCAGCTGGGTGACCGAACTGAGCTAGGCACTTTGCCGAGCTGAGCTAGGTGACCGGGTTGAGTGTTCAATTGAGCTCAAGTGATTAGTCGAACTCCGAGATGGATTCCGAAAAGGCCGGATTCCAACAAGGGAGACTAGAACCTGGGACATTCCCTTCAGCCATAATTCTTAGTGTGCACGGCCAACTACCCAAGCCAGGGGGTTAGCCGAACTCACAGGAAGTTCTGGACAATCAAGCTTTGCCTGCAGGGTGTTTACTTCTCTGATCCCAGTGTGCCGAGCTGACCGCCCAGGCCAGGAGGTTGGCTGAGCACACTATGTACAGTGACACTTTCCAGATTCTAATTTCTATTGTTGTAATCATATGTGGGACCCATTAACCATCCAAATAGACTTCCATCACTGTGCCAACCGCGAGTCGATGGTGTGGCTCAACCTTGACTTGTGGGGTCCACTAATTAAGGTCCAGGTTATGTAATCTAAGGTGATTCGACCTTTATAAGTTACCAAGTGATACACATAACTTCTGAGCACCAAACACAGTATTCCTTAGCATCTGTGGTTTCACTTAAAGATCGAATTACCTGAGATAGACCTGAATCTGAAGTGGATCATTTACTTAGGTTGGACTGTTGATATCTCCCATTGATTCTTGTACTTGGAGATTCATCTCCCTCATATTATTACTATCACTCTATTGTCCTTATTATTGCTTATACCTGTTAATTAAATGAAAAATGGAGGACCTGAACCTAGGACTACTTATAGGTGACCCGGTAATCTGATTAGGTGGACATTGACCCGTGTCTACAGCTAGGCGGGCCCTTTTATGGCCTAAGTTTGGATGTAGATTACCTTAGACTGGAGAGGTTAGATTGTATGGGCTTGTGACCCATTATGGATGTAAATGGATCATATGTTATTGAACATGGACTTGTAACTCATATGGACTATTATAGACCAGGCTATGTATTTGGTGGGCCTTGGTATGGATCCGTTAACTAGACTTAGACCTGGATTATGATCCATAGATGCTTGGACCTCTTAGGGACTTTGTTAGGACCTTGTTCACGCAAGGCAAAGCCTAGACAGACACAGACCTTTATTATTTTCTAAGTCGGCATAGACATTCACTCAGTTGATCTAAGCTCAGCCAGTTGGACTGATCATCACTGGTAGAAGCTATTGAGAGTGTTGTGTGGCTATCATGATGAGCATTGTTGGAGACGGACAGTGCGATACCGAGTCCGGTCTCAGTGTGTGTTGATGGATGGTGATTATTTACGGGGCTAGATAATCCCCAGCACTGTGAGATTTTTCCCGCCACGACTGTGTTCAGTATGGGAGGGTCGCGGCATAATATCCCGCGGTATCCAGCTTGTGTGAGTGTGCCATTTTGTGTAGGTTTATTATATTATGTTTATCTTGATTCTATTTGTTTATCTTGCTCAACTGCCTAGGATCTGTACCATTGCTATTCTCCTAACTTTATTACTGTCTCTACTCATTTGCTGCATACATTCTATATTATTAGCATACTGTGACTAGCCAGATTTTTAGATCTGATCCACTATTGGTGCTTAGGTCTTGAACCCGAGTTCGAGGGCGATTCGTACGCACTCATAGAGGTGCCCGTAGTAGGTGACTACGGATGGGGACTGGCCAACCATGAGGTTGAGCCAGAGGGTGGAGAGCCGGCACCAGTGGCAGGGGCTTGAGTGTCTGTTTGTTTGGGATTTTGAGAGATTTTTGTGGTGAGCTGGGTAGTTAGGCAAATATGTAATTAAACTTTGGTTTTTATCACTTGTCATTTTAGGCTGGATAAGCCCATTATACATGATATGATTTTGATGATACCTTGTGCTTCCGCTATCTCTGTATTGCTTCCGCTTATTTCTTTATGCTTCCGCAATATTAACTGTTGTTATAATATTGTTCAAAAAGTTTTAAATTGGACCTCACTGCGGACCTACGATCTTGGAAGTTCTCGGATTTTCCGGGAAGTAGCGCGCCAATTTCGGTACTTTGACGATTTTCTCGGTATCTGGAATTAGGGCATTACACATGGTGTTTGGGAAGATGACTTTTTGTAGCCGTTTCCCACAGACGGCGCCAATTGTAAGCGCAAAAAATGTAACTCACAAGAAGAGGGGGTGCCTGCACGGACTTATCCAAACAGATTAGGAACACCGATGCCTGCACCTGAAGCCTGAGAAAAGGAAGAAGAATAGTAGGTCAGAGGACCCTGGCTTGGGCAGCGCAGGGCTCTCTGATGCCTAAGTCCGTTTAAGAACTGAACAGTATGATGAAGATTTTTGGGGAAGAAAATGGCGTACCATCATATGGTGTATTTGTTGGCCATGCCTTGCTCTGGAGCTGTGGCTGAACTTATATAGAAGAAGAGAGGGGGCAAGGAGGTAGGAACTTGTCCCATCATAGCCCTCCTTGTCAGGTACTAGGGAGGCATTATCCCATCGTAGCCCACTTGTCATTAATTGTAGTCTCATCACAGCCCACTCAATCGGCCATACACTGATGCATGGGGGTTGCCGCTCTATCAGGGATGTCAGGAATATGGGTGGTGGAGCAATAAGTGCCTTTGTGTAAAGTGTTTGAGTTGCCGTGGCGGGACAGCTGTTAGTTGTCGTCCTGGTCAGCATTCTGGGGACACATGACCGACGCTGAGATAGGCCCTGACCGAGGTGAGGCGTCAGTCTGCAGAGAAGATTAGGGGTGAGGCATCAGTCTGCCGAGCTGGAACATGACGGAAAGAGGCATCAGTCCGTCGAGCTCGAGGAGCTGGTCGAGATGAGGATGCTTCTGACCGACCTCGAGATTGGGACAAGCAAGTGATGTTGATAAATAAAGTAATGCAAAGTTTTTTCAAACCCGTGCATGATGGATTTCTTTAATACTTTTTGCCACCAAAAGCCTCTCCTGCTACTACCCATGAGTTCTGTGAGGCCGAGGTGATGGTGTCTTTTGTCAGGTGCCGAGACAAAGGGAAATTTTGCCGAGACCGAGGCCTAGGGACCGAGACCCAGTGTCAGCCTCAATTCAAATAAAATTAAACTGAATGCCCGATTAGCATTTGCTTCAAATTGAAGATCTCAGTCTCTTTTACTTGCCTTTCAATTTTCCTTCTTATCAGCAACTGTATTAATGGATTTGGCCTAGGACTTCCTTTAAAGATGTCTTCTATTTTTACTATATTCTGGGCTCTTGGTTTTATGTTATCTACAGTGAAGTAGGAGTCGACGAATGAAAACCTCCGGTATATCATGGTTAAAATGAGGCTGTGAAGAGGGCAATTGCGTGAGCATACAAGCACATTGGTTAATAACCCTTACTTATTAGGGACGTGGTGTTCGGGTTTTGATAACGGAAGAGTCACGTTCATTTGTCCGTCCATATAACAAAGAGATGTTTTTGTTTATATGAATTCTGAATGCTCCAGTGTTGGATCCTAAAAAAGAAACCCGTCCATATAACAAAGCTCGTTAAAACAAAGAGATGTTTTTGTTTATATGAATTCTGAATGCTCCAGTGTTGGATCCTAAAAAAGAAAATAATTATCACCAGTCAGGATGAACAACATATCTTCCTGTCCATAAAGCCCAATTTACCCATTTAAAACAAGAAACCAAAAAGTAATGATGAATTATCATTTTAGAATGATCAATTAGGCAATTCAAAACACTGAACTCACGACCTACCACAAATCAACCAATCTCAAATAAATCATACACTCAAATATACTACCTACCATGCCCCTGTTTGCACAAAGCAACGTACTGGTGCGTCGAACATGTTATTTCTTATTTTGAGCTTTGAAATAAAAATAATAAACCGTTTATGTTTACGATGGATTTGTACTTTTTATTGGTCCTATTTTCTTTACCTTTTTTAATGGTAACATGCAAATCTTGTGGTTGGGACACTAAAGCCACTCCCACCTGAGTGCTGCGAGTTCATATTATTTTTTAACAACAAAAACAATATATCTTAAATTTAAGTTTATTCAAATAAAAAAGTAAAAAAACAAAATATATATATATATATAAATCCTAGTATTTGCCGAATGGGTCCCTCACACGTTCACATGTGAACAGAAGTGTCTGACACAATGGGTGTAGATGAGGATTGGCAAGCCCAACTGAACACAATGCAGCATCCTTATTCAGCAAAGAGGATGTTTCTAACATCCACCTCGTTTATAGACTGATGTAAGAAGAAGTTCTGATGGATTCTTTCAAGGACCTGTTCCAAGGGCGGGCAAATCATAACATTGGAAGTAGATAAAAAGTATCACAATGCATTTATTTAAGTGTATTAGAGTCAAACCCCAAAAGAGGATGCTAATGTGCTATCTTTGTCCTTTCATCATGATCGATCTCAAGTAGAAAAGGACCCAGAAGGGGGAAAAGAAAATAGAGATTAACTACTATTATTCTGAACTAAAAAGATACATCAAAGGTGTTCTTCATGGGTGACTTGTTAGTATGTCCCTGTACATACCAAATTGCTCTAGATAAATCACTCCCAAAATCTACTGTTACGAAGATGCTAGTCATTGAATCTCTACTCGAGAACAAAAAAAGCGACAGATCTCTAGAAGAAGAAGAAAAAAAAAAGCAGATAAATGGATTAATTTACATAGAGACAAGGTTATACCTCTCCACAACTATAAGTTTAATTTGTTGTGCGCCCAGACCCTTACAGAAGGGTCTATGATGACACAGCCAATTCCATACCCGAGACCCATCTAAATCCTTGTTCTTGGGCAGCTTCTCATCACTGTCAAATGGATTACCATCATCACCCCTCGAAATAACTCGTCCGGCAAACGAAGTCCCAGTGGGATTGAGGACTTTCACCATTTCTGTAGCATAGCACTTGTTTCCCATTTTGTAAAGATGCAGCTCATTTTACTAGCCTACACCAAACACAAACTTCATTAAAAAAAACCTAAAGCAAAGCTCTTACATATCTTATGAGACCAAAGGTTTCAGGCTGGGCAATTGTAATTGGCTATTTTGGACATTTAATACACGGAAACATCTATCATAAACAAATATACCTTCTCTAGAAAATTCCAGATTCAATTTGGTCCACATTCCCATATGTTGAAACTGGAAAAGATGTCTCTAGGGTTTTCCAGATCCAGCTCTTCCTTCTTTCTCAATATCTCATCATGCACTTTATCCACTTCTATAAACTGAAGAACAATTTTTATCTATTGGGTAAGACTTGGTGCTGGGCCGAAGCAAACCTTATTGGAAAACAAAAATTTATACCTTAGCTGAATTAAGAAGGGTGTGATCAAAATCCAAGACAAGGCAGAGCTTCCGTGCTGCAAACATTTTGTTTTGTTCCTCTATTCTTCTTGCTCTCTCTCTCTCTTTGGATGGCAGCTTTCCGCTAGTCATCATACCCTTCAAGGAGATGGTCTACATCACCCCATGGGTTTGGAAGCTGAGAAGTGGTTGAGGCTTCTTCACATGCCAAACCAGTCCCACTTGGTTGATCATTTGAATAATTTGCAACTCTAATGTCGAGCTTCTCCATCTTATTTGGTGGCATTGATTGGACAGTGTTCGTAGGAATGGTCACTGGCGTATTAGTAGCTTGGGAATTAGATAAAATGTCAGCAATATTCCTGAGCCTTTTGGCGAACTGTGGAGCAATATCAGGCAGAGGAGTGGATTCAGAATGCAAACTTGTCACTGCCTGCTTGCTTGCTTTCTGGCTGCTATGTTGTCCTTGCCAACCTGTGCAATTGATGGAATGGCTCCAGCTGTTTTAAACTGATCTAAAACTGAGCTCTCGGCGAGGGTATGTGGACAGGTTAAATAATCATGAGACCAACAGACACACTTTAAAAGATCATAAGACCAACAGACACTAATTTACTTACAAGAGTCCACAGAGACTACAAATAACTACAAAAACCAAAAGCATCAAGTCAATGATATCGTTGATACCCTTTCCCATCAAAAACAAACCAAAACACGCCAGACAAAGCAATGATATACAGGATATATAACACAGTAACGGGACCGAGAGTTTCTTTGACATCATACAATAGAAAATATTTGCTTTAAGATACATAACTTCCAAGCTTTTTATCAGAACCAACAAAAAAAAAAAAGAATTGTGATCAATATGCAAAGACATCCTCAAAATGAAAATCTTTTTTATCAGTACACCACCAAAATGAAATAATAAACAGTTTCCACCAGCCAAATCATAAAAAAGGCATATAATTTCACATGTTCATCTATCATGGAATGTGAGCTTGCTGTAGAGGCTTCTGCAAATCTGTAAGTTAGCACAGTAAGTATATCAGAAAGTTGAAACATCTCACTCAATAAAAAATCAAAGGTTATTGCTACAAAAGATAATCATGGATAATTCCGGTAGATCATGGATTTATTTTTTTCTCTTTTTTCCATATGGAGAAGTTCTTTAATTTATTGGTATAGATTGTCATGGTAGGATTACTGTTTGTATTGGTGTTTGGGGAATAAATGTCTCAGAAAGCTTAGAATCGCAATCGTCGCCAATATGAGACATACAACCTATATAATGTAATTTGCAGTTTTCCAATATCTTTTGGAATTTTGTTCCTTCCCATTGGTCAGGAGCAGTGTTGTAAAGCGGTCACCGCCTAATGACTAGGCGGGGATTAATCGGGGATTAATTGACTAGGCGGGGATTGATCGGGGATTAATCCCTAGTCCATGCCCACCGCCTTGCGATTTTTACAACGTTGGTCAGGAGATCCGGAAATGATCGAATAGACGGATATTCAAAAAGAAAAGAAAAAAAAGGACCAAAGCCTTAGGAAGGAATCTGATGAGTCATAACATGTAACTTGGTGCAGCGTTGGTCAGCTTTCCTATTTCGAGGAAATATGAATATCACTGACTTGGAAAAAATTTTGAAGTTGAAGTAAAAAATAGCAACACAGACAGGAAACAATTGTGTGCACACCAATAAGCCTTGAAAAGACCAATAATGATAGTATAACCAAACACTCATAAGCCATATCGCAAATCTCACCGTAGAAGTTGTCTGGGATGGACCTTGAAAATCTTCAATCGGTATTTGCTCTAGTAACGAGGGCTTGGAGGAAGTAACATTTCCTGCATCAGGTAATACACTTGAGCATGAAGGGGGCTGGACTGTATTTGCAGGCTTCTGACTCTGCAGCCAATCTCTCTTGTTCCATTCTAATTAAATGCATAAGCATAGTTGGATTCACACTAACATCCTTTGACAAAGAAGGCAATGAAACAGGCCCATTACCTATCACTGCAAATGGCTGGCCGCCACCATTTGCCCCATTCAAATTGGCATTAGTGTCATTTCTATTAATAGAACCAACTTCTCCATTCTCAGACTTCCTAACATCAACTTCCATACTTTCTATTAATTGTTCCTTTCTGCTAGGCTGAGAGCCAAGGATATTGCCATCCTCTAGCCAGACACCACTCCCACATCACTCTGGCAGTGTTAGAAAGCCCAGAATCCATTAAACTGTTTCTTTGCTTTTTCAAGGTATGGCCATCAACGACATACTCATCAAAAGCCCGGAATGCATTAAACTGTTTCTTTGCTTTTTCAAGGTATGGCCATCAAGCACATACTCATCAACAACTTTACCTTTATGCTTCGTGGAACTCATGATCCCTCCGAGGTCATTTTTAGATGACCTATCATCAACAGGCTGAGAATCGTCCTTCGGATCAGAAGCTCCAACATTTTCTGGCGCTACCAACAGTAGAGCTAGAAACTTCATCATGAGAATCCCCATCACCATCATCATCATGCTCCTCCGAGTGAACTGGGCTCGGTAGTCGATTACTTGAAATAAAGGATGCCTTGACTAAATTTCTGTTGATAGCTTGAAACATCTCTCAGGGCATCTATTTTAGGGATGCAATGTAGCAACCTGTGTCTCCTGTCTCCTCCTGCTTGGAGGGCGTCGAATGAGAAATTGCCACATCATCTCATCCGTGTTTTCTGAATATGTATTGGTGGAGGAATAGGCAATGTTGGAAGATTTACACGTGGCAGCCCTCTGCCCTTTGTGCCAAATGGTTGTTCTGGTTTCATAAACTTGGAAATATTCTATGCTCCAAACTGAGCTTTTTTGAAGAAATCAAACCATCACTCGCATTATCCACTCAACAATCTCAGCACTAGAATAAGAACAGACCTCTTTCATCTGCTTGGGCGAGAAAATAGCATGATCCTGTTTTTTCAAGATATCAAACAACCTACAAAAGGATTAAAGGGCACATTCGGTGTTTATATGCATGACCTTGATAATTCATCCTTATTCTGTTTGTTTTTCTCATCTTGCTGCGAGTTACCCAAACATCAGAGATTGAATTGAACAGAGAAATTTTTGAATTTTAAAATATTACATTAAAATAGAGTTCAACATTTTGAACAAATACAAAAGATAATCAGAACCAAAAGAAATTCAAATTTCCAGCTCAACCCATCTTACAGAGTGAAGATCTCAAACTCTTGCAAATGTTTGCTCAATAAGCTCATCTATTATTGGAATACGAGTCTCTAATATAAGCAGCTGTAAGCTTTCTAAAGAAAGCCGTAGCTGAGAACACATGCTCTGAAAAGATCTACAACAAACCAACCAACACAAATTAACCCCACCAATCACTATAAAATTATGTTCCAATAAAACTGTTTATCAAGCCAAAAGAGTCACAAAGATCCAAATTAAGCAAATTAAGCAGACATTAACTTACTTCTCCGCATTGCTTACAGTTACAGTCTTTAAAGCTTCTGAAATCCTGTTTACCCTCTTCTCAAATTCCTTTTCTTTAGATTCCTTCTCAGGTTCTTTCTCATTCACTTCAGATTCCATCTCTTTGGATCCCTTCTCCAACTCATTAATGCGAGAAGGAAGACTGAATCATTGTTTCCCTTTTATTTATTATTATTATTATTTGAATTGTTGGAAAACTAAATCATGGAATCCAACATGCTGTTTTTCTGAACTTTCCACAGATAAAACAATGGCCAGGATAATACAAATTAACTCACACAATATGTAGTGGCAGGTTCATTGCTAGAACTTACCAAAAAAAAAAAAAAAGAACACATTTTGTGGCCATCTCAACCACAACAACAAAAAAAACCCTTTAAAAGCTCGAGTGCTGGACCATATTTACTCATTACAATTCATTGCTCCCCCTGGCTTGCACACATATAAAGTAACGAAGAACTAAAGTATGGGTTGCAACAATTTCTCAAACCAGTCTCTAGAAAGGATTTGAATTTTTTAACAGATTCGAGACTATTACCAATCACATCCATCAAAAGGGTTCAAACTGATCTCTCTCAATAAGTTGGAATTATCAAGAATCAGAACATGATCAATCACCCGACTATTAACCAAAAAGGAAAAGCACTAATTTCAGGATTCATCTTTCCACCATTCCTGTGACTACAATCACCGGATTAGAATCTAGTCACATTAACCAAAACTCCAAATAAGCTCACCTCTCACCAAACCCGTTTCTACCATCTGATCCACCAAAATCATCTTGAAGAAGATGCATAAGTTTCCGATACAATTGTCCATCCAACATATCCTTCTCCCTCAACTCCCTCAGCAACCTCACTGCCTCCTCGACCCTCCTCTGCCTTCTTAAAGCATCCACCACGGTTTGGTAAGTAATAGAATCAACTGCCCGCTTCATTTCTTCCATCTCCCACAGAATCCTCACTGCCTCATCGACCTCCCCACCAATAGCTAAACAGTTCACAAGCGAATTATATGCCTTCCTGCTCGGCACAAACCCCTTACTCTTCATCTCCCCATACAATTCCTGAGCATTCATCGACCGCCCTTGTGCACAGAGCCCATGAACAAGATAATCATACGAGAAAGTATTAGGCAAACACTTATAAACCGCCCCCATCTGATGAAATATCCGAAGTGCATCGTTCACATGGAGAGAAAGAACATATCCTTTGATCATGGCATTCAAGGAGAACACATCCGGCTCAAGCCCATCATCAACCATCTGCTTGAAGAGGCACCTAATTGTCTCCATATACATGTAGTTGATGTATGAATTTGTTCCGCGGCTCAGCATGGCAGAGAAGAGCAGATTGTAGGTCCGGACAGAAGGGCGGCAATTGGGGTCTTTGCACTTCTTCATGTGCTTGTAGACCGATACTGCCTTCGACAGTTTGCGTGATTCAGTGTAGAAATAGATGATGGTATTGAATAGAGTTTCCGAGGTGACAGAGAGGGAGAGAGCTTGGCTGACAATGGCATCAAATTCGTCGAGCAACTGGGCTGCGCCAAGCTTCTTTATGATGATGAGGAAGGTGGAGACATCATGGCGGAATCTGGGTTGTTGGGAGGCCCAATTGAAGAGTAAGAGGCAGGCATTGGGGTCTCTCTGGAGGGAGAGGGCCTTGTAAAGATCTTGGGTGGTGAATCTTGGAGGAAGCTGAGAGAGGGACAGCTGAAATAGGTCTTGTGCTGCTGCTGCTAATGCTTGTGCTTGTGCTTTGCTTTTTGATCTGGATCTTGTAAATTGGGATCTGGGTTTTGAAGAATAAGGGGAAATAAGAGATGGGTATTTGAAAAGTTGTGATTTTGAAGAGTGTGGTTGAAAAAGGAAGATCTTTTTGAAGAAGCATCGGTAGAGATTGAAACGACTGATGGAAGTGCAAATCATATTACCAGATCACAAACAAAAACAACTTTCTCGGTGTTTACAACCTTCCAAACGCCGGATTGAAGATGAGAGAGTGCACCCAAATCAGCTCTTATTTTTTTTATGTTTTCAGCAAAACAATCTGAAAGCCTTTCTCATACCTGTTTAAACCCTGATGGCGTCACCTGATGTGCTCCTAGGGCCTAGGCTCAGCTGCACGGGTCAGGTCAGCCCTACCTGGCCTGATACACCCCAGGTCGCCTTCTTCTTCCTGGTTCTCCTGGTTCTGTAACAAAACCTGCAACCAGAAGCATGCACCCGTCCGGATTTCTTCGTCTCCTTCCTCTCCGGGCACGGAACGGCAGCAACGCGACGGCGATGGCTATCCTCCGCCGGTCCCGGCGAAGAGCGTCGTTCTATTTTCGTGCAGCTATTCTATTTTCTCGTCATTCTATTATAGTACTAGTGAAAGAGGCCCAGACAAAAAAATATCCAAGAAACCATTGCAACGTTGCTTTACTTATGCATACTCCATCCCCGGGGAGCTTCTTCTCCATAGAATCCTCGATCGAGCTCCAATCTCTGTAGTGATATTGATCTTCAATGTCGGTCGGAATTGGTTTTCTTTGCTGGTTTCTCGATTATGTTCCGGAAAATGAAGGTTTTGTAGGGTTTTCTTTGTCGATTTCTCTATTGATAAGGTTTCGCACCTTGTGTGACCGTAGATCCAAGTACTTTTTTTTCTTAGTCTTGAAATGCCCCCACCTTTTTCGTTTCCTGCACATCATTCTTCTTCTCGCTTTTCCCACTGCAACTTCACAACCTCCACCTCTGCTCCACCCTCAAGCTTTTCCTCTTTTACCAGCAAGCCTTTAGCTCCCCCACCATGCTTTGATGACATCTTGAAATTTTCAGATTGTTCGTCCTAAATAGGGTTGCAAATATAAATTATCTCCCGCTAATATCTCTACTTATGAAAGCAAAGATGCTAACCGAGTATCGTATCCACTGGGACAAAAAGGCTAAGTTGTGTTGGTTCCTCAATTTCTAAACTAATTCTAAAATAAAACAGATTGCTTGTTTTGATTGGTTGTAATTCCTAAATTAACAAATTAAAAGAACGGGTTTAAATCAATTAGAGAAAAGATCTCAGGGTATGAATCCACTCTAACCTCGCACAATGGCAAGTATAGACCTAGGGTTTCATAATCAACGCTAAACAGACTTGTTCTGGTTACAAACCTTCACTAAGTCGACAAATAAGGATATATGGATGTAAATCAGGGCATAACCTATCTCTTATGGCATAGATTATCCTAGATTTAACAAACACATTCATGAAAGCACCGTTATATAACTTAGTATTCAAACCTACAAGATCAAAATACCAGAAGAAAGGGATATTGCATTAATGAAATCCAAACAATGGATTAACATCTTGTCATATAACCAAAAGCATTGAAAGTAAGACCCTAAAACCTATACATCACCAATAATACGAAGTTAGGGCTTCATCGGAGCCCTAAGATAGAAGTTTAGTTACACATGGCGAGAAGTTGATGACGAATCTCTGACAGAATCACCATTGGCTTTCTTCCAATTCTTCCAAACTATGCTCCAGAGCTTTTCCCAAAGATTTTTCGTGTCTCTTATCAAAGTTGGAAACATATTTATAGAGTTAGAGTCCTAAAAACCTTTCTCAAAACGCGCCAATGCGGACTTCACCCGGCCCGGGCGTCCAGACGCCAGCAGGCTGGCGTCTGGACGCCAGTAGGCAGTAAGCATGGGTTACATTCTGTGGCCGGGCGTCCAGACGCCCCACCTGGGCGTCTGGACGCCAGCAGGCAGTATGCTGGGAAATATTCTATCTTTGCCATTTTTCTTCATCTTTAGCTCCATCTTCTGGTTATTCTCTTAAAAATCCTGAAAACATAGAAATAACAAAATTAAACTAAATAATCTGATTCCAAGGTGTTACAAAGTCCACATTGAAGGGCCTAAAATGTATATTTTAGGCTCTCATCACACCCCCCAACTGACACTTTGTTAGTCCTCGAACAAAGCTAAAACAAGAATAAAAACTAACTAGGCCACTTTCGTAGGGAGCACGGCTGCACTTAGCATGTGCAGCAAGCCTTTAAACCTCTAGGTTCCCCCTAGAGGACGAGTTATAGTCTCGTGAGGGTTTGCAGTGAATCTACCCACAAAATTCCTAAAAATGAAAAACACGGAGAATCGTTCACCAAGATATCTACAAACACCAGATATGCCTGATTATGGGGTTTTCAATACACATCTCAAATGTGGTTCACAAATCCTATCTGTTGGTTAGAAATCCTCAAGATCATGTTGGAAAAATTGATCGTGCACGGTGAAAATTGTGTATATATAGAAGCAATGAAGCAAAAAAAACGATCCACTAATAATTTCCGTGAAAACACAAATATTTCTTTTTCTTTCAAAAGTCTGGGCCACCTAACCTCAGTAGAAGTTAACATAATTCCTCTCAAGGCATGGTGGCTTTCACACTATTATTCACCAAAGGACTTGATAACATTTTATTTTATTTTTTTATTTTTATTTTTTTTTTGTTTTTTTTAAGACATGTGACTGTGCAATGCCTAAGTCCATTAAGCTTTCTAATCAACCCTTGTAACGAGCATTCAGCTAATGACTCCCAAAACAGTCGTTTTTAGGGCACTAGGTATGGCAATACCCCTATGAGCTTACTGACTCGGGTTAAAAAGGCTACGAACCCAAACTAGTCACAATTTTTTTTTTTTTTTTTTTTCATTTTTTTTTTGTTTTTTTTTAACAGTCCCCAACAATAGGTAGCCCTTTCCATATACCCGAATTAGTTCACAGTTGAACCGGAACACTGTATGTCTGAGGGTCGGCTTTCCATCATAACTGTTTTGAAGTTCTCACAAATATGGAAATCATAGCTTCTCATTTCAAAAATTTCTATAACATACGTGTTAAGTGATGGATCATTATTTCAACAATTCTCAAAACCCGTTTCCTAAAACAAGATAGTGAACCCTTTTTCTCATCTTTCTCACAAAAAGTTCCAAAAATCAGGGTATCTTCGTTTCATAAAAAAAAACTCGGTTAGAATCCCCCGAAAAAAACTAACAAACTGAGCAAAAATCCTATTTTTTTGTTTTTTAAACTAAAAAGAAAATGAAAAA
Organism: Litsea cubeba; assembly: GCA_012931725.1. Lineage (NCBI taxonomy): Eukaryota > Viridiplantae > Streptophyta > Magnoliopsida > Laurales > Lauraceae > Litsea > Litsea cubeba. Next base: position 125,811,676 of record CM022946.1, read on the forward strand.
CTCAAAAAACTACTAAAACTAACCCAAAGGGTAATACCCCACCCCCCAACATAACCGAACATTGTCCACAATGGAAAGCACAAAACATAAGATAAAGGACAAAGAAAGTAAAGTAGAAGGAAGGATATCACCTGGGAATCGCGTAACAAAAGAGGCAGAAACAAGATAAAAGGGAAAGACTCCCAACTTGCATGAAAGAACCAACCTGCAAAATGTTAGCGACAAAACAAAAATAGAGAGAAAGGAATAAAATGAAAACAGCCTCAAGGATCATCCCCAGCTCCGTCAGGGTCAGCTCTCCCACCAGCATCATGCAATGGATCATTGTGATGGGGAAGACCATGCAGACCCCTCAGTAGGGATTGCATTTCAAAAAGAGAGTCGGTAGTACGAGTGGCAAAATCCTCAAAGCGGGACTCAAAAGCCACCTGACGGGACTGGATAGCTTGCTGACCGTGAAGGAGAGCCTCGTATTGGGCATAAGTCATGGAAAACGGTGCAGCAGGCCCCTCGGGAGGGGGAATAACAGGAGGGGCTTGTGGAGGCATAGGTGGTGCAACCACAGGTGCGACAACTCCAGGCATCATAGCAGGATTAGCATGTTGCATGTGCCGAATGATAGTTTGGACACTCTGAGTCCATCGCACTGCACCGTAAACATCAGAACACGGTATAGACTCCTCATCAGAAGAAATGGGATAGGGGACATCCGTGGGTTCGGAACGGTGGAGAAAAAACAATGTGAGCAAATGAGGAAAAGGCAAGGGCCTCTTTTTCTCCGGATCCTTTTTAGACTCTTTAAAAGCCGATAGACTTTGCACATCTCTTGAAAAATCATCTGAGGTAGAGAGACTGCGTATCCGGCATGAATGGCATAAACAGTCAGAAGGAAAGTCCCCCCTCCTCTCATCCTTGTGATGCGTGGGGAAACTGGCATTTACACGCAGCACTTGATCAATTAACCACAACTGCTGAGGTAAATAACTACACGAGTGCTTGTGTAGTTTATCCCTTGCTAAAACGACCCCACAGATTTCATTAGTTATACTAGCCACCGTGGGTGGCGCAGGAAAATTCGGGAACCTCCCGCAGTAGGGTTACAACCAAGGCATGGGCGATATCCTCCTCTGTCAAAGAAACATCATGTCCATCGATAGTAGAAGAAAAGACATCACCATATTGCCCCGTAATCTCTAAATTCTGATAGAAAAAGGCGCACCAAACGGGGATACGCCGGAGGAAAAGGGCCACACAATGTCCGTCAATTCCCTCAATGTAATTGTTGGACTGCCCAAAGTGTGGATGCGTCTGCCTCAAAAAAATGGCAAGTCAAATGCGGTTGCCTTTCTAAGGGTCGATTAGCCCATTCCGCATTGGGTTGCTCACGAGGAGGAGCGGAGGCATGCCTTTTCGGGGGTCGCGGATTGGAGGAACCCGCACCCGCAGTAGCCTTAGATTTACTCCTCCCCCGACGAAACATTTTTTTTTTTTTAATTTAAAACAATGAAAATATACCTGAAAAAAAAATCTCGCCGGAGCTCCGGGTGACGTCGCCGGAGAAGATGACCGGAAAAGTTGGCCGGAGTGAAAACGGCAACAGCAGCGCGTAGAGGAAAGCGCGGTGATGAGATCCCAAGTGAAGGAAATGGATAGGAAGCTTTGGTCAGCCGTAGATCTGACCGGCAAGCTTTTGTAGTCGCCGGCGGCAATGGAGGCATATGCAAACAGCAGGCCAAAGGAAAGAAGAAAGAAAGGAAATGGGAGAAAGGAGAGGAAAAGAATGGTGAGGAAGAAACTATGGTTAGAAGAAAGTGTGGTTAGAAGAAAGAAGAGGGAATGGGGCACAAATGATGGAGTGAGAGAGAAGGAGAGAAAGAAGAAGGGGTAGAAGAGAAAACAAAGGGAAAAAGGGCAGCCAGCACGGTTGTTGTTCTATTTTTTTTTTTTTTTTATATGTGGCGTCCAGACGCCCCACATGGGCGTCCAGACGCCCATGGACAGAGAGTCCGGACTGCGTGGGCGATGGACACTGGCAGACAGCGTCCAGACGCCCCACCTGGGCGTCCAGACGCTGTTTTTTTTTTTTTTTTTTTTTTTTTTTTTTTTTTTTTTTTTTTTTAGAAGAAGAAACCTAGCAAAAGGACAACCGGAACCTTTAAGGGTACCCTCCTAAAAGAATGAAATAAAATCGGAAGAAAAGAAAAAAAAACGCAGACCGAAATACACTAACGAAACTCGGGTTTCCTCCCGCAAGAGCTTTGTTTTACGTCGTCAGCCAGACGTCAATTACGCTCAATCCGTAGAATAGGAAGGGTCCATCAGAGTAATGGACTCCACTACTTCACCAGCAGTAATACCCTCGACATAAGGTTTTAACCGTTGACCATTGACTTTAAGAAAACCCCCAGTAGTGGGGTTTCGAATTTCCACCGCACCATGATCAAAAACCTCCGTTACCACATACGGTCCATCCCATCGTGACCGCAACTTACCCGGAAAGAGTCTCAACTTTGAATTGAACAGCCAGACCTTCTGATGTGGCTCAAAGGACTTCCGCAAGATGTGTTTATCATGAAAAGCTTTAGTCCGAGCCTTGTAAATGGAGGAGCTAATGTATGCTTCGTTCCGAATCTCCTCCAACTCATTAAGTTGGAGTTTCCGAGTGGAACCTGCACCGGCCATATCAAAATTGAATTGCTTAATAGCCCACATGGCGCCGGTGTTCGAGTTCAACCGGCAAATGACAAGCTTTGCCAAATACTAAACGGTAGGGGGACATACCAATTGGAGTCTTGTAAGCAGTACGGTATGCCCATAAAGCATCATTCAATCGCAAAGACCAATCTTTTCGGTCAGGCCGTACCGTCTTTTCGAGAATACGCTTGACCTCCCTATTGGACACTTCGACTTGGCCACTGGTTTGCGGATGATAAGGTGTAGCCACCTTATGAGTGATAGAGTATTTCTTAACCAACGCCTCGAAGTGTTTATTCACAAAGTGGGTGCCTTCATCACTAATAATCGCCCGCGGACAGCCAAAGCGACTGAAGATGTTGCTTTGAAGGAATTGGACAACAACTTTGTGGTCATTAGTCTTAGTGGCTGCCGCTTCCACCCACTTGGACACGTAATCAACCGCCACGAGAATGTAGTGAAAACCAAAAGACGGCGGAAACGGTCCCATGAAATCGATGCCCCAAACATCAAAAATTTCGACAATCAAAATGGATTGTAGGGGCATCGAGTCCCTCCTAGACATGTTTCCAGTCTTCTGACAGCGTAAACACGTTTTGCAAAACTGATGAGCATCACTAAAAAGAGTGGGCCAATAGAAACCACTCTGCAAAACTTTGGCAGCAGTCTTCTTTCCACTGAAATGTCCACCACACTCAAGAGAGTGACAGAACGTAAGGACACTTTGGTATTCACTCTCTGGCACACATCGCCGGATCACTTGGTCGGGACAGAACTTGAAAAGTTCGGGATCCTCCCAAAAATACATCTTGACCTGGGAGAAAAAACGATCCTTGTCCTGCCTAGACCAATTTGAAGGTATCTCCCCCACTGCAAGATAATTCACAATATGAGCATACCAGGGGGGTAGAGTGCGGGACACCGTAAACAATTGCTCATCTGGAAATGAGTCATGCAAGGGTAAGGCGTCGTCCGATGTTTCTACCAAGATTCTAGAGAGATGGTCAGCGACACAATTTTCAGAACCCTTCTTATCCCGAATCTCAAAGTTGAATTCTTGAAGTAAAAGAATCCACCTAATCAATCGTGGCTTAGTGTCCTTCTTGGACAGTAAATATCGCAATGCAGCATGGTCGGTGAACACCACTACCTTGGATCCTAGTAAATAAGACCGAAACTTATCCAAGGCATAAACAACTGCTAACAATTCCTTCTCCGTTGTGGTGTAATTCAATTGAGCATCAGAGAGAAGTTTGCTAGCATAGTAGATAACATGTGGAACCTTGTTAATCCGTTGGCCCAAAACGGCACCAATAGCATAATCAGAAGCATCGCACATAATCTCAAATGGGTGAGTCCAATCCGGTGACTGAATGATAGGAGCAGTGGACAAGGCGCCACGAAGCTTCTCAAAAGCCTGCTGGCATGCCTCAGTAAAGACAAAAGGAGCCTCCTTGGCAAGTAATGCGCACAAGGGTCGAGAAATTTTGCTAAAGTCTTTGATAAAGCGGCGGTAAAACCCTGCGTGTCCTAAAAAGGACCGGATTTGCCGAACCGATGAGGGGGGTGGAAGTTTGGAAATAAGGTCAACCTTGGCCTTATCCACCTCAATGCCCCTCGAGGAAATGATGTGCCCCAAAACGATGCCCTCACGCACCATGAAATGACTCTTCTCCCAACTCAAGACTAGATTAGTCTCCATGCAACGTTTCAGCACCTTTGCTAAATTATGGAGACAATCATCAAATGAAGGGCCAAAAACAGAGAAGTCATCCATAAAGACCTCTAAGAATTTCTCCACCATGTCAGAGAAAATGGACATCATACACCGTTGAAAAGTCGCTGGTGCATTACAAAGTCCGAATGGCATCCTCCGGTAAGCAAATGTACCAAAAGGACAAGTGAAAGTTGTCTTCTCCTGGTCATCAGGATAGACGGCCACTTGGTTATATCCCGAATAACCATCCAGGAAACAGTAAAAACTTTGGCCAGCTAACCTTTCTAAGATTTGGTCAATGAATGGCAGCGGAAAATGGTCCTTCCGGGTCATGGAATTCAACTTTCGATAGTCAATGCACACACGCCACCCGGTAGTAGTGCGTGTAGGTAGCATTTCCCCTTTCAAATTTTCCACTACCGTGATGCCAGACTTCTTTGGCACCACTTGAGTAGGGCTCACCCACTTACTGTCAGAAATTGGGTATATAATACCCGCATCAAGAAGTTTCAGTACTTCTTTCATGACCACCTCTTTCATGTTAGGATTCAAACGACGCTGCATTTCACGCGATGGTTTGGCGTTATCTTCGCAATGAATGCGGTGCATACAGATGGAGGGGTCAATACCTTTCAAATCAGCAACAGACCAACCGATTGCACTTTTATGTTCCTTTAACACGGCAATTAGCTTACCTTCCTGATCATCAGACAGATCGGAAGCAATGATAACTGGCAATGTATCCATGGGTCCAAGAAAAGTATACTTGAGTGTAGCTGGGAGTTGTTTCAATTCAAGTTTAGGGGGCACCACAATCGAAGGAGGTGCAGGTGATGTAGAAAGTGGAGGTAATTGTTCAAACTTCGCCCTCCAAGGGGAAAAGTCCAGCATAGCGACCTCATTTAAAAGGGTATTGACTTCAGAAATGGATTGGTCAACATCATACTCATCATAATTAAAATGAGATAAGCAAGCTTCCAAAGGATCCTCCATTAAAATAAAAGGGAGAGCTTCTTCAACCAAGTCAGTAACAACATAGACTGCGAAGCAGTCGTCCTTGTCGGGTGGTTGATGAGAGGCCTTAAAAGCATTCAGCCTCACTTTCATGTTACCAAAAGAGACATCCATAACGCCGGTCCGACAATTAATGGTTGCATTAGCCGTGGCCAAAAAAGGTCGGCCTAGAATGACTGGAGTTTGTTTCCGCAGATTTGGAATCGGTTCAGTGTCAAGGACAATAAAATCTGCAGGAAAAAGAAATTTGTCCACCTTGAGAAGAACATCCTCAATGATACCCCTAGGCACCCTAACAGATCTATCAGCAAGTTGCAAGGTGACCGTAGTAGGCTTCAATTCTCCTAACCCAATTTGTTCATACAACGAGTAAGGCAAGAGATTGACACTAGCTCCAAGATCTAACAAAGCATGATCAATAATGTGACTCCCAATCATACAGGTAACGGTGGGAGTGCCAGGATCTTGAAGCTTGGGAGGGGTGTCATGCTGAATCAATGAACTGACTTGCTCGGTGAGCATGACCTTTTTGGACACATTAGACTTGGATTTGCGCTTCTGAGTGCACAAGTCTTTCAGAAATTTCGCATAGGAAGGCACTTGCTTAATAGCATCGAGCAGGGGAAGATTGATTTTTACTTGCCTAAACACATCTAACATTTCATTCATGGTGACTCCCTTTTTACTAAAGGGAGAGGGCGTGTCAAGACAATTGGGAAAAGGGGCTTTAGGCACATAAAGGGGTTCCTCAGTAGGAACAGATGAAGTAGGAGAGCTAATCTCCTTTTCCTTCGGCCTCGTGTCCTCCCTAGATTCTTTGGGGTTTGGTGCTGTCTTTTTATCATCTTTTCTAGGTGCCTCAGGTCGAGTCTCAACCTCACGCCCATTCCTCAATGTGACAACTACTTTCGCTTGCTCATGAAAAGTGTCATGAGGGTGCGAGCTACTTCCCACCTCAAATGTGTTCTTCGGGTTGACAATGGGTTGGCTAGGTAATCGGCCATCTTCTCTTCTATTAAGAGCAGTAGCTATTTGGCCCATTTGGGCCTCTAGCTTGGCTATGGACTGAGAATGGGAGTGGACCAATTGATTACCTGCTTTGAGCTCCTTTAGCTCTTGCAATACGGTCTCCTCAAACGAAGGGTTTCGTTGAGGTGGCTGAGGGCTTGGGTGCTGGTAAGATTGTTGAGAACGATAGGCTGCAGGATTATATTGAAAAGTAGGCCTATTTCCCTGTTGAGAAAACGAATTGCCCTGGCCGGGTGACTTCCATGAAAAATTAGGATGATTGCGCCATCCCGGGTTATATGTATTTGAATAGGGATCATTACCCGGTTTGGAGAAACCTTGTGCAGCATTCACTTGCTCTTGCACAAATTCAGGAAATTGGGGTGCTGCAGGGCAATCACTCACAAAATGAGCAGGACTGTTGCACAAAGCACAAGCATCAACATGAGCAGAAGGTATAGAGGGTGAAGATTGGAGAGATTGTCCCCCAGATATCAACTGATCTAACTTATGGGTTAAGGCAGCCACTTGAGTTGTGAGTTCATTAGAGGGCTGAATCTCAAAAACGCCTCTAGGTTTCTGTACATTAGAGGCTGCCGGCCTCTCCAATCTAGCCGTGGAGGCATGGTGCTGAAAGGTCTCACTCATATTCTCAAAGAGATCCCATGCCTCATCCTCATTTTTCAACATGATAGATCCCCCACTCGCGGTGACTACCATGTTTCTCCATTCAGGAGACAAGCCATCATAGAAGAATTGAACCAATTGCCACTTGGCGATTTGGTGATGGGGACACTTTCGAAGAAGATCCTTGAACCTGTCCCACGCCTCATGAAATTGTTCACTATCAGTTTGGGCGAAAGATGTAATGGATCTCCTGTACTTATTAGTTTTGCCCACTGAGAAATATTTATCCAAAAACTTTTGTTGCAGTTGGGGCCCAAGTGGTGATGGAATTCGCTGGTAAAGTACCTAGCCAATACTTAGCTTTGTCCTTTAGCGAAAACGGAAAGAGAAACATTTTAGGGCCTCACTACTGAAGTTATTTATTATCACAGTGGAGCAAATAACCAAAAAGTCATCAATGTGATTATATGGGTCTTCATTGTTCAAACCATAAAAAGAGGGAATAAGATTGATGGTACTTGGTTTGATTTCATATTGAGCTGCCGGAACTGCTGGCAGCTGAATACACGATGGTGAAGCGTATTCCGAAGGAGTATAGTGCTCCTTCAAGGGCCGAAGAGGAGGAGCCTCATCTTCCTTTCTTTCCTCATCCATGGTTGAAATTGTGTGTGAATAATCAGAAGAGTGTTTAGATGATCTTATTTTTCTAAGGACTCGCTCTAAGTCTTGGTCTAGAGATACCAAATCTGGATGACAAGAGCGACGACCAAGCATGCACACACACACTTACTGCAGTTATATGAGAAGAATCACAACGTTTAGGCTTACCGTCCTTTAGGTAAAGGAGAACTTCTAATTGAGTAGAACCTCAACTTCTTGAAGAGTTCTCTTAAATCCTGTACAAACTGTAAGATTCTTGTGTTAACATCAATAACCTGCAGTAAGCAAACAAAGATGTGAGAAAAGATGGAAAGGAATAAAAACTGATAAACGAAACTAAACTAATATCCTACTTAAAAGAAACAAACAACCGTGCTAATTGTCCCCGGCAACGGCGCCAAAATTTGTTCGTCCTAAAATAGGGTTGCAAATATAAATTATCTCCCGCTAATATCTCTACTTATGAAAGCAAAGATGCTAACCGAGTATCGTATCCACTGGGACAAAAAAGGCTAAGTTGTGTTGGTTCCTCAATTCCTAAACTAATTCTAAAAGAAAACAGATTGCTTGTTTTGATTGGTTGTAATTCCTAAATTAACAAATTAAAAGAACGGGTTTAAATCAATTAGAGAAAAGATCTCAGGGTATGAATCCACTCTAACCTCGCACAATGGCAAGTATAGACCTAGGGTTTCATAATCAACGCTAAACAGACTTGTTCTGGTTACAAACCTTCACTAAGTCGACAAATAAGGATATATGGATGTAAATCAGGGCATAACCTATCTCTTATGGCATAGATTATCCTAGATTTAACAAACACATTCATGAAAGCACCGTTATATAACTTAGTATTCAAACCTACAAGATCAAAATACCAGAAGAAAGGGATATTGCATTAATGAAATCCAAACAATGGATTAACATCTTGTCATATAACCAAAAGCATTGAAAGTAAGACCCTAAAACCTATACATCACCAATAATACGAAGTTAGGGCTTCATCGGAGCCCTAAGATAGAAGTTTAGTTACACATGGCGAGAAGTTGATGACGAATCTCTGACAGAATCACCATTGGCTTTCTTCCAATTCTTCCAAACTATGCTCCAGAGCTTTTCCCAAAGATTTTTCGTGTCTCTTATCAAAGTTGGAAACATATTTATAGAGTTAGAGTCCTAAAAACCTTTCTCAAAACGCGCCAATGCGGACTTCACCCGGCCCGGGCGTCCAGACGCCAGCAGGCTGGTCGTCTGGACGCCAGTAGGCAGTAAGCATGGGTTACATTCTGTGGCCGGGCGTCCAGACGCCCCACCTGGGCGTCTGGACGCCAGCAGGCAGTATGCTGGGAAATATTCTATCTTTGCCATTTTTCTTCATCTTTAGCTCCATCTTCTGGTTATTCTCTTAAAAATCCTGAAAACATAGAAATAACAAAATTAAGCTAAATAATCTGATTCCAAGGTGTTACAAAGTCCACATTGAAGGGCCTAAAATGTATATTTTAGGCTCTCATCACAGATTCAAATGATGGCCCCTCAACCATGCCCCATCCACATATATCTAAACCAGCAAAACCACGTGCATACACCACGGAACCACCAATGCACAGAATGATATAAATTATTTTTAATAAATTTATTAATTAATAAATTTGTGAGTCCTTATTTTTATTGCTAATTTGATTTTTATATATTTTTTTTCAAATGTTTTATTCTTTAGTTGAGACATGAATTGATTAAAAAAGATCAAATGATCATAAAAGTAATAAATTGACCTAATATATTTAAGTGGGACCCGGATGAATGGGGTCCACGATCTCCATTCTAACCGTTCATAAAACCATATGATGCGGGCTGGGACCCATGAATTGATTGATAAAGATCAAATGATCATAGACCTCACAAATTGACCAAACCTAACCTATTTAAGTAGGACAAAGATGAATGTGGTCCACCATCTATATTCTAACCGTCCATAAAACTATATAATGCGAGCTGGGACCCATTAATTGATTGATAAATATCAAATGATCATAGACCTCACAAATTGACCAAACCTAACCTATTTAAGTGGAGCCCCCAAGATAAATGGGGTCCACCAACTATATTCTAACTGTCCATAAAACCATATGATACGGGCTGGGTACCATGAATTGCTTGATAAAGATCAAATGATCATAGACCTCACAAATTGACTAAACCTAACCTATTTAAGTGGAACCCACGAAACCACCAATGCACAGGCTGATATGAATTATTTTTAATAAATTTATTAATTAGTAAACTTGTGAGTCCTTCTTTTTATTGCTAATTTGATCTTTATGTTTTTTTTTTTTTCCAAATGTTTTATTCTTTAGGTGAGGCATGAATTGATTAAAAAAGATCAAATGATCATTAGACTAACAAATTGACCTAATATATTTAAGTGGGACCCGGATGAATGGGGTCCACCATCTCCATTCTAACCGTTCATAAAACCATATGATGCGGGCTGGGACCCATGAATTGATTGATAAAGATCAAATGATCAAATGATCATAGACCTCACAAATTGACGAAACCTAACCTATTTAAGTGGAACCAAGATGAATGGGGTCCACCATCTATATTCTAACTGTCCATAAAACCATATGATGCGGGCTGGGACCCATTAATTGATTGATAAAGATCAAATAATCATAGACATCACAAATTGACCAAACCTAACCTATTTAAGTGGAACCCCCAAGATGAATGGGGTCCACCAACTATATTCTAACCGTCCATAAAACCATATGATACGGGCTGGGACCCATGAATTGCTTGATAAATATCAAATGATCATAGACATCACATATTGACCAAACCTAACATATTTAAGTGGAACCCCCCAGATGAATGGGGTCCACCATCTATATTCTAACCGTCCATAAAATCGTATTATGCGGGATGGGACCCATGAATTGATTAAGAAAGATCAAATGATCAAATGATCGTAGACCTATTGAATTGACCAAATATTTTTAAGTGGGATCCAGACGTGGGGTCAACCATCTTTATTCTAACCGTCCATAAAATTAAATGATGCGGGCTGGGACCTATGAATTGATTGATAAAGATCAAATGATCAAATGATCATAGACCTTAATTTACTCATAGACGTTAGTGAGAAAAATTGATTTTTGAAGGTGGGCAATGAGTATCTTTTATGAATACATCCCTTTAGTAATATAGATAGATGGTAAACAGACCCAACCATGCCCCTTGCACATCTGTCCAAACAGAAAACAATCGCCACATGTGCCGAAAAGAAAATGCTATTTATTTTCTTTGAGAGTCCAAGTTAAATTTTCTAATCACGCCAATATAGCTCTTCGTTGTTGGTCTCTGTGCAGATTAATGCATGTTCAATATCTCATCTGTTGAACCTTTTTTCTCTATTTCCAAATCCTAATCAAACTGCAAATCCTTTCTCCTCGTTCAAATTCGGATGTCGACTTATTAACAAAAGACTTGGAATTTATTATCCTACTAAAACAATATGACTCACAAAATTCATGCCGGATAGCAGCAGAGGTAAGGGGCGTGGACTGTCGATACCCAATTTTAAGAATCAACGGGTTCTATAAAAGACTTTCAATTATTTCTTCAAACATCAGGGTCACCGTACCTAAATCTGAACCCCTGGTCTCTAAATTCTAGTTTTAAACCCTAAATCTCCAATTTTCAATCCAAACCCTAACCCCTACCTAAATCACCAATTCTTAGCGTGTCTACAAATCCTAAGAAGACCAAATCCACTCATGTTATTTGGTTGTTAGGGTTGTATGTAGGTGCTATCGTATTCTCTATTGTTTTTTCCCCAAATAGGATTCTATCACTTTTATACATAATTGAATTGGATTATTTGATAATTGAATGTTGGCCAACAATGGTGGGTTATTTGTTAGTGGATCTTTTTCGATCATTTGAAATGTGTCGCCGAATTGATCCCTATGCAATTTTTTGGTAAGTCTATTATGGAAATAGAAAAAAAAATGAAGGGATTGAGGAATGACTAGTTTTAAAAAAGATATATTAAACATGATGTTCTAAATTATCATGTCTTCCCACCCCCATTATGATTCAAAGAAGGAATTTCACTCCTGTTATCGACAAGTTGGAGGTATTAAGGAAGTGAAAATGGAAAGGACGGGTGTCCACTACCACAAAAGTTTTGAATATAAAATGCTCTTGTATTCAGTTGTTTTCTTCCACACACCTACTCACCTTGAATTTGGACACATTAGAATTGACATATAAATTGAGTAAAACAGGATAGTGTAAGTTTGGTTGTTTTAGTATCTAAAATCAAGGTTAGAATAATTTTTTGTCCATGTAATACTTTTTTTGTAATTCTAATTAACATCATAACCTTTTCATTGTCATATCTTCAATAATTGTCGTGCATAGTTGAGTTCCACGTCAGTTTGACATTTTCTAAAGAAAAATGTGTAGATATTATTTTAAGGTTGAAAACCAAGAAAGACAACCGTAGAAACTTTATTTTAGAGTTGAAATGACTTTTGATGAGAGAACGGTATGTTGGTTATAGTGTTAATGTAAAGAAAGTCTTGCAAAAAGCATGGTACACTTTTTTAGTTGATCATTGTTTGCCTCACCCAAAGAAAAATCATGGGGTCCACCACTGCGTCCCACAATCCTTCCCCATCCGCCAACAACAAACAGCCCCTCCCAGCATTGCCAAATTATCCAAACCACAACCCCCCCCCCCCCCCCCCCCCCCCCCCCAAACAGCCCCTCCCAGCATTGCCAAATTATCCAAACCCCCCCCCCCCCAACAGCCCCTCCCAGCATTGCCAAATTATCCAACCCCCCCCCCCCCACCAACGCGCGCGCGAAAAATGGTATGCCTTCTATCACCATCCTTCAAAAGATGATATCTACTAACAAGGAATCATTTTCTTTTGCAGCGTCGGAAAATGCCCCATGTTGGAATGGGTAGAGCAGAAAAGTAGACTATGGAACATCTCAAGACCCTGTCTTGTATCTCTAACCACCAAAGGCCATTTCATCTTTAGATTCTACTCCATACATGACAGAGAACACATCCTAGGCCTCTCTCCTCTTTCCATAGAAAACAAGCAGTTTCACCTCCTACCTTGGTCCCCTGGCCAGGACGATTTTGAGTGGCCTTCTTTGGCCTTGTTTTGGCCGTTGCTGGAGTAGGAACATCATCTTTTCTCTTGTTAACACCTTAGGAAAACCCATCAAGCTGGATGACATTACCACATTTAAAAAATCCTTTCCTCGTCCTTATCAACCTAGATATCTCTAAACCCAGGCAATACATTATCCTTGCTGAGCTTGAAGGCGACCGAGAACTAGAAATAGATGTGAGCTATGAGAACTGCCCTTTTTCATCTCTTCCTCCTAACTGGTCATCCCCCTTCAGTCTATCCCAAGGCCCACTCCCAGATAACCAACCAATAGCCGGCTCTACCAATCAATACCACCATTGTTGAACCAGAGGATATCTAATTAGTTCATCCCTCCCTACCTCTCTCCCAACCTGATTAGGCACCACTAAACGCTTCTCAAAACACTTCAGTCACACCAAACCAACCCCCCCCCCCCCCCCCACACACACACACACAAAACAAAAAACCAAAGCAGGCTGCATGTAAGATCCCGGTCCCACCTATTATATATTTAATATATATTTTTAATTAGATATTATTATTATTATTATTTTAATTGAATGTATTTTAGTTATTTAAGTGGTTAGGATTAAGTGGGGCACACGTTAGATCAGATGCGTAGATTGGTGAGTTGGGTTAATGGGTAGATGTCTTGACCCGCAGTTTGACCCGACCCAATGACTTAAGCCCAATACTTAACCTAATCCCTTCTTTTAAATAACCGCACGTCTTTATCTCTCCCCACTAATCTCTGCAACTTTTCCCGTTCCCTGTTCGTCTTCTTCCTCTTCCAACTTCCCAAACCTCTGCAACCTTAAGATCCAGCCATCAGAATCAAGATCTGAAGATACCATCATTCTTGGTTCGACTTTCTTATCTCAGGTAACACTATCCTCAAACCATTAGGAACAGATCTATACTATTAGGTTATTTTCTTATTCTTTCCAATGTTAGGTTTTGGGTAGGAATACCATAGATCTGTTCATATGAACATTTCTATCCCATCTTTTATGTCAGATCGGTGTTAGGATTGTGATCGAGCGCCGCGGTAATCTCGATTTGGGTTTTTGGTTAGGAAACCTACTGCACATTTCTTCAACTTCGGATCTAAGGCAAGTACATTATTATAATTTGTTATTGAATGCGTTAATTGATCTTTGATTCCTATCTAATGCATATAGGTTTGTCTATTTGCCCTTTTCTAAATGATAATGATAGATTAGGATTTTATAAATGGATATGTGGATTCCATTCTCTTTCTAATGGTTACGATTCGTGTGAATTTGAATGGGATGCACTCTCTTCAGGAAAAAGAGAGGAAAATGGATAAATAGGGAAAAAATCCCAATTTCTGTGACTGTACGAACTCGGACAACATTCTGAACGTCAAACGTTCGAACGTTGCTTTGGAACGTTCGAACGAGTGAGTTCAGAATCGTCTGAGCCAAATGACAGACGTCGAACGTTCGAACGTTCCCTTCGTGCGTTCGAACGTTCGAGTCTGCTCGCCCCTCAGCCAAAAACCCGAGACCCTGACTTCGAACGTTGGTCGAACGTTCAGTGTACTTAGGCAATTTGTGTTTATTTTTCATTGTTCTGGCTCTGATTAATTTGGGGATTTATGATATCAAGTATGGGACTTCATATGGATCTAATAACCTTAAATTATCTACCTGGACTTGACATAAGAACCGTCTTAGGGCATACGGTATCTTATGGACGTAGGATTCAATTACCTGTTATGATTTTAATGAACTCTAGCGAGAAAGGGTCAATACATCTCTATTGGAAATCCTTCATTGGATCTATGCACCATGAATTTCGAGAGATGTAACGTCCTTAACTTACTAGCGTTATTATTGTGTGTTGACGGGTATATGAGTATACGTTTAACCTTAGGATCGATTTATAATATGTCTTAACCTTTGTATTTGCATGCATATATTGGTTTAGGTTATGTATTCCTTTAGATGCATACCCTACTTTGTATTATGGATTATGAGGTGGCTTGGCAAATTAGATATATGTGATTTGACTATGATATGGATTGGCCGGCCCTTCATTTTGACTTAGGACTCTTGTGTCGGAGCATTATTATTCGGGTCTATTATGCATATATGTTTCCTTTTATGTGGGTCATTTGTGAACGACTGCAGATCGTATGTGGACGGTTGATCACCGATGTGTCCGGATCACTTATAATCCGCTTTGTATGTGAACAGGTTATCCTGTTATGTGTTTATAGATCGGTTTATGACCACCGACATTGTGGACGGGCTTTCCCGATTATGTAGGACTGACCACCCAAAACGGGGACACTTGTCTCCGTGTGAATTATATATTGCTCCATTTGGTGTCTTTCAGATTTATGTCATACGTTCTTTCTTGTACTTATCTTTATCATTGTTTCTTATAATTTCAATTGTTTTTACTCATTTTGATATCGTATCTTAATTTCGAATTATGATCATGTTCTTGCTATTTACGTTACTACATTTGGTGCATAGGTACCGAGCCCTACTTTACCGAGGAGACGGAGGAGGATCAAACATTTCAAACGTTTGAGCCAACTGACGAACCCGAGTGGGATGCTGGAGACGGTTTCGGAGCCGTCTGAGCCTGCATTAGAGAGGACGTCATCTTAGAAACTCTTTAGATGAACTTTATATTAATGATAAACCTTTTGTAGTAATTGTTTAATTTATTCTGCAACTTTAACTATGAATGTTTATTTGATTTTCGTGTTGGATCTTAATTACGATCATTGAATACCAATTGAATGAAGCTTCCGTTGCATTTAATGGAATTTTATTTGGACTCACCGCGGTTTGTGATGTGATGTGGGTCCACTTTTGGAAGCTTGTGTTGTATTAAACACAGGAATTTGAATTTGTTTTAATTTTTTTCACGTTTTCCCCAATTATTATTTTGGGGACGTGACACTGCAACCGACAAGGTCTCAAACCTGAACCAGATAAGCGAACAAGATTTGGTAAGCCATCTTGTAACAACCCAATAACAAAACCCCACCCCTTTTTCAATGACCTTCATTCTTAGCAACATCCCAGCCCTTGAGATACACCTCTAACTCCTTCTCAATCCTGGAGCACTGCACCTTCTTAGACCCAACTTCATACGCTGTTGACCTTAGTAGGCATCTTCCCCAACCAGTTTCATCTATGCCATATGCAGAGCAGTCTCAAAATCAAAGCCTCTCACCACCTAGTCAAGCTCTAATCCCTTCAACTATAATAACTTCAGAGTAGCTCCAAACCTCCAAATTGGACCAACCCCTGACCCATTAGAACCCCTTTCAATCCTAGGCCACAGCCCAACCTCATCTGGTAGGTCTTCCTCATCTTGATTCAACCTACCATCAGGAGACCATTCTAGCTTCTACTTTGGAAACATCCACCTAAAAACAATCCAAAAAGAGCAAAAAAGGAAAGAACTCTTCCTCATTTGTCCCCATCACTAGAAGATCCAGAGGTAAAGCCACCCCGCCACACTGTCTCCAATGTTAAAAATACTTTACTGGTCTTGTAGGGGGCCAGCCAACACTCCTACAATTGGAAGTCTTGATCATCTTGTCTCCTCCCATTCCCCTGGCCTAGTCTTCATTTTAGAGCAAATGACCTCCTTCTCCTCCTTCAAATCTCTCTCCCTATGCAGTTTGATTTTGGCACTTTTCATTCCAACTCTTCCCCATCTCACAGTGGCAACCTGTGGTGTTTCTGCAAATCCTCTCTCCCCTCCTCCATCTCAGTCTCAAACTTCTCCTCCCAACTCTTATCCATGCTCCTATTAAACTCGGCTACTGGCCTTCCTATTCTCATTACTAGTATTTATGGCTCCACCAACCAATCCCAAAGCTTTACGGAAAACATTAATTGACCACTCCTCCATAAATTTCCCATGGTGTGTGCTCGGGGACTTCAATGCCATTTTGTCTCATGATGAGAAGCTAAGCCCGCGGTCAACCACTCCATCATCCCTAATAAAGGGATTTCCACTCAACAGTCATGATAACCGGCCTCTTCGACTTCCTCTTTACAGGTAGCAAATACACCTGGTCAAATAATCGTCAAGGTCAATCTTATGTAGCCGCCAGACTTGATCGACCCCTTATAAATATCCATTGGCTTTCCTCTTTCAATGATCCTTGTCGACATCACCTAGCCAGATTTTCTTCCAACCATAGCCCCCATTCTTTTAACCCATTCCAATCCAACTCCTACCCCAAAAAGCCCCCTTCAAATTTGAAAATATGTGGCTTCAAAACACATCTTTCTTTGAAGTGGTGCAATCAAGTTGGACGGAAGATATTCAAGGCAATCCTCTGGTTGTCCTCGCCCAGAAGTTGAAGAACCTAAAACATGCCCAAAAAACTTGGAATAGGACTACTTTTGGTCACCTCCTCCATATTATCATCTCAGCTGAAAATATAGTTTTGCAGATGCAGCAGTCTTTTGATTCTAATCCAACAGATTCTTTGCGTGATCAATTACTCATTGCAAGGACCAAACTCCATGAAGCTCTCAAAGCTCAAGAAATCCATTGTAAGAAAAAATCGGGGATAACTTAGTTGAGGGAAGGAGACCAAAACACTAGTTTATTTCATCTCTCAGCAAAAAACAGAAATGCTTTCAGGCAAATCAACCACATTTGCTTAGATGGAGTCCCAACTGAAGACCCAGCTACAATCCAGGCATATGCAATCTAATACTTCTCAAGCCTTTTTCAATCTAACCAAGTTTGTGTTCAAACTTCCATGCATGTTTCAGATTGACAGTCCCAAGGTCACTGACAACCAAAACCAGTCCCTTGTAATCACCCCTTCTAAATCTAAGGTTAAACAAGTAGTGTTCTCCCTCAAGAAAAACAGCTCACCAGTCCGAATGGTTTCAATGGAGCTTTCTTCACTTCTACTTGGGACATCACACCTCTCCAAATTTATGAACAAGTCTCCATACTCACGGTGCTAGCTCCTATTGATCTTCAAAACCATGTGGTTGCTTCAAGTAGATCCTCATGTCGAATAGACCATGCTAAAAGCATTTTTTTACTATCATCTACTTGAATCCTCCACCCTTGCTGGCTTCGATGCCCATGTGCGCTTGCACAGTAGTGATCTTTGCAACCGGACCAAAGGTCTCATCAAGAACAAACTCATATTGTTGGTTGAACCCCCTTGCTTCTAACCATGATGTATAATTAGTGGCGAACCCAGGTACAAGGGTCTGGGGGCTGAAGCCCCCACCCTACCTGAAAAATCTCAAAGAACCACCTCCAAGTTCTAGTAATTAATGTATTTTTTTTACACTTTCCCCTTACCACAATATTTCTTTTACATTAAGCCCCACCCCCAAGTTGAGTTTTCTGGGTCCACCCTTGTGTGTAATGATCAGTGGTCCTACTGAATTGATTTTTCTTGTCGTCAACCCACATGCATCCAACTGCATGTCTTCACACCTTCTGTACATGGTACTAGTTCCCATGTCTTTTTCTCAACCATGCTACAATCTTCGCACCCATTGTGTCTTGTCACTCATTGATCTCCTGTGTGATCAGTTATGCATATATGCAAATCTCTAAAACGTCGCAAGAAATAACTTCAGCAACTATTTCATCAATGGTCTCTTAAACCATCTCTTGAGGATCTGATCCAGTCCCAGACTGATTATCCTCCCCTTCTTTCATTTCCTACTCCTTAAAACAATCTAGGACAGGATCTTCAAGCCCCTAGGAATCTATTAGCACCTGAAGACTTAATCCAATCCTTGATTGATCAACCTCCAACATTGATTCCTCTTCCTTGAAACGGTCTCGTACTTGATTGTCAAGCTTAAGGACTTGAAGACGCAACATCATAAGTACCATACACTATAAATGTTAGTGCATACTCACAAGTTTCAGCAATCTCAACGGTTGTCGTGAAATTCGCTTCTGGGCCCCGGCCATCCTCATCAATGGCTCCCCCACGCTCGTTAGCATCCCCTTACCTCGAGTCATTCGAGGCTAAATCTTCCTCAATGACTGCAACCATCACTTTGCAACCAAAGTTGATGCATCACATCCACCACTATAAATAGAAAAGCCTACACAAACTTGCTAAAGTTAACTCCTGGCCTAAATAGGAAACAAAACAAAAGAAATGGCAACATTAATAAAAGAAATATTTCTAATAATATTCTACCCTACATAGCATTAACGACCCAACTCCTCCGGTCAGGGCCGGCTCACCATATAGGTAGGTGAAGCAAGTGGTGGGGGCCTCCCCATGAGAGGGCCTCATAATTTTATTGGATTAGTAATATTAACATGATAGAACTAAAAGAGAAAATCATGGTACATTTGAAAACCAAAACCAGAGAAGATAGACGAAGAAGAAGCAGAAAACAGTAAAAATAAAAGTATTCTAAAATAAGTACGTTTTTAAAGGTATCAAATCTCGCTGGGAATCATCTGAAATGAATTCAAATGAACTCGAGTTAGAAGAGAAAATTGATCACAATTTGACCCGTTTTCTAATGAAACTGAAATCATCGAAAAATTCCATCATTGGAAAATTTTCATAAAATCATAATTACAAATAAGTCCTTTTTTATTAAAAAAATACCATGTTTTTCATAAAATGGCATTTCAAATCAACCTTGACTCATGGGGTCCACTAATTAGGATACTATTGAGTCTTTTCCAAACTCATATATTGCTTATTGAATACTATTAACAGTACCTGTTACAGATGCTTCCACCGAAAGAAGTTTTTCGAAATTAAAGTTAATAAAATCTTATTTATGATCAACTACGTTAGAAGAGAGATTAAGCGGGTTAGCCATTTTATCTATTGAGAAGAAAATTTTGGAAAACCTTGAATACAAAAACTTGATCAATAAGTTTGAATCACAAAAGGCAAGAAAGGTTAAATTCACTTAAAAAAATAAATCCCTCAACAAGCTCTAAAAAAAAAATCCAAAATAAAAAAAAACCCAAATTTTTTTTTAAGTCCTCCAATGTACTACTCATAGTGTACATTGCCGGTCCCAAGTCCGGATTAAGGACGAGGGTTTTCTCATGTTACACATAAAAGTTAGGGGCCTCGTTTATACTTTCACCTGGGGCCACGTATTGTCTTGAGACGGCCCTGCCTCCGGTGTGTGTGCTGAGACTTTAACAAACTCAAAAATAGTAGGACCTTCAAGAGAGTCGATGTCTGAGATGACAGTGGCAATCTATGATGATCCTTTCCTTGTATTAAAGGCCTAAAAGCTATGATGCACGGATACTTCAAAATAGGCAACGTATCGTGTCGTATCGTATATGATACTTCACTTTTTATGTGTAAAATCCGGGTTCCCGCTGTGTCTACGGCGTGTCCTTGCCATATCCGTGCCATATCCGTGCATCATAGCCTAAAAGGGCCTGTTGAACACTCCCAAGTGCAAGAGTGCGTAACTGTATATCCCACTGAGCACGGGGTTGAATCCACAAGGAGTAATTAAGTTGCCACTTGAACCTGTCCTCTTGAATGCTATTTCTAACCCAATTAAAGAACTAAATAAATATAAAAGAGTCTAAATAATTAATTACATCTAAATAATTAATTACAACTTTTCCAACAAATAAAAGAAACCTAATCTAAGAAAAAAAAACTAAACTATGCAACTCTAATTAACCTAGAACTCGCAAAAACATACACTACACCAAAATCATCCCACCATTTTTTTTCTTCTCTCCCGCGCTACGCCCTCCCTCATTTCCCTCCCTCATTTCCATCCCTTAGTCATTTCTTTCTTTCCCGCCTCTCCTCTCCTCTCCTCTCCTCTCATCTCCATCGCCATCGCCAACGCCAACCTCTCGTCTCCAGAACCCATCTCCTCTCATCCCTTTCTATCTCTCCCTCCCTCTCCAGACCTCTCCCAGGCGCACGACCAGAACCCATCTCCTCTCATCGCCAGCACTGTCAAGCTCACGAAGGAGCCCCAGCAGAGCCTTCATCTTCCTTCTCCGCCGCCGGACGCCTCCCCTGCGCCAGGTAAAATCCTCCCTTTCTTCTATGTTCTCTCTCTCTCCCTCGTTCCCCAACTCTCTGTTTCTAAGATCCCCAACTCTCTGAGCTCGGACAACTTGCTTCTCCTTCTTCTTCTTCTCGTATAATATTTTGCTTCTCCTTCTTCTTCTTCTCGTATAATATTTCGTCCTACACATAAAATTTTGTTCGTAATGTCAGGTAAGCTTGATTTGACTAGCTCCTCCCTTGTAGCTTAGATCAATTGTAATTTCACCCTCTCATTTGGAAGGTGAAAGGGGAGGATGATGATTTCTTTCTACAAGTAACAAATAGTAAACATATATCCTTTTTCCTATTGTATTATGAGACATCTATGAGTTTTCTAGCTTCCATAAATAATGTTCTGTTCTTGAAAAACGTCGGTAATTGCAGTGTTTAGGAGGTACATTGATTGTAACCTGAACGAGCACTTATGCCACATTGAGAATGAACAAAAATCAACTCTGCTCTTGTACTAATTGAAGTGGATCACTGGTCCATGCAATGATCTGTTGGAAAGAAAGATGTTCCTTTGTTTTGATTCAGTAAATACACACTGATTCAAGTCATTTGATTGATGGGCCACATAATATGCCCTGTAAATGGTACTTAGCAGATGCTTCCAAGGCTCCCACTTAATAGTCTATCTTGGTTGGACAAACTGAGAAAGGCAGTGGGTTAACTGTCCAAGTTCTATCCCATTCTTCTCTTGTCTTCCAAACTCTATGCATCACCAAAATTGCCCAATTCTCATCAAACCCAGTCCATGTACACCCCCTACTCATCACCTCTTCAATGCTTCTTCAATAGAACCCACCTTACTATGAACTCATAGGAATTCATTACACGGTAGGAAAATGAGCACTAAATCTTCTATGATACACTCATACTTATCATCTTTGTCATAGTTGACGTTGTTGATTTCATGCTTGAATTGACCCGTTCATCACAAATGTTTCCAGTAATTTACCTTATGACCAGCCTGCTAAACACAACATCACCACCTGCCTCGCTCAGACAGATTGTAATTTCCAAGATTTAGATTACATACAAGTCCTAGGTTTGGTTTGCATCAAAATCCACCCAATTTGGCATTATAGATTTGATTATCAACATAATGGTTTCAAAATGGGAGCTGATGGGATACAATGGAAGAATCAACAGCTTCTCTGCTACTGTGCACCATTGAGAAACAGAGTTGAATAGAAGAAAACCCATTCTGAAAACAAATGGCCCCAGAAAAAAAAAAGTGAAATGCCTACACCTCAATATAGAGGCATAAGAAAGATACAGTAAGTTAAAACTAAGCAGCTAGATCCATTGTTTCAGAAACATAGAACTAGAGAAATAGCCCTTCAGCATCACCATAACCTTCCCTTCAAAAAGTAATAATAATAAAACCGTGTTAAGGAGTAGACCTCTTATTTAAAGACCTCAAGCAAGCTAATGCTCAATGCTGGTCATTCCTTAAAAAAAGATGAAAAACGCTATACATAGAATAGACTTAAGAGGTTGAATCCTAAACCCTAAAAAATAAGCCCTGTCCATCAGAATAACTCCCAGACAACATCAAGTCAGAGAAATGTAATGATTTATGAAAGCTTTTGTTGCCCTAGGTTTGTGCAAGAGATGTGACCATGAGTCTATACTTTGGATCTTGACATGAGTCTACTATTATTTGGATGTAGAAATGTAATGATTTATGAAAGCTTTTGTTGGTCTATGTTTGTGCTTGACATTTATATTATTATTAGATTAGCCATGGTTATTTACTTCGTGGCTTTCCAAAGTAATGATTAGTAATGATTTATGAAAGCTTTTTGTGGCTTTTTGTGACATTTATATTTATGATCTATGTTACTTACTACAAGGTAAGACTTTATGAAACATATTTTGAAGGAAACTTTAAGTTTACATTGTCTAATAGTCCGCAGTTAATTATTGGTTTGCATGTTTTGTTACATAATGAAGTTTGGTTAATTTGCTTTGATTTTGTTGTGTATGTTGTAGCTTCCCATCTCATTATAAATATAGAACCACGGGGCCCAATTGACTTTTGTTCTGTATCAATTGTACACTTTAATTTTCTTTACTTTTATTTGAATGAGGAATGAGAATGGAATGGAAGTTGTGGTAAGAGATGAAGCCCTAGCCATCTACCAGATCTGTTACAGTTATGAGAAACGGAATCGGAAAATGCGGTTTCTTGGAAAGTTGCTGGTTATGCACTCTGTTCGCTCTACTCCATAAAACATTAGTAAGCTATGATTCCTTGTTATAAGTGGTTACTGTTCGGGTGTCTTTATGTGGTTTTGATGTTTAAGACTTTTTTATAGGTTGTGTGATGTGATGTAGTTTGGACTATTACTACTAGTATAATAAACTTAAAATTGCCATACAAATTGGTTACTTATAGGGACTGAATTAATCCAAGAGTTGGTCTCACAATGAGTCCTCCTAGTTTGTGGATTAGGACCTTTTTTTGTGGCCTTAAAACAGGATGTTCCAGAAGTTATGCAAATTCCTACATGGAATATTTTACTTTTGTGCTTCCTCTCATCGGGAATTCTACTTTTTCTGTCAATATGTTTTATCTTGATTCATTTTAAAGGAAACTTTTTAAAGACATTGGCTGTTACAATTACTTATTTGTGTTTTACTTGATGTGTTACCTACAGAATGTCTCAGCCGATTCTAAAAGAATGGATGAATGAAACAGATAGACTTGGGAGTGTGTACAGGCGGGGGGTTTCGGATTTTATTCTATTTGCTAGTGGCAGAGACCAAACATCGACCACGTGTCCTTGCCCTTGTAAAAAATGCCGAAATGGTAAAAGGTTTGCATATGATATAGTTAGAAAACATTTGATTCTATACGGTATAGAATCAACATATCGTGTATGGGCTTTACATGGCGAGAACCCATATAAGGATCGAATGGTAAACCAAGTTGAAAGGAAAATAGTGAGGCAGAAGGACTAGGGATGGAGAATTTTGTTGATGTTGCTTATGGCGTGCATGAAGAGTTAGCAGATGATTTGAATGAAGGTGATGGAAGTCAGGCTGAAGATGTTGAACACCCTATTGTTCTAGAGCCTGATTTGGGTAAAAGGTACCATGAATCTAAGAAAAAAGCAGAAGAAAAATTATATCCCTTCATGTGAGGCTCCTGTAACAACTCTTTCTGCAATTGTAGACCTTCATAACTTGAAGAAGCAGTATAAATGGTCGGGAAATAGTGTGACTGCACTTTTGTCTCTGTTAAAAACATGGTTGCCAGACGGAAACACTTTGCCTTCTAAGTATCCTGTAATGAGGCAATGTTAAAAGATCTGGAATGAAAGCTGAGTGTATAGATGCCTGCGAAAATAACTGTATGTTGTATTGGAAGACCAAAGCTGATTTAACGGTGTGTAGTCAATGTCAAACACCTAGATACAAAGTGAAGGAGGAGAAAATGGGAAGAAAGAAACAAAAGAGGCGAGAAAAGTATTGAGACATTTCCATTGATCCCAAGACTAAAAGGCTGTACACAATACCATGGATAGCGCGTGAAATGACATGGCATGATAGAGCTACACCTTCTTGGAATTATATGCGGCATCCAATTGATTCGCTTCAGTGGAAGACATGTAAAGATGATTGGCCAGTTTTTGCTAAGGAAGGGCGTTAATGTCTGGCTTGGAATTGCAACTGATGGATTCAATCCACGTGGAGTTCAATCCACTGGTTACAGTTGTTGGCCTGTTTACTTGGTGCCTTTTAATCTCCCACCGTCTTTGTGCATGAAATCTGAGTTCCATATGATGTCATTGTTAATACCTGGGCCGAAAGCGCCGAGTCAAAACATCGATGTATCCTTCAACCGCTAGTTGAGGAGTTACAACAGTTATGGGAAGAAGGGGTTGCAGCTTATGACATGCACAAAAGAGAGCATTTTACCTTAAGGGCAATGTTGGTGTGGGGCATTCATGATTTTCCGGCATATGGCAACTTATCAGGCTGCGTAACACATGGTTACAAAGCTTGTCCTATTTGTGGTGATGAAACTCCGTCTATGCACCTTGGGAATGCGAGGAAGATCGTCTACACAAATTACCGCATGTTTCTTAAATCTGATCACCCGTTTAGGCAAGGCAAATACTTAGGGCTGAAGACAAAGGAGTTAAAACCCCGTCCAACAAGGTTAAAGGGAGAAGTGATTGAGAAAAAGCTAAGCCGTGTCCACTATGTACCTGGTAAAGTCTTAAAAGGTACCAAACGGAGTACTGATAATGTGGATGTGGTTGATAATGGAGATGATGAAGATGATGAAGATGATGAAGTTACTGAGGCATGGTATAAAAGGTCTATTCTTTTTTATTTGAAATACTGGCCGAAACATACAATTCGACATGTTATTGATGTGATGCACACTGAAAAGAATGTCGCAGAACACCTATTAAATGCAATTTTGGACAAGAAAGGAACAAAGGATACAGTACAGGCGCGAGAGGATTTAAGGAAAATGGGGATTCATAGTGGCCAGTGGATGCAAACAGACCCAATTACTGGGAGATCTGTAAAACCAAAGGCCCCATTTGTCTTGAATAAAGATGAGAAGTTAGAGTTCTGCAAAATTTGAAAGACTTGAAGCTTCCTTCAGGGTTTTCCTCGAACCTAAAAAACATTGTCACTTTGAGTCCTCCTGGTTTTGCTTACAATGAAATCACATGACTATCATGTGATTATGTGTTATTTGCTCCCGGTTTTGCTTCAACACGCTTATCCAAAACACCGTGACTTGCGAAGAGCTATTCACCAGATTAGCTTATTCTTTAACCTCCTTTGTTCGAAAGTCGTCATCAGACATGAAATTCAGGCTGCAAAATACATGGTTGCAGAGGCATTGTGTGTGTTGGAAAAATATTTTCCAACATCTTTTTTTATATCAGCATCCACCTCATGGTTCATTTGGCTGATGAAGGGTTAATTTGTGGACCTGTTTATCCCAGATGGATGTTTCCGTTTGAACGGTATGTATAATTTCCTTTATTTTTTATTTGATTTTTAGCTGCAACTATGACGAAACAACGAAGTCCATTTTTTTATTTTTTTATTTAATAGGGCAATGAAGGAGTGCAAAAATATTCCTAGCAATAAACGATATGTCGAAGGCTCCATTACAGAGTCCTATATTGTTTCTGAATCCGTTAGGTATGCTATGGAGTACATGCCAAACTCACGAGATGGAAACCACAAAGCTACCCGTGAGGCATTTCTAGATGAAGATGGCGAGTATAGTGATGAGGGGTCAATACTTGAGGGTAAAATTGTGACCCTAGGCAAGGAACAATGGATACAAATACGTAGATGGGTCCTTTTTCGACTAGACGTTGAAAAGCTTGATGAACACTACAGGTTTTATTTCTTGACACATTTGGCTTAAAAACTTACTACTCTAGAAAGTTGTAAATACTTGTGTCAAACTGTATGAACAATTTGCAGTGAGTATCGTGCCATGCAAGAAACTACTCGTGGTAAAAGAAAGGGAATACCAAAGACAGAAGTGGAGATACAGACTGAGTTCATTGCCTGGTTATATGACAAGGTATTGTTATATATATTATGCTTAATATGAATTTAAATCTAGTTGGTGATATCTTTCTAAATGGTGGTTTTTGTCATTTCACAGTTGTTGGCTGCAAAAGACACGGACTGTGACTTATGGCGATTTGTTGTGGGACCATTATTCAAAGCCAAAACATATAAAAAGTACCGTGTTAATGGTTTTGTGTTCTCTACTAGGTCGCATGACGAAACAGTTGCCACACAAGACAGTGGTGTTTGTATGAATGCAATCACTGCATTTACATCAAGTAGGAAGGACAAGAATCCCATTAATGCATCAACCAATTGGTATGGGGTTATTGAAGAGATAATAGAGTTGGACTATACAACCTTTCGTCATGTTGTCTTTTACTGCAATTGGGTGAGGGTGGAGGACAAGACCAATGGTTGTAAACTTTGTCCAGATTCTAATTTGGTGATGGTTAATCTCAATAGGCTGAAGAGTATCAATAATTCTTTTGATGAGCCGGTGATTCTTGCATCTGAGGCTAGTCAAGTATTTTACTCGAAGGATTTGAGAAATCCTAATTGGTGGGTAGTCATACATTCGCCTAGGCGATTGACAAGTGAAGTGGATGATCTAGAAGCACCAACTGTCTTCCAATCTATTCTCGACGACCAACCTAGTTTGGAGTCGTTGATGCAAAGTCTAACCTGATTGTAATAGTTGCACACTTTTAATAATTGGTGAGACGTACTTTTACATGCAAAATTTCTCATTTTCTACATTTACATATAAATATTCCTTTTCAGTTTGCTTTAGTTATAAGTTTCTCATGTAATAGTTTATACTAACAATCCTTTGTCAAATACTAGGCTATTTTACAATGGCATCAGGTCAATCACGCCTTATTGCTTCCCAACCTTCAAGTTCAACGCCACTTCCATCTCATAATTCAACTTCGGGAGCCTCAACAGGAACCATTAGTAAGTTACCTATAGAGTTCAATGTGGACGGCATTGCCGTGGGTCCTAACCATGCCAAATGGAATTCTCGTGTTGGTTATTACGTTCGAGCTCGTATTCCAATTCATTACAAGGACTGGAGGAAAATAGATGGAAGCTTTAAAAATGATGTTTGGAATGAATTAATGGTAAGGTTTACATGTGCATTTGATGTTTTGGATACACATATCCGACATTTGCTTACGACTAATCTTTTTTCCTGAAGATCTAATCTTTTTTACTTGTTGTATGTAGCAAGAATTTGAGCCTAATGTTCCCCAATCAGCGGCACGCCAAGCAGTAGAAAAGGACTTTCCTCAAAAGTTCAGATCAGCAAAGTATGCCTTATGGAAAGAGATTTTGAGAAAGTGCGGGGGTGTGGAAGAAGCTATTGCAGCATGCCCATTGGGTAAAGATCCAAATCATTGGGCAATGTTTGTTAGAAATGAGAGTACTGATGAAGTGAAAGTTAGAAATGCAAAGAATGCAGAGAATGCGAGAAAGAATAAATATCGGCATACTAATGGGCGGAGCACATACGCCCATATGTTGGATAAAATGGTAGGTGCATATTCTTGCATGTTTAAATTCTATTCTCTTTATCCCAACAACTACTAAAAATTATTTTTGTAGGATAAAGAAGATCCTAGCAGAAAACATGGACGGGTAGATTGTTGGAAAAAAGGACATGAGCGCCGTGATGGGACTATATTGGAGAGTGCTCGAATTCATTACGTAAGTTCTAAAAAAGAAGATTAATTAATTTAATTTATATTACTACTCATATCATTGGTTGATAATATAGGAACAAGTTGAGGCTGCTCAAAAA
Organism: Litsea cubeba; assembly: GCA_012931725.1. Lineage (NCBI taxonomy): Eukaryota > Viridiplantae > Streptophyta > Magnoliopsida > Laurales > Lauraceae > Litsea > Litsea cubeba. The sequence continues at coordinate 125,840,010 of CM022946.1, forward strand.
AGGAGAAAAGAGGCAAGCTCGAACGGTGATTGTAGTGTATTTGAAGCAGACTTGGATAATGATGAATTGACTGAAGTCTTTGGGCCCGATAAAAGCAGTAGAACTCGTGGAATCAGCTCGACCAAGTCTAAGAACCAATTGCAACGTACAGCTATTTCAAAGGCGTTACTGCAACAAGCAAGCTCTTCATCCAATTCTGAGTTAAAAGGGGAATTGAATGAGATGAAGGCCTCTATAAGTAATGTCATGGGTGTGTTAACGGTGAGTTAAACTTGTGCCTCCTTGCATTTAATAACATTTATATATAACTAAATTTTATCTCCAATGTGTCAGGATGTACTTAAGCTCATAAAAAAAGATGGAATGTCGAGTGGTAAAGCCGTATGCGGGACAACACCACCCGAAAATGAAGTTGGTTCCAATTCAGTTTCCCGTCAGACTCAACGAAACTTAAAGGACATGTTTGACTCTGTGATTCCTGATCCTGGGACGCTTGGTTCTCCACCGAAAGTGACCTTACTAGATAGGAATGGTCTTGCGGTTGCTAAGGGTTATGTTATGACAGAGACAGCTGGAATTTGCCATGGCAGAAAAGTTCTCACAGGTGAAAAAAAAGTCTACATTGAGGAAGTCTTAGTTGGTGATGCTCTTGTTTACGACGGCCCCCAAGATGGAATAAGGTATTTAGATGGTTTTAGTGCAGGAGGGCCTGTGATTTGGCTAGAGTCAAGGATGGAAATCTCTTAACTTGTTTTTTTTTTATATGTTTATTGACTTATTATGTTAAAGGACTTGCACTTATTTGCTAGTTTATGTTTTGAGTGCATTTTGCTTGATATGGATGTAAGAACTTAATACCTTGTTCATTTGGACACGTTTGCATGTTTTATATTTTTGAAATACTAATTTGGAATGCTTGCTTGTTTGAATATTCAGGTTCAATCATGTATTAACCCATTTTTAACTCCGCCTGGTGATAATCAATATCATTGGTTTGATATTGGTTTCAACTGCTGGTCCCAAGCCCAGATAAAGGAGGAGGGAGGATGGTGGTGCCTTTGAGACATTTTATGTTATTTATCATTGATTTCTTATTGTTTTGTATTGTATTCTTGTCCTTTTTCACATGGTTCCTTCAGTCAGGAAGCCAAACTTCATCTTCATCAAAACCAGGCCAATGGAGAAAGGTATGAATTTTCTGATTTACAAAAATGTCTCCCAATTTTTTTAATCTGAACAGCTACTTTCCTGTTATGTTTTGCTAATTGTCTCAGTATCTTAATTGCAGATGTCTCCCAATTTTATTCATCTGAACATGCACTTCTGTTTGGGCTGTGCAGAGTGGGTGTGTGCAGCAGGTGGGCTATCATGGCAGACAGTCTCATACATGGCAGAGTGGTGGGCAGATGTGTGGTTAGTGCAGGGTGTGTGCAGCTAGTGTAGAGGTGAGTGCAGGTGGGTGGTGCAGGGTGAGTGCAGGTGGTGGTGCAGGGTGTGTGCAGCTGGTGCAGAGTGAGTGCAGGTGGGTGGGCTGTGCAGGGTGTGTGCAGCTGGTGTAGAGGTTGAGTGCAGGTGGTGAGTGCAGTGTGTGTGCAGCTGGTGTAGAGGTGAGTGCAGGTGGGTGGTGCAGGGTGTGTGCAGCTGGTGTAGAGGTTAGTGCAGGTGGGTGGTGCAGGGTGTGTGCAGGTGGGTGGGCTGTGCAGGGTGTGTGCAGCTAGTGTAGAGTGAGTGCAGGTGGGTGGGCTGTGCAGGGTGTGTGCAGCTGGTGTAGAGGTGAGTGCAGGTGGTGAGATTAACAAGACTAACAGGGGTGAGATGAGTCCAGATGAACTGAAGGAAAAGCAGGTTGGTGCTCTATTTTGGTCTTTTGTTTATGTCTTCTTTCAAGCGTTCTATGAGATGAGGTTTTAAAACTTCTTTGCAGGCAAAGGCAATGCAGGACCCAGAAATTCAGAATATTCTGTCTGACCCTGTAATGAGTCAGGTATGGTTTTTGAAGGCAAATGTAGGAAGTCCCATTGAGAGTTGGCAAGACAGTGCATAATCTACAATTGCAACTCTTGACAACAGGGTGTCATATTGCAATTGTATAGAAACACTGACAAAAGGCTGGAACAGGATATTTACTACTGTTCTCACTAGAAATAGATTTAGTTTTTTTGTTGTCCTCAATAATTCACTGACAAGTAGGAGCTGGTTTTGTTGTGTGGTGCAGCAGGTGGGTATGCAGGTGGTGAGTGCAGGTGGTGCAGCAGGTGGGTGTGCAGGTGGGTGTGCTGGGGGGCTGTGCTGGGTGGGATGTGCAGGTGGGTGTGCTGGGGGCTGTGCTGGGTGGGCTGTGTTGTGTGGTGCATCAGGTGGGTGTGCTGGGGGGCAGTGCAGGTGGTGCAGCATGTGGGTGTGCAGGTGGGTGTGCTGGGGGTCTGTGCTGGGTGGGCTGTGTTGTGTGGTGCAGCAGGTGGGTGTGCTGGGGGGCAGTGCAGGTGGTGCAACATGTGGGTGTGCAGGTGGGTGTGCTGGGTGGGCTGTGCAGGAGGGCTGTGCAGGTGGGTGTGCAGGTGTGCATAAACAATGGACAGCAGGTGTGCTGTGCAGGTGGGTGTGCAGGTGGCTGTGCAGGGTGGGATGTGTTGGGTGGTGCAGCAGGTGGGCATCAGGTGGGTATGCTGGGGGGCATCAGGTGGGTGTGCAGGGGGGATGTGCAGGTGGTGTAGCAGGTGGAAGTGCAGGTGGGTGTGCTGGGGGGGGGGGGGGGGGGGGCAGTGCAGGTGGTGCAGCATGTGGGTGTGCTGGGGGGCTGTGCTGGGTGGGCTGTGCAGGGGGGCAGCAGGTGGGTGTGCAGGTGGGTGTGCATAAACAATGGACAGCAGGTGTGCTGTGCAGGTGGGTGTGCCGGCTGGTGTGCAGGGTGGGATGTGTTGGGTGGTGTAGTAGGTGGGCAGCAGGTGGGTGTGCAGGGGGGCTGTGCAGGTGGTGCAGCAGGTGGGTGTGCTGGGGGGCTGTGCTGGGTGGGATGTGCAGGTGGGCTGTGCAGGTGTGCATAAACAATGGACAGCAGGTGGGCTGTGCAGGTGGGTGTGATGGGTGGGCTGAGGTGGGTGGTGCAACAGGTGGGCAGCAGGTGGGTATGCTGGGGGGCTGTGCCTGTGCACGTGGGCTGTGCAGGTGGGCTCTGCTGGGTGGTGCAGCAGGTGGGGCAGCGGGTTTTTCTTTACAAAACTGTTGATTTGAAGAACTAGTTGATTTTTATCTCACATTCACTGTTTGGTGGAAATGGAATTGAAGCTGCTTATTTCATTCATCAGCTCGGAGAATTCAAGAATCCATCTATTTATTACACTACAAACTATTAAAATGTTGGTCCCAGCTGTTGTTGATTTGCATCTCCTCATACACCAGGATAAGGTGACAGCTGCACGTTAACAGCCACATTCGATGGGGCCTATTGACTGTTCAGGTCGAGTCTCATAGAAAGGCAGCTGCAGCTACTGCTGCTGGTAAATTCAAAGATGAAATAATCCCTGTGGCCACAAAGGTGAGAATTATATTGCATTAGAAACCTAGTGAATATAAAATGTTATATTTCAATGTTTCCTTCATTTCTTTTGGGCTTTAAATTAACATTTTGCCGACCTTTTTTTATTATTTTTGCTTTATCTATAGATTGTAAATCCTAAATCTGGAGAGGAGAAAAGTGTCATAATTTCTGTGGATGATGGAATTCGACCAGACATAACATTATCAGTTTTAGCACATCTGAAACCTGCATTTAAGAAGGATGGAACTACCACAGCAGGTATTTGATTTTGTTAGTAGGCAATGCATTCAGTAAGCATTGATAGGTTGATTTCATTTCATAGTTTTTAAGTAAAAGTTGTTTAGTGTTTGGAATGTATTTCTAAGCATATAACTGGTCATTAAAAATGAGCTCTTTATTGCATATTTTGTCAGGTAATGCTAGCCAAGTGAGTGATGGTGCTGGAGCTGTTCTACTAATGAGAAGATCCCTGGCATTACATAAAAGACTTCCCATTCTTGGTGTGTTCAGGTATATAATTTTTACACAGGAAAAATGAGAACTTGTTACTTAGTGATACCATCAGTTCTGGTGGTGATTGAATTGGACACCATAACTGGGATTTTGATATTTCTTGTATTTTTGTATTTTTTTATCCCCTTTTCTAGTTGGTAATTAATGTTGTCAATTGCATTTGAATTCATCATCATCTTCGTTGAGACCTGTATGAATTTGAATTTTGAGCACACCTATCCATTGTCTACCCACTTTCTTATGATAATGGAAATCTATATCTATGATTGGGATTATTGTTTTGGATTTTCATACGCAGACACATGCTCACTTCTTCTAGTGCTATTTTTCCTCAAAATTTTATACTTCCTTTATTTTGTTTATACTTGTCCATTCCGCAGGCTATTTCTGTGATGGCCATGGGCTGTGCAGGTGGGTGTGCTGGGTGGGCTGTGCAGGTGGGCTGTGTAGGTGGTGCAGCAGGTGGGTGCAGCAGGTGGGTGTGCTGGGTGGGATGTGCAGGTGGGCTGTGTAGGTGGTGCAGCAGGTGGGTGCAGCAGGTGGGTGTGCTGGGTGGGATGTGCAGGTGTGCTGTGCAGGTGGGCTGTGTAGGTGGTGCAGCAGGTGGGTGCAGCAGGTGGGTGTGCTGGGTGGGATGTGCAGGTGTGCTGTGCAGGTGGGCTGTGTAGGTGGTGCAGCAGGTGGGTGCAGCAGGTGGGATGTGTAGGTGTGCTGTGCAGGTGGGTTGTGTAGGTGGTGTAGCAGGTGGGTGCAGCAGGTGGGAAGTGCAGGTGTGCTGTGCAGGTGGGTGTGCCGGGGGCTGTGCAGGGTGGGATGTGTTGGGTGGTGCAGTAGGTGGGCAGCAGGTGGGTGTGCAGGGGGGCTGTGCAGGTGGTGCAGCAGGTGGGTGTGCTGGGGGGCTGTGCTGGGTGGGATGTGCAGGTGGGTGTGCTGGGGGCTGTGCTGGGTGGGCTGTGTTGTGTGGTGCAGCAGGTGGGTGTGCTGGGGGGCAGTGCAGGTGGTGCAGCAGGTGGGTGTGCAGGTGGGTGTGCTGGGGGCCTGTGCTTGCCAAAGTGAAGTAAACATTTAACATATTTCAAGTAAGATCCCAACAAGGAAAGCAATTTAAAGAAGAGGGGATCAGAAATGTAACTCAGCTAACTATACTCTTGCTGAGCCTGAAGAGTCTATAATTCTGTCTTTGCATTCCACATTCCAAGTTTCCTCATGTTTATTGCTATTTATTTCTTTTAGTGATTGCATTAATAATGCATATTTTCTTCTCTTATATCAGCTCATATGCATTTGTTTGATATTTTTCATAAATGACAGGATCCTCCTCCAAACATTACAGGTGCCCCAACAGCAAGCCCGAATTCTGGTAACAACCCTAGCCTATGGGAAGAGAACCCGTTTTTGTATTGTTTAGTTTAGTTTTTGCTTCTTCTTGTTTTTGGTGGTATTCTCTTGTAACTTACCTTTCAAAAAAGAAAAAAAATCTCTTGTAACTTGTGAAGAAGACACTTAGTAGATGTCCTAAAATTGGCATGTGGAAAGAGAACCCGTTTTGGTAAAATACCATCATTTTTTGTTGTTGTGGATATCCTCAAATTAATACATTCAATATTCTTTGATTTGTATATAGTATATACTATGGTACCCATAATGCGTTTCCATTGTTCCACCCATCATTGTGTTTGTTCGATGATTTATTTATATATTTTCTTAAATGCAGCTTATTGACATGGAAAACATGTCCTTGTTTTGCTTGTAGATGGCCAGTTGAGATCACATACTAGCTCACAGCCCCAGGTTCCCCCTTAAGCTCCTCAGCCTGCGGCCATTAATTCTCACCAGTACTTCTGCTACCTCAGGCCCAACCTTGCTGCAATCCAGATTTCACTGGTCACATATGTTACTTGCTGCATCAGGCACTGGAACTGCTGTGCTATTTAAGGTATCAAGAGCAGTGTTCCCAAATCAGTTTTTGTATACATCATGTCCACTTAGTACTTCATATGATGTTGTTTACTATGAGCAATATCAGTTGCACCATCAAGATGTGCATGATTTTTAACTAGAATATGCACCTCTTTTCTTGCTTCTGTTTAACAAACATACTATTTGCTCCACTTAATATTACACATGACTTAATATTACACGCATAGGAGTTCTATGGATGATGTGTTGTTGAGTAGTACGTAGTGACTATTTTGTTCGTCGTTATTGTTAAAGATGCTACTTGATGTCACACTATTCTGTTTCAAAGTCTATCCTTGGATTAATCTATGATATGACCTACTGGACTAAACTACTCAGATATGTTTATTATTCTGCTGTGAACTCTCCATATTTTTTCTTTTTAAATTATAGGCTTTTAAATTATTTGATTAGATGTAAGTGTGAGATTTCTTGTTAATGTTTGAACCATGTAAAAGGGCATTTTTATATAAGCAGCAGGTTCGGTATTCAGGGGTGGTTTTTGGATAATTTTTTTTACATATGAAACAGTTTTGTAACGGTTATAAACCGTTACTAATTTGTGCGAATAGCAACACTTACAAAACGTTACAAAAGATTTCACAACCGTTAGGAATGTTATGAATCAGTAACACAAATTCGGCACGAAAAACCGTTACAAAAATTTAAGTGTAAAATACCGTTACAAAACTTACAAAACTGTTACTTTTTTATCTAAAATTCTTAACACAAATGAGTATTAAAACCGTTACGAACTAATTTCGGTAACGGAAATAAAGCGTTACAATTAATGTGTTTGTAACGGTTTATAACCGTTAGGAATGTTTATAACATATTAGAAACGCCCAAACTGTGACCCAGAAAAACCGTTACAAATTTTTTTAGTAACGGTTTTAAACCGTTACGTATGTCCTGAAATGGTGTAGTGATAGATCTAATCAAAACAACCAATGGATAATGAGATAACAATTCATAATTAAACTGACTGAAAAACTACTGAAAATAAAAGTAGTAAAATGGTGGAAAAGTTATGTATTTCAAGACCTTGGAACTCCACTGATTCCTAAGCATTGAGAACACGGGCGACTTAGCTTCTCTCCCCTCTTTTCAAAGATAGGAGAAATATGAATGTTTGAATTGAAGTTCCCACGACCAGAGTTCTCAATGATTAGCACCCTAAGTATATGATATATCTATTATAAAAAATAACATATCAAAGGGCTAGATAAAAATTCAAAAAGAAAAAACAAACCAACAATCAAATTACCCAATATTTAGAGAAGTTGTTTGCACGAAGAATCAATCAAAAGCTAGTTTCATTCCTTGAATCTTGAATTACATAAAAAAACTATTACTCCCTCTTCATCATTCTCCTAAACAGTCTTTCAACTACTAACTAGATGAACTAAAAGGGGTAGTGGAGAAGGGGATTAGAAAAAGAAGGGTGGAAGGGATGGATGGAGTGTTGGATGTCCTACACTATGCACAGTAAAGGCTTGGACGTTCCATATAATGGAGGGCCCTTTATATAGAATTTTGCTCTCTTGGTTTGCCAATATTTGTTTCCTAGTTGGACTCTCCTTCCTTGTTTGCATAGACTCCTTAGCTTAGACTGCAAGCAAGCTTCTTGATTAGCAACAAATTTGAATTTGAGTAGATTCAATTCCAAAGTTAGTTTCTAGGTGAGCAACTCTTTTCATGTAGGTTTCCTCAAAATATCTCCAAAGATTGCTAAAGAGAAGGACTCCAAAGGAAATCAAATTTTATAGCTACAAGGGGTCTTCGTGTGTTGGACGTTTGAGGGTTTAGGATTTGAGATCTCTAGATTGGTCCACTCAATCAATCAAACCAAAGTATGCAAAAAATAATAATCTATGCAGTGGAAATAAAATCACTAGCACACACCACAAGGACACCAAATTTAAGGTGGAAAACCCAAATCGGGTAAAAAACCACCGATCCGGACTGGATCTAATCAAACACTATGAATCTCGCAATTACAAGAAACTCAGATTTCTTCCTTAGATATCCCTTCTCTAAAGACTGAAGTTGTGGTAAATTTGATGAAATCAGGAGTTTCCCGGAACATATCCAATATTGGGCTCATATTGTCCGGAACGAAAAATGGTGCAACTTTAATTCTTGGTTCGAATCCAACAGAAGCCCGAGTGAGAAGATATGGTCAAAAAGAAGATTTTGACTAAGTTAGAATTTAATTAATTATTTTATTCCATCTACAATCCCACATCACTTCAAATTCTCTCAAAAATCGTACGGGTGCATTCCATCTCCAACGATCTCTTTCTATTCTCTCATTCTCTCCTACTTTATCTCTCCTTCATTCTTTTTCTCTCCAATCACATGGGTCCACATCACCTAACATCTCTTCTCTCTCTAATCAAACTCTCCACTATAAAGGGTCCATTCCATACCCAGCGTACAAGAGATTCTCCACAGCAATTCTTCCCCATTGCACGTTTTTTTTTCTCTCTCTCTTTCTTTCTTTTTTCTACTCTTTTCTTTGCAAGTTAGTATGGCCCTGCGTGGCTAATTTTATGTAATTGGTTGAAGAAGACTGAAGCCTCGGAATAATTGCTGTGAGATCTAATTTATTTTTATTATTCAATTTATGCTTTGAATATGGGTTGTTCTTCTATGCTTAATTTGTTATCATGATTGTTTCGTTTAATTGCTAAGATGCATACTAGTTTATTTTTCGTTACAATTTAATGCTAAATTAGAAATCAAATCCGTAATTGTTTGATCCCTCTAATTTGCGAAGCAACTAATATTTAATAATTTGCTGCTTTGGAAATTATTAGATATTAGGAAGAACACCTGGCTAAAATAAATGCAACCGCATGTATTTGTGTTGTTTAGATTTATCAATCTCTCAAGGTCTTAATGCTGTTACTAGATTAAATCTTTGGCGCTTGTCTTGGATTGTTTAGTAATTAGGGATAATTAGAGCGCGTGTTTTCTAATTAACTAATTAAGGAGGTAGGAATTTAATTCCAATGATGAATATCCAAAGTATTAGTTGATTTATTTTTGCATCAATGATCAGTATTTAATTTCCAATGGTGGATGTTAACTTTGACCAATGCTTGTTAATTTGATTGAATTTCTTAAATTAATGCTCTTTATTTGTTTTTATTTTTTTTATTTTTTTGCTTTCAATATAATCAAAACCCCCATCTTTGATCACATAGTATAAAATTTGGCTAAACACTCTCCGAGGGAACGATCCTTACTCGCACTACTACATATATTTTTAGGAGTAAAGGTCTTATTATATTTGGGTGCCTGCGACAGCACGCCACCAAAATGGATGAAGCATCAAATATGAGCACTTCTCTTGCAACTCAGATCTGAAAACTTCTTGATTCAGCAAGAATCTCTCAAAACTCAAAACATAAAAGTTGTAGATCTTTTTCTTGGCGTTCCATAGCATCTTGAATAATCTCAATTGGAGTTCGGAAGAGAGAATTATGCCCAAATTATGAAGCGATGTAAAAACTATCCAAAATCACTCAATTAGCTTTGTTTTGCACACATCACCTCCATTTGCATCCTAAAGAAAAATATAAGAATAATGAGTACATTTAGGCATCAAATAAGTATAAAGGACTAAACATTAATGGAGAAAAATATAACATTTTGCATTCTCATCAAGTTACCTTGTATCGCATCACGCTTCAACGACATCACACTGTTGATTGCAACAGATCCAGCGCTTGACTCCTCAAATCTTCTACGCAAGAAGATAATCTTCTACAAGGGATGCAGAAGAAACTTGCTCTCAAGAGTACTTGGCAGCACAACTCTTCAAAAGTCTCTAGAGAAAATTTCTCTCAATTTGATCACTAATTCAGAACTTGAGAGATGATCTTGTCTCTTTGGGTTGTGAGAAACACCCAATATATAGCCCCAAATTCGTGCTTAAGACTCCTTGTAATTATCCACTTGGAAATAGAATTCATCTCAAACTTTCTCTCAGAGTCCGGAATCAACTGGGCTCTGCGCGTCACCCTCGCTATAGCGAGGTGTACTTTCGCTTTAGCGAGAGTGCTCTCTGCCAGCAATTTTTTTTAGTCTCTTTTGTTGACTTTTAAGTACTGGCTTCAATATTCTAACAATCTCCCCCTTTTGGCAATTGTGGGACAAATCTCCCTAATACAATATGATCTACCCAAAAGAAAAACCCAAAATACATTGAATTTAAAAAATCAGCACTGTAGATCTTGAATTGCCTTAGCTTGTAGAACTCCTCTTGTTGGAGGCATGCTTCTCATCCTTAGTCCATTCAGCTTTAGATTTAGGAACAGTTTGTCCACTAACCACAATTGTTGGTCTAGAGTAGCCCTCTTCAACAATATCCCAAACATCATCATCAATGTACTTTAGGAACTCAATCATCCTTTACTTCCAATATGCATAATTAGAACCATCTAGCAAAGGGGGCTTAGAAGTTGATGTCCCTTCTCGATTGAACATCATTCTAAAAATCTCTTTTGATCAAACACAGCAACTTAGTGTAACCCGCTCTGATACTAATTGAGGGTTTAGGATTTGAGATCTCTAGATTGGTCCACTCAATCAATCAAACCAAAAACGTGCAAAAAACAATAATCTATACAGCGGAAATAAAATCACTAGCACACAGCACAAGGACACAAAATTTAAGGTGGAAAACCCAAACCGGGTAAAAAACCACCGATCCGTACTAGATCTAATCAAACACTATGAATCTCACAATTACAAGAACCTCAGAATTCTTCCCTAGATATCCCCTATCTAAAGATTGAAGTTACCTTGTGTCGCATCACGCTTCAACGACATCACACCGCTGATTGCAACAGATCCAGCGCTTGACTCCTCAAATCTTCTACGCAAGAAGATGATCTTCTACAAGGGATGCAGAAGAAACTTGCTCTCTAGAGTACTTGGCAGCACAACTCTTCAAAAATCTCTAGAGAAAATTTCTCTAAATTTGATCACTAATTCAAGACTTGAGAGATGATCTTGTCTCTTTGGGTTGTGAGAAACACCCAATATATAGCCCCTAATTTGTGCTTAATACTCCTTGTAATTATCCACTTAGAAAGACAATCCATCTCCAACTTTCTCTCAGAGTCCGGAATTAACTGGGCTCTGCGCGTCACCCTCGCTATAGCGAGAGTGCTCTCTTCCAACAATTTTTTTAGCCTCTTTTGTTGACTTTTAAGTCCTAGCTTCAATATTCTAACACCGTCCATAGGAAGTGGGACGGACCAATCTCGGGCGTTCAAGAGGCCTTGTAGTCCTTTGTTTCTTGACCTCTTTCCAAGTTTGCTTGATTTTCTAGCTTGCTTGTTTGACTTGTCAATTTCTTTGAGTAAACTTTCATTTCTTGATTTCTCTTGCTTGAATTTGAATTTTAAATTGGTAAGGAAGGGCTTCTTTCCAAATCTGAATTTTCTTCTTGTGAATGAGATTCCCAAAATAAGTTTCCAACTAGAGCTCCAACCTTGGCTTTTCAAATCTCCATAGTGCTTGACAAAGGGGGAAGAGATCACACCAAGTGGGACGTCCCACTTTGGGGATCACGCCCAAGGTGGACCCCACATAGGTGTCTTGAATTCTTCTATTCTTCTTTGACCTCTCTCTAATTTCATCAATGCGCGGGACCTGAATTATGAATGTTTCCTACAAATTGAAAATAAATTCAGCTAAAATCTTATGTAGAAAATTCACATAGACCATGCAAGGGACCCAGACATGCTTAATGATGTACCAATTTAACCAAATTTTCATGAGTTACACCATGGTACCAAATAGCAAGCACATATAATTGAAATCCAAAAGGCCAATTGGTGTGACCAAATGTGATGCAAAAATAATGATTTCATAAAATCATGCAAATTAATGGATTATGATTGGTTTTTACCTAAATTCCAACTTGAATGCCCAAATACATGAAATGAAGAGATTTTATGAAATTGAATGTAGTTTGATATAATGAAGTCCGCAAATCTACATAAAATGATGAGTTATGATATAATCTTGTGGAATTATCTGGGCGTTTTGGTATTTAAAAAAATAGAATAAAATTCATGAGAGCTTCTAAATGCACCGTCCAATTTTCTTTACATACCCGCCATTTTTAAAATTTTTAATTACAAATATACCCTTGTGGTAAATCCCCAAACTACCTCTACTCCCATCTCCCCTTCTCCACCTCCTTATCCATCTCATCTCCATCGCCCAACAGCGCCACGGTTTTGCCCTCCGCCTCCTCCCCTTCTCCACCTTTGTGAGAGACTTGAAGTGTAGGAGGCTGGGTCCTTTGCTTCTCTAGTCTCTTTTGTCGATACGACGCGCGGCGCATACGACGAGCAATTTGAGCTTCGGTCAGCTTTGGCTAGGCCTTGACAATGAAGGATGTGCTCCCTCGGGCGCAGCAGTCGAGCCTGTCTTCTTTGTAGCTGGGCAAGGACAAGATGCGAACCCGGTCCTTTGCCTGTTGCAGCGAAGCTTTGAATTTTTCGAGTTCGGCCCTTATAGATATGAAGGGTCAAACCGAAGGATTGTAGGCCTTAGCTGGTGCTTGTAGAGGCCTTGTGATGCATGACTTGATTTTGGGCTTGTAAGAACAAGCCAGCTCATGCTGTGTTGACTTGAGAGTCAGGTTGGAGATGGGTCTCTCCTCTTTCATGTAGGCAAGAGGGTAGAATTGGTTCTCCTTGCGTGGTGCCAAGTATGCTGGCTTGGTGGATATTTGGGACCTTCTTTGTTTTGGTGAAGGTCTTGGGGACCAAGTTTTGGGATAGACCTGGTCGTTTGCGGGTCGAGGCTTCGTGGGGGTGCCATGAGCTTCGGGCCTTCTAGTGCCTGCCTTTGGTGTCACGGTAGTGACACGTTGAGAGACGAGTCTCTGCTTCTTGGAAGGAGCAGTTTGTTCTTCGAGAAGCGTGAATGGTCCCAGCGTCCCGAAGAAGATAGTCCGGGGAGTTGAGGTCGACCCGGAGTTCAGAGAGTTGCCGAGGGAGCTGACGCTTCGGCAGCTGATCGGGTGCTTGTAGGTGCGTGTGGTTTGCTTCTGTTGAAGCATGAGCTCGTGCTTGTTCTCATCGAAAGTAATGGTAAGTGATGCTGCCATTGTTAGTTTTCAAAAAAATTCTAAAACAAGACCACATCCATTGGTAATCACAAGAATATAATGATCATAAATGGGAAGTTCTATGGTTTTGTCTTTTTAAATCGCTCGAGGGAGATGACCCAAGCAATATGAAGAAGGCAAAAAGCCATAGAGGATACAATTGTTCTGATCGCAGGTATGGTAAGCCCAGAATGAGCGTCCCAGTGACTGCTAGAAGCAATTGTGAACTTAAATTTGACTTATCGAGAAGCAGAGCTTGCTCGACGTAAGAAAAATATAAGGTTGGAGTTACAAATGTGCCGGTTGCGAATACAGTGGACCCTGAAAGGGCGTACTAGTACCGCTAGACAAAAATATTTGGAGACCGCATCCATGAGATGAGATTCTTTATTTTGAAAGGTCAAGATTGGATTCATCAAAGAGAGTGATGGACCGCGCTCCTGCTCGGTTCCGACCGAGGTCGGCGGACGTGGGAGTCCGTTTGGTTCCGACCCTTTCGTAACCAGGGGGTAGGGGCGTGCATCAACATTTCTTTTTTTGTGTGGGTGTGCCAGATTTTCTATTTTACTTGGAATTGCAAGTGGTGATCCGGAGATCAACCTTCGCAAGTAAAAAGGAAATCAACTTCTTTCAAGTTTTCCATTGCACATATATTTAAGAAAAGAGACATTTTTCTTGGTTTGCCATGAAAGGCAATTTTTTTGGCATTTATAGCCGATTTTGGCGTTTATAGCCGATTTTTGGCGTTTATAGCCGATTTTGGCGTTTATAGCCGATTTACAATCCTTATCAATAATGAAAGACAAGAGTTGTGATTTTTGTCTCTTTTGAAAAAATACAAACTACAATGAAAACCAAGAAAAGGAGGATCTAACTTCTCAGGAGATTGTGGGGGACCCGTTTAGATTGACGGTCGCAAGCCATATGTGGGCTTCGCCATCATCCATGCAGATGAGAACAGAGGATGCTATTGATTCGCTTGGCTTGGCTATAACTTCAGGTTTTTAGAGGACAAAGACCAAAAGGAGGTCCTATGTCCAATAAAAAGCCGAGTAGACGGGCTGAAAAGCCACATCTAAGCCATTGGAGGCAGGAGGAGAAGGCAAGAACCTTGGGGGGGTACCCCCCAAGGGACTTTTGTCACCTTGTTGCGGTGGCCGGTGTAGAACTTCCGCAGAGTTTTCTCTACTTTTCCTTCTCTGAATTTCTGTGTTTCTGTCTGTCTGTGTGTTTGTGCTTTTTTCTCTGATGATCCTTTCTTCTTGGAGAGCTCTCCTATTTATAGGCTTTTAGGTGGCCATTTTAGGAGGGTTTATGAGCTTTAATTGTCATAAAGCTACATAAAGGGAGGAGTTACAAGATTGAATTTTTTATTTTGTAACTCCTTTTTCTTGGCTTCTGATTGGCCGGAGGAGATTGAGGGCATTTAATCGCCTTTAATCGCCATGATGGGAGGAGTTTCATGGGTTAAATGCCATGAATCTCTTGACTTGTAACTCCCGAATGCTTGCTTCTGATTGGGCCGTCCAAAGAAATGGATTAATGACTGTAATAAAGCTAGTCAATTAATCGCATTAAGTGGTCGCCGAGCAGTTGAAGAGTCGCGGGCCGTGCCGCGTCTTTTGGGATTCTTCTGATGATGATCATCGATGGATCTTCATGTAGATCGACATCAGATGACCATGTAATTTCAGGTGTTTGTTGCCAACAGCGGGTCGGTGCCATCTGTCCTGTCGATTTCTCGATCGGTCGGGTAGAAAGCACACTTTTTTTGGTTGACCGGGTGGCGATCAATATTGTTTTTGATACTCTTGATGATTAACCCGTGTTTTGGATGGATGTCAGAGGATCTGGTGTCTCAAAAGCATGAATTTTGGAAAGTACCAGAGGTTGGGCGCTTCGAATCGCGAAAAAACGGCGAAAACCGGGGTTTCCGGGGCCTTCCCGGCGACCCCGGGCTCCAAGGTCGCCGGCGACCTTGGGCCAGGGTCGCAGGGGCCTGCGACCCCGGGCTCCAAGGTCGCCGGCGACCTTGGGCCAGGGTCGCAGGGGCCTGCGACCCTGGGGGGGTTTTCCCCCCTTTTTGTCCCGTTTTGTGTCCATTTTTGCTGTTTTTCGATTCTTTTTTCTCCTGTACTTTTCCTTGACAGTTTGACCATTTATTGGCCTGATTTCTTTGTAGGAAACCTGATGAGAATCCTTGCATTTTATTTTGCAAAGTTTCCAATTTCCTGAGAAAGCCGAAGACTTTGTCGCGCAGAGCTACCGATTTTTCGTCAGAAGCTGAAACTGGGTCAAACGATGTCGGAATGACCTGAAATTTGGTGTGAAGCCTCCTGAGCAATAAATAAGACCAACCATAGGCTTTTGTTTGAGTTTTGAAGCCGTTTGGGTTCCTATCACCAGTAGACTCGCTTTTGTCGCGATGAAGATGTCGCGGTTTGATGTGCGGTCAACCGATGTCCGATTGACTTGAAATTTGACAGGGAACCTATTGGAGTCATTTTAAGATGATCCATAGGCTCTGTCTTGGAAATCATGGTCACAGAGAGCTTTGCCGCCGAGAGGCCTGATTTGACTTCCGAGCGTCAAACTATGGTCAAATGTTGTGGAAATGACCTGAAATTTGACGTGTAGCCCTTTATAAGCATTTTGAAGCCGTCCATGTGCTTTATCTGATGAGTAATGGCCTCGGTGGTTCTCGCCGCCGAGAGGCTTGATTTAGCTGATCGAGGGTTGATGTAGAGTCAAACGTTGTCGGTTTGACTCGGAACTTGACGTGGAGCCTTTTGAAAGTATTTTGAGACCATCCATCGACTCTGATCGAAGATTTGGTGTCTCCGATGCTTTTGCCGCCGAGAGCTCCTTTTCGGCCGTCGGAGAAGCGAAGTTAGGCCAAATGATTTTGAAATGGCCCGAAACTTCTTGTGTACTCCTCTTTTGGCTGTCTTGAAGGATCTTGCAGTTTTTGTTTGATTCTGACAAGATTTGATTTTTGGAAGTAGCATTGCCTATTTATGGCAGGTTGCGACTTCATGTAGCTCTTTGGATCTTGAAGAGGCAAAGTGACATTTTCGGTGTCAACAGAGAGCAGATGGTATTCCATCCAAATACAGTCTCATTGATTTCCGCTAGCGCCAGTACTCAGAAGGAAATGAACCATAATTTCTCGGATCTGAATCCAAAAATGACGAGTTTTTTTTTGAAAGGCCAAGATCGGGTTCATCAAAGAGAGCAAAATGCATTCCAATCTGAACACGGACTCAACGATTTCCGCGAGCGCCAGTGCTTAAAAGGGAGGAGACCAAAATTTCTTCGATCTGAACCTAAAAATGACGGAAGTGTTTTTTTTTTAGAAGATTTTTTTTTTGAAAAAAAAAATTTTTTTTAAGATTTTTTTAGGATTTTTTTTAAAAAAATATTTTTTTAATTATTTTTTTAAGATTTTTTTTAATTTTTTATTTTTCTTTTTAAAATTTTTATTTAAAAAACTTTTATTTTGAAAAAATAAATTTATTTAAAAGACGAGAGAGTATACAAAGGCCTCCTAACCCGGTCTTATGAGATCTTGATTGATAGAATTGCCCCCAGGTAAGGGTAGGATTACTTAATGAACCCGTTTAGAGGACCCTTGCCTAGAACAGTCAAGCTGTCTCCACACTCTGGACAAGGCTTTTCTTGTATCAACCGTTATCAAAGAACGCAGTAGGTTTAACCTTAGTGGTCTATGTCTTTTTTTTTTTAATTTTTTTTTTAGATCTTTAATGAACTCATCGAAGAGAAACGATGGCCCAAAACCTTAGCCGAACAGGCTCAACATTTCTGCAAGCATGATGAACGATAGGAAAGGATTAAGGTTTTTCAATTTTGAATCCAAAATGAAAAATCTGATTTTTTTATATATATTTTTTAAGATTTTTAATGAACTCATCGAAGAGAAACGATGGCCCAAAACCTTAGTCGAACAGGCTCAACATTTCTGCAAGTACGATGAACGATAGGAAAGGATCAAGGTTTCTCAATTTTGAATCCAAAATGAAAAATTTGATTTTTTTGTTTTTTATATATATATTTTTAGATCTTTAATGAACTCATCGAAGAGAAACGATGGCCCAAAACCTTAGTCGAACTGGCTCAACATTTTTGCAAGCGTGATGAACGATAGGAAAGGATCAAGGTTTCTCAATTTTGAATCCAAAATGAAAAATATATTTTTTTTATTTATATATATATTTTTTTTAGATCTTTAATGAACTCATCGAAGAGAAACGATGGCCCAAAACCTTAGTCGAACAAGCTCAACATTTCTGCAAGTGCGATGAACGATAGGAAAGGATCAAGGTTTCTCAATTTTGAATCCAAAATAAAAAATCTGATTTTTTTGTTTTTATATACATTATTTAGATCTTTAATGAACTCATCGAAGAGAAACGATGGCCCAAAACCTTAGTCGAACAGGCTCAACATTTCTGTAAGCGCGATGAATGATAGGAAAGGATCAAGGTTTCTCAATTTTGAATCCAAAATGTAAAATCTGATTTTTTTATATATATTTTTTAGATCTTTAATGAACCTCATCGAAGAGAAACGATAGCCCAAAACCTTAGTCGAACAGGCTTTACATTTCTGCAAGCACGATGAACGATAGGAAAGGATCAAGGTTTCTCAATTTTGAATTCCAACTCAAAAATCTGATTTTTTTTTTGTTTTTTTTAGATCTTTTTCTTTTGAAAAGAGAAAGAGTGGAAATAAATTCAAAGAATTAGAAATTTCCAAAAAATCTCATCTCATTTTTTTTAGATGTGGAATCCAACATAGGCTACCAATCAAAAAGTAGCCAAGGAATCGAGAAAAGAAGTATAAGCATAGAGCAAATAATATGATATGCAAATATTTCATTTCTAACATCGTGTTCTCAAATGAACGAATCCCACCGGGTGTGCCAGCTTGATGGACAGCGCTTTTGCTCGGTTCTACCGAGGTCGGCGGACGTGGGAGTCCGTTGGATCTGACCCTTTTGTAACCGGGGGACAAAGGCGTGCATCAACATTTTTTTGTGTGGGTGTGCTAGATCTTCTATTTTACTTGGAATTACAAGTGGTGATCCGGAGATCGACCTTCGCAAGTAAAAAGGAAATCAACTTCTTTCAAGTTTTCCATTGCACATATATTTAAGAAAAGAGACATTTTTCTTGATTTGCCATGAAAGGCAATTTTTTTGGCATTTATAGCCGATTTTTGGAGTTTATAGCCGATTTACAATTCTTATCAACAATGAAAGACAAGAGTTATGATTTTTTGTCTCTTTTGGAAAAATACAAACTACAATGAAAAGCAAGAAAAGGAGGATCTAACTTCTCAGGAGATTGTGGGGGACTCGTTCAGATTGACGGTCGCAAGCCATATGTGGACTTCGCCATCATCCATGCAGATGAGAACAGAGGATGCTCTTGATTCACTTGGCTTAGCTATAACCCCAGGATTTTAGAGGACAAAGACCAAAAGGAGGTCCTATATCCAATAAAAAAACTAAGAAAAGGAGGTCCTATATCCAATAAAAAAACTAAGTAGACGGGTTGAAAAGCCACGTCTAATCCATTGGAGGCTGAAGGAGAAGGCAAGGACCTTAGGGGGGATACCCCCCAAGGGACTTTTGTCACCTTGTTGTGGTGGCCGGTGCAGAACTTTCGCAGAGTTTTCTCTCTTTCTTTCTCTAGATTTCCTGTGCTTTTTCTTATCAGGGATCTCTGTTTGGTTTTTTCCGATCTCTGTTTGATTTTTCCGATCTAGATTTCTTTGGAGTGCTCTCCTATTTATAGGCTCTTAGGTAGTCATTTAGGAGGATTTATGAGCCTTAATTGTCATAAAGCTATATAAAGGGAGGAGTTACAAGATTGAATTCTTTAATTTGTAACTCCTTTTTCCTGGCTTCTGATTGGCCGGAGGAGATTGAGGGCATTTAATCGCCTTTAATCGCCATGATAGGAGGAGTTTCATGGGTTAAATGCCATGAATCAATTGACTTGTTACTGCCGGATGCTTGCTTCTGATTGGGCCATCCAAAGAAATGAATTAATGACTGCAATAAAGCTAGTCAATTAATTGCATTAAGTGGTCGCCGAGTAGTTGAAGAGTCGCGGGCCGTGCTGCGTCTTTTGGGATTCTTCTGGCGACGATCATCGATGGATCTTCATGTAGATCGACATCGGATGACCATGTAACTTCAGTTGTTGTTTGCCAACAGCGGGTCGGTGCCATCTGTCCTGTCGATTTCTCGATCGGTCGGGTAGAAAGCACACTTTTTTTGGTTGACCGGTTGGCGATTAATGTTGATTTTGATACTCTTGATGATTGACCCTGATTTTGATGGATGTCAAAGGATTCGGTGTCTCAAAAGTATGACGAAAAATGGGGCTTTCGAGGCCCACCCGGCGATCCTGGGGGGGGGGGGGGGGGGTTTCCCCCTTTTTGTCCCGTTTTGCGTCCGTTTTTGATGTTTTTCGATTCTTTTTTCTTCTGTATTTTTTTCTTGACATTTTTTTATCATTTATTGGCCTGATTTCCCTATAGAAAAGTTGACAAGAATCCTTGCATTTTGGATTGCAAAGTTTCTAATTTTTAGAGAAAGCTGAAGACTTTGTCGCGCAGAGCTGCCGATTTTCCGTCAGAAGTTGAAACTAGGTCAACGATTTCGGAATGACCTGAAATTTGGGGTGAAGCCTCCTGAGCAAAAAGTAAGACCAACCATAGGCTTTTGTTTGAGTTTTGAAGCCATTTAGTGTCCTATCACCAGTAGACTTATTTTTGTCGCGATCAAGATGTCGCGGCTTGATGTGCGGTCAGCCGATGTCCGATTGACTTGAAATTAGACGGGGAACCTATTGGAGTCATTAAAAGATGATCCATAGGCTCTGTCTTGGAAACCATGGTTCCGGGGAGCTTCGCCACCGAGAGGCCTGATTTGCCTTCCGAGCGTCAAAGTCTGGTCAAATGTTGTCGAAATGACCTGAAATTTGACGTGTAGCCCTTTGTAAGCATTTTGAAGCCGTCCATATGCTTTATCTGATGAGTCATGCCCTCGATGGTTCTCGCCGCCGAGAGGCTTGATTTAGTTGTTCGAGGGTTGATGTAGGGTCAAATGTTGTCGGTTTGACTCGGAACTTGACGTGGAGCCATTTGGATGTGTTTTGAAACCATCCATCGGCTCTGATCGAAGATTTGGTGTCTCCGATGCTTTCGCCGCCGGGAGCTCCTTTTCAGCTGCCGGAGAAGCGAAGTTAGGCGAAATGATTTTGAAATGGCCCGAAACTTCTTGTGTATTCCTCGTTTGGCTGTCTTGAAGGATCTTACAGTTTTTGTTTGATTCTGACAAGATTTGATTTTTGGGAAGTAGCAATGCCTATTTATGGCAGGTTGCAACTTCTTGTAGATTTTTGGATGTTGAAGAGGCAAAGTGACATTTTTGGTGTCAACAAGGAGCAGTTTGCTCTTCGGGAAGTGGGAATGGTCCCAGCGTCCCAAAGACGATAGTCGGGGAGTCAAGGTAGACCCAGAGTTCAGAGAGTTGCCGAGGGAGTTGACGCTTCTGCAGCTGGCAGGGCGCTTGTAAGTGCGCTTGGTTTGCTTTTGTTGAAGCATGAGTTGGTGCTTAATCTCATCAAAAGTAATGGTCAAGGAAGTTGCCATTGTTTGTTTTGAAAATTTCGGAACAAGACCACATCCATTAGTAATCACAAGAATATAATGTTCATAAATGAAAAATTCTATGGTTTTGCCTTTTCAAATCGCTCGAGGGACATGACCCAAGCGATATGAAGAAGGCAAAAGGCCACAGATGGTACAATTGTTCTGATCGCAAGTATGGTGAGCCTAGAATGAGCGTCCCAGTGACTGCTAGAAGTAATTGTGAACCTAAATTCAACTTATCGAGAAGCAGAGCTTGCTTGAGGTAAGAATAGTATAAGGTTGGAGTTACAAATGTGCCGGTTGCAAATACAGTAGACCCTGA
The DNA here is from genome assembly GCA_012931725.1 of Litsea cubeba. Classification (NCBI taxonomy): domain Eukaryota; kingdom Viridiplantae; phylum Streptophyta; class Magnoliopsida; order Laurales; family Lauraceae; genus Litsea; species Litsea cubeba. The sequence continues at coordinate 125,861,169 of CM022946.1, forward strand.
AAGGGCGTACCAATACCGCTAGGCACAAATGTTTGGAGACTGCATCCATGAGATGAGATTCTCTGCTTTGAAAGGTCAAGATTGGATTCATCAGAGAGAGCATATGGTATTCCGATCCAAATACGGGCTCAACGATTTCCGCGAGCGCCTGTACCCAGAAGGGAAGGAACCATAATTTCTCGGATCTGAACCCAAAAATAACGAGAGTTTTTTTTTTTAAAGGCAAAGATCGGATTCATCAAAGAGAGCAAAAGGCATTCCAATCTAGACACGGGCTCAACGATTTCCGCAAATGTTAGTGCCCAGAAGGGAAGAGACCAAAATTTCTCAGATTTGAACCCAAAAATGATGGAAGTTTTTTTTTTCAAGATTTTTCTTTTTTGTAAAATAATTTATATTTTTTATTTAATTTTTTTTTTAAAAATCTATTTTTTATTTTTTATTTTTTTATTTTATTTTTTTAAGATTTTTTTTAAAATCTTTCTTTCTTATTATTTATTTATTTTTTTGAAAAAACTTTACTTTTTTTAACATTTTTTTTTAGTTTTTTTGAATTTTATTTTCAAGTTTTTTTTATTTAAAAGACGAGAGAGTATACATAGGCCTCGTAACCAGGTCTTATGAAATTTCGATTGATAGAATTGCCCCCAGGTAAGGGTAGGATTACTTAATGAACCCGTTTAGAGGACCCTTGCTTAGAACAGTCAAACTGTCTCCACACTCTGGACAAGGCTTTTCTTGAATTAACCATGATCAAAGAACGCAATTGGTTTAACCTTAGTGGTCTATGTCTTTTTTCTAGATCCCAAATAGACTCATCGAAGAGAAACGATGGCCCAAATCCCAACTCGAACAGGCTCAACTTTTCTGCAAGCACGATGAATGATAGGAGAGGATCAAAGTTTCTCAACTTTGAATCCAAACTGAGATATCTAATTTTTTTATTTTTTTGTTTATTTTTGAAAAAAAAATTTTAGATCTCTAATGAACTCATCGAAGAGAAACGATGGCCTAAATCCCGACTCGAACAGGCTCAACATTTTTGCAAGCACGATGAACGATAGGAGAGGATCAAATCTCAATTTTGAATCCAAACTGAAAAATCTGATTTTTTTTGTTTTTTTGTTGTTTTTTGGAAATTTTTTTTAGATCTCTAATGAACTCATCGAAGAGAAACGATGGCCAAAATCCCAACTCGAACAGGCTCAACATTTCTACAAGCACGATGAACGATAGGAGAGGATCAAAGTTTCTCAATTTTGAATCCAAACTAAGAAATCTGATTTTTTTTTGTTTATTTTTGAAAAAAAAAATTTAGATCTCTAATGAACTCATCGAAGTGAAACGATGGCCTAAATCCCAACTCGAACAGGCTCAACATTTCTGCAAGCACGATGAACGATCGGAGAGGATGAAAGTTTCTCAATTTTGAATCCAACTGATTTTTTTGTTTTTTTGTTTTTTTTTGAAATTTTTTTTAGATCTCTAATGAACTCATCGAAGAGAAACGATGGCCCAAATCCCAACTTGAACAGGCTCAACATTTCTGCAAGCACGATGAACGATAGGAGAGGATCAAAGTTTCTCAATTTTGAATCCAAACTGAGAAATCTGTTTTTTTTGTTTTTTTGTTTATTTTTGAAAAAAAAATTAGATCTCTAATGAACTCATCAAAGTGAAACGATGGCCCAAATCCCAACTCGAACAGGCTCAATATTTCTGCAAGCACGATGAACGATAGGAGAGGATCAAAGTTTCTCAATTTTGAATCCAAAATAAGAAATTTGATTTTTTTTGTTTATTTTTGAAAAAAAAAATTTAGATCTCTAATGAACTCATCGAAGTGAAACGATGGCCCAAATCCCAACTCGAACAGGCTCAACATTTCTGCAAGCACGATGAACGATAGGAGAGGATCAAAGTTTCTCAATTTTGAATCCAAACTGAGAAATTTGATTTGATTTGATTTTTTTTATTTTAGAATTTTTTTTTAGATCTCTAATGAACTCATCGAAGATAAACGATGGCCCAAATCCCAACTTGAACAGGCTCAACATTTCTGCAAGCACGATGAACGATAGGAGAGGATCAAAGTTTCTCAATTTTGAATCCAAACTGAGAAATCTAATTTTTTTATTTTTTTGTTTATTTTTGAAAAAAAAATTATATCTCTAATGAACTCATCGAAGAGAAACGATGGCCCAAATCCCAACTTGAACAGGCTCAACATTTCTGCAAGCACGATGAACGATAGGAGAGGATCAAAGTTTCTCAATTTTGAATCCAAACTGAGAAATCTGATTTTTTTTATTTTTTTGTTTATTTTTTTAAAAAAATTTATATCTCTAATGAACTCATCGAAGAGAAACGATGGCCCAAATCCCAACTCGAACAGGCTCAACATTTCTGCAAGCACAATGAACGATAGGAGAGGATTTAAGTTTCTTAATTTTGAATCCAACTAAGAAATCTGATTTTTTTATTTTTTTATTTTTTTTAATTTTATTTTTAGATCTCTAATGAACTCATTGAAGAGAAACGATGGCCCAAATCCCAACTTGAACAGGCTCAACATTTCTGCAAGCACGATGAACGATAGGAGAGGATCAAAGTTTCTGAATTTTGAATCCAAACTCAGAAATCTGATTTATTTTGTTTTTTTCATTTTTTTTGAAGTTTTTTTTAGATCTCTAATGAACTCATCGAAGAGAAACGATGGCCCAAATCCCAACTCGAACAGGTTCAACATTTCTTCAAGTACGATGAACGATAGGAGAGGATCAAAGTTTCTCAATTTTGAATCCAAACTGAGAAATCTGATTTTTTTGTTTATTTAGGTTTTTTTTTGAATTTTTTTTAGATCTCTAATGAACTCATCGAAGAGAAACGATGGCCCAAATCCCAACTTGAACAGGCTCAACATTTCTGCAAGCACGATCAACAATAGGAGAGGATCAACGTTTCTCAATTTTGAATCGAAACTGATAAATCTGGTTTTTTTAAAAGAGAAATAGTGGAAATAAACTAAGAATTAGAAATTTCTAAAAAATCTCATCTCATTTTTTTTAGATGCAAAATCCAACATAGGCGACCAACTAAAAAGTAGCCAAGGAATCCAGAAAAGAATTATAAACATAGAGCAAGAATATGGTATGCAAATACTTCATTTCCTAGCATCGTGTTCTCAAATGAACGAGTCCCACCGGGTGTGCCAACTTGGTGGACCGCGTTATTCGCGCACTGTTCTACTGATGTCGGCAGAAGTGGGAGACCGTGGGGTATGACCCTTTCATAACCGGTGGCAGAAGCGGGTATTAACATTTTTTTTTAGGGTGTGCCAGATTTTCTATTTTACTTGGAATTGCAAGTAGTGATCCGGAGATCGACCTTCGCAAGTAAAAAGGAAATCAACTTCTTTCAAGTTGATCATTGTACATATATTTCAAAAAATAGTCATTTTCTTGATTTGCCGTGAAAGGCGATTTTTCGGCATTTATAGCCGATTTTTGGTGTTTATAGCCGATTTACAATTCTTATCAATTATGAAAGACAAGAGTTGTGATTTTTGTCTCTTTTAGAAAAATACAAAATACAATGAAAAGCAAGAAAAGGAGGATCTAACTTCTCAGGAGAGTGTGGCGGACTCGTTTAGATTGACGGTTGCAAGCCATGTGTGGACTTCGCCATCATCTATGCAGATGATAACAGATGATGCTCTTGATTCACTCGACTTGGCTATAACCTCAGATTTTTAGAGGACAAAGACCAAGAGAATGTCCTATGTCCAATAAAAAGCTAAGTAGATGGGCTAAAAAGCCACGTCTAAGCCATTAGAGGCAGAAGGAGAAGGCAAGGACCTTGGGGGGAGGAGGTACCCCCAAGGGATTTTTGTCACCTTGCAGTGGTGGCCGGGGCAGAACTTTGGCAGGGTTTTCTTTCTTTTTTCTCTCAGATTTTCTGTGCTTTTTTCTAATCTGGGATCTGTGTTTTCTTCTTGGAATGCTCTCCTATTTATAGGCTCTTGGTAGCCATTTAGGAGGGTTTATGGGCTTTAATTGTCATTAAGCCGCATAATGGGAGGAGTTACAGGGTTTAATTCTTTTATTTTGCAACTCATTTTTCTTGGCTTCTGATTGGCCGATGGAGATTGAGGGCATTTAATCGCCTTTAATCGCCATGATGGGAGGAGTTTCATGGTTTAAATGCCTTGAATCTCTTGACTTGTAACTCTCATTTGCTTGCTTCTGATTGGGCCGTCCAAAGAAATGAATTAATGATTGCAATAAAGCTAGCCAATTAATTGCATTAATTGGTCGCCGTGCAGTTGAAGAGTCGTGGGCCGTGCCGCGTCTTTTGGAGTTCTTTTAGCGATGATCATCAGTGGATCTACATGCTGATCAACATCAGATGACCATGTAACTTCAGACATTGATAGCTAATAGCAGGCCGGTGACATCTGCCATGTTGATTTCTTGATCGATCGGGTAGAAAGTGCACTTTTTTGGTCGACTGGTTGACGATCAATATTAATTTTGATACTCTTGAAGACGGACCCAAGATTTTGACGGATGTCGGCGGACTTGGTGCCTTAAAAGTATGAATTTTAAAAAATCACAGGAGTTGGAAACTTTGAAACGGGAAAAACGACAGAAAACGGGGCTTTCCGGGGCGAATCCGGGGATCTGGGGCTCCATAGTCGCCGGCGACCTTGGGCCCGGGTCGCGGGCTGCGACCCTGGGGGGATTTTTCCCCTTTGGTTCCCATTTTGCGGCCATTTCGATGTTTTTTTTAATTCTTTTTTCTTCTGTATTTTTCTTGACTTTTTTGCACATTTATTGGATTGATTTCCCCGTAGAAAATTTGACAAGAATCCTTGCATTTTGGGGTGCAAAGTTTTCAATTTTCCGGGAAAGCCAAAGACTTTGTAGCGTAGAGCTACTGATTTTCCGTCAGAAGCTGAAATTGGGTCAAATGATGTCGGAATGACCTGAAATTTGAGGTGAAGTCTCCTGAGCAATAAATAAGACCAACCATAGGCTTTTCCTGTCGCCAGTAAACTTGATTTTGTTGCGAGGAAGATGCCGCACTTTGATGTGCGGTCAACCGATGTCCGATTGACTTAAAATTTGACAGAAAACCTATTAGAGTCTTTTTGAGATGATTCGTTGGCTCTACCTTGGAAACCATGGCCCCGTGGAGCTTCGCCGCCGAGAGGCCTGATTTGGCTTCCGAGAGTCAAAGTATGGTCAAATGTTGTCGAAATGGCCTGAAACTTGACGTGTAGCCCTTTGTAAGCATCTTGAAGCCGCCCATGTGCTCTTTTTGATGAGTGATGGCCTCGGTGGTTCTCGCCACCGAGAGGCTTGATTTAGCTATTCGATGGTTGATGGAGGGTTAAACGTTGTCGGTTTGACTCGGAACTTGACGTGGAGCCTTTTAGATGATTTTGAGACTATCCATAGGCTCTGATCGAAGATTTGGTGTCTCAGATGCTGTCGCCATCGGGAGCTCCTGTTCAGCTATCAGAGAAGCGAAGTTAGGCCAAATGATTTTTAAATGGCTCGAAACTTCTTGTGTACTCCTCTCTTGGCTGTCTTGAAGGATCTTGCAGTTTTTTTTTTATTCTGACAAGATTTGATTTTTTTAGAAGTAGCATCGCCCATTTGTGGTAAGCCATGACTTCATGTAGCTTACTTGATGTTGAAAGGGGCAAAGTGACATTTTTGGTGTCAACAGTATCAATATCGAAAAGGATATTGATGAAGGAAAATCAATAAATATGGTTGTCGAAGGACCAACAATTCCCAATTCCTCTGACTCTAATACAGATAATTCTAATGACGAATCTGACAATCAATTTATCACTCATATTCCTCAAATCAATAGAATATTCTCTCCCAAAACTCATACTTCAAAGACAAAGAATTATTATAGTCGACCCTCTCCAATGAATTTACAATTTGAAGAAATCCCTTATATAGCTAATTGCAAATTTGATGGTAGTTCATTAGTAGAGTGGAATATTGATGTACTCACCGAATATGGAATTCTTAATATTTTGAAAAACAAGGTTCTTTATACTAATGCAAGAATGATCTATGGCAATACACAAGCTGAAATCATAAACTCAATCATTGTAGGATTTTCAGGTCAACTTTATGGCTGGTGGGAATATTATCTTACACAAATTCAACGAACTAGTATACTCACTTCTATCAAATTAAATGAAGAAGGAAAACCTCTTCTTAATGCCAATGGTCAAACTATTTCTAATGTAGTTGAAACATTAATTCATAACGTCCTTATCAATTTTTCTGGTAATGTTAGTGATCAACTAGAAAAATGCAGAGAACAATTAGTCAATCTACATTGTAGAACTTTATCTGATTTTAGATGGTATAAAGATGTTTATCTCTCTAATGAAGATTTTTGGAAAGAAAAATTTATTTCAGGCCTTCCAACTCATTTTACAGAAAAAGTAAAAAATGTTCTAAGAGAACAAAATAATGGAAGATTAAATTATGCCAACTGTACATATGATAGTTTAATCCAAAAAATTTCTCGCGTTGGTATGTTTATATGCAGTGATATGAAAATAAAAGCAGAATTACATAAACAAAAGAAAATTGGTAAACAAGAATTAGGGGATTTTTGTTATCAATTTGGTTATGAGCCCCTACAAAATCCGTCTGCTAGAATGCATAAAACATATCATCACTCTAAAAAAAATATTTTAATAATGAAAAACCATATAAATCAAATAAAAATATCGTAAGAAAAGTAAAAATGAACGAAGTGATTATAAGAAAAGAAAATCAAGCTCTTCCTCAAAACAAAAAAAAAATCTGATTATAAATGTTATAAATGTGGGAAAAAGGACATTTTGAAAATAATTGTTTTGATAAAGACTCCAAAAAGAAAATAAATGAATTAGAATATCATTCTCATTGTTTGGAAGAAGATAAAGATATATGTGTATGTCGCAAAAGCGACCAAAGTTCATATGAGTCCTTATCCTCATATTTCTCAATAAATGTTTTAAATGCTCAAGAAAAATTACTTCTAGAATTAATAAGAAAACATTTTTTATGAAGAAGAAAAAAGAAAATATTATAGAAAAATGCTTGAAGACAAATTCTCAGAAAAACCTTCCAAGAAAAATAAAGATTTCCACTCAATCTCAATTAAAGGTATTTTCTCTCAAAAATTAGATTCTTCAAAATCTTTAACCATTCAAGACCTTCAAAATGAAGTAACTGAAACAAAACATGAAATTGCTCAATTAAAAGAAGAAGCAACTCAAGAAATTGCTAAATTAAGAACAAGAATTGAAATCCTTGAATTAGAAAAAGAAATTAGTACAAACAATCAAGAAGATGCGAATCTAGAAAAAGAATTTGATGATGAATTCCAACAATTTGTAAACTCCATCACTAAATATCATTATCATAAATGGTATACAACTGTAAGTCTTAAAATCAAAGAATTTAATCTCTTTGTTGATTGTTTAATTGGCAGTGGAGCCGATGTAAATTGTATAAGAGAAGGATTAATTCCTACAAAATATCTTAAAAAATAAAAAATTACACAAATGGCACTACAAATGGAAAAAATATAACAGTCAATTATAAGATTCCAAATGCACATGTTTGCAAAAGTGGAAAATGCATTCAGACTTCATTCGCTTTAACAAAAGTATTAACAAATGATGTCCTCCCTATGAACTCCCTTTTTATTAAAAAGATTCAGTCATTCTCCGTCGACACAAATGGCATTCATGCCTTAATTGATGATGAACCAATCAATTTTGAATTCAGAGAAAGCCCACGGCTTGAAAAAAATCAATGGAATTAATTTGTAATTGCATACATATTCATATTTCCAAAAGCAATTTTAGTGCATCAATAAAGCTTTTCAATTACTATTTTAATTTCTCTTCCATAGGGAAACACCTATGTCTAAGGATAAAGGCAAACAACCTATAGAGTCCAATAAAGTCTCTGTCCCGGCTAATGAAGAACTTCCCTTTCAAATCCCTTTCCTATCCTTCTATATATCCAGCCCCCTTTATAGCTTATCAAACTCTTATTGACAATATTTGGAGTGCGTCTTTCTGGCCAATGCAATTATCTAATGCAAACACTACACCAAAAAAGGGAAATTGGAACGGATTACCGTTCCTAATCCGTGTGTTCCTAATACGCTCATCTATTCTAGTTTCCTGTTTTTGGAACGGATGAATGGATTAGGAATGGTTTAGGAACGGATAAACGGATTAGGAACACGCAGATTAGGAACGGTAATCCGTTACAATTTTTCATTTTTGGTGTAGTGAAAAGTACCTCTCTGATCTGGCCAATCATCTCGATTATTTGGAAGCAAAAATTCAAATATTAGAACAACAATGTGCACCGTCATTGATCGTCCCAAAACTAGGTTGCAAATATAAATTATCCCCCGCTACTATCTCTACTCGAAAAAAGTAAAGATGTTACCGAGTATCGTGTCCACTAAGACAACAATGCTCAGTTGTGTTGGTTCCTAAATTCTTGAACTAGTCCTAATAGAAAATAAAGTGTTGATTCCTAAACTAATCCTACTAGAAAATGAAGTGTTGGTTTGATAGGTCTGATTCCTAAATTCACAAATTAAAAGACAATATTTTGTTCCAATCAGAGAAAAGATCTCAGGGTACGAATCCACTCTAACCTCGCACAATGGCAAGTATAGGCCTAGGGTTTCACTATCGACGCTAAAAAGACTCATTCTGGTTACAAAACTTCAGAGGGATCAAAAAATAAGGGATGTGGATGTAAATCGGGGCATAACCTATCTCTATGGCATTGATTATCCTAGATCTAACAACACATTCATTCAAGCATCGTTATATGACTTAGTATAAAAATCTAGAAGATTAAAATACCAAAGAAAGAGATATTGCATTAAAGAAATAAAATCCAATCAATGGATAACAACTTGTCATATAACCAAAAGTGTTTAAGGTAAAACTCTAGAACCTATACATCACCATAAACACAAGATTAGGGCTTCATCGCAACCCTAAGATAGAGATTTAGTTACGCATGACGAGCGGTTGACAAAGAATCTCCGACGAAATCCCATTGACGCTCTTCCAAAGCTCCTAAACTAGCGTCCAGAACTTCTCCCAAGATGTGAATCCCTTAAAAATGAGTTTAGGCTTGCTTTATATAGACTTTTGACCAGAAAATCTCTTCAATTCACAGAGAAATACGGACATCACCCGGTCCTAGAGTTCGGACGCTCAGAAGCAATAGCTTCCGGGTCAAATTCTAGGGTTGGCGTCCAGACGCCCAGTGGCTGGCGTTCGGATGCCAGGAGGCAGTGACCCTAGGTCATCTCGCGTTATCTTGCATTGGTTCTATCTTCTCTATTTTAGCTCTGGATTTTAGTTCTTCACCTAAAATACATGTAAACATGAAATTAACATAAGTAAAGACCTATACTACGATTCCAGGGTGCAACAAAGTCATCATTGAGGGGCCTTAAATGTATATTTTAGGCTCTCATTAGTCATCAATTCTTCTAATTGAATACAGAACACAACTCCTGGAAAAGGTTAATACCCTTCTTTCAAATGATTTAGCTGCAGGAATTAGAGATGAAACTCTATCTTGTCAGATAATGGAGCGTTTAATGATCAAGCATGCAATCTCAACTGGGCCACTGGTTTTCCAAAAATGTTCTTACCAGCGGAAGAATTCAATATTTCCTATATTTAACAAGGCCTAGTTCATCAATTTATTCTCGACAGAGAAAATCTTGCAAGAATTCGACAGTTGCCTGTAATTGTCAAATATGCTCTCGTTGCTTCGGCATCACCAAAAGAGATGAATTCAGATTTTATTAGCCATATCAATTATGGGCCCTCATGAATTATGAAGATGGAGATTTGTTCTGTCAAAAATACAGCATTCCTATCAATGACTATGAACATCTTCCACATAGAAATTGGAATCAAACAGAAAGATTTGAATCTTTAGATGCTGCAACTCTTAGCTACAGCTTCGAGTGTTTACAATTGTACAATAATCAAGCAAATCAAAATCAAAGGTTCGTCAATCTCAAAAGACATCTTGAATCTGCCCGCACTTTCAAGGGAACTTGGAGCGATGGTCGTCGTGTTATATGTCTCGATGAAGACCTTCGAGACGACACCTTCGTGTATTATGATCCCTTTAGAGCCGGCCATTCAATTCTTGATGAAATCCTCGATAAATTCAAAGATGCATCGTCTCTGGATAATACTAAAATGACAAAGAGACAACTGATATGATCAATATCAATCATATAATACCGCAAGTGCACGGGTGTCTAGATGAGACAGTGGCAAAAACGGGTCGAACCTACAGGGAGCTAATTAAAGAAACTTTTAAATTAAGAGAACTAATTAACTAACAATTAAAGAAAGTTTTGAGTGTTTAGAAATAAAAGCAAGCAACCAATTTAGAAATATGAAATCTACCAATTAATGAAAGTGATTAGAGCATAGGAATTCAATAAGCATCCACCGATTATTTATCAAGTAACCCTAATTTGTTCCAATTTTTACTTCAAATTTAAAAAAAGTCTATATTTTTAATTATAATAGCCAACTTCCCGAGGTCATATCTCCCTCAATATAGCTCCGATTTATGAAATCTTGAGCTCCACGGATATCCACTCAAAAAGACTTTTCCAATGGTGGGTAGATTGCGCCAATCCGATACTCATTTTGAGAGTTATGGCCATTTCAATTTCGCTGCACCTGAAAGTTCCGAAAATAATGGTGCAATTAAAGGAATTTCCATGTTTGGCATGCAATGGGGTGTGTGGGACCCATGTTTGACGCCCAAGGCATGTTTGGACTCTTTCTTTGCTTGCTTATTTGAGTCTCTTCCCATATTTGGCATGCTTCCTGACTTGCAACTTTGACTAGTTAACTCCCCTTGCAAAGTTTGTAATTTTCTTTTTTTCTTGATTTTGGTTTCCAAATTTAGCAAGTCAACACCATCTTTCCAAAGCTGAGTTTCTTATTTCTTCTTAGAGAATTTTCAGGCTTTTCAACTCCATAAAGATGCCAAGATATGTGGGCCCACTATGAAGGGTGTCCCTCCTTTGATTTGTCTCAAGTTTCACCAATGCATGTCCCACTCTTGATTTCTCCTACATAAATAAAATTAAATAATGTCAATAATAATCAATTGTGAGGAATCTAGATGGACTATGCATGGGACCCTACATGCCAACTTAATGCATCAAAAATACCTAACTTTCCAAAAATAACACATCGTGTCAAAATTAATAGGTATAAAAAACTAATTTTTGGGTGATGAATGAGATGAAAATCCCTAATTTCACAAAAGTCATGTAATGTAATGAATTTTGACCAAATTTGACTAACACTCCAACTTTGATGCTCAAATGCATGAAATTAAGTGTAATTCTATGCAATTAACCTAATTAAGTCCACAAATGCATATAAAATGATGAATGAAAGCTACAATTTTGTGGACTTATCAACAGCTCATCCCACTTTTTCAAAGAAAAATTGATTATGGTGTATGGACCCCCATTGTCACACCCCCGAACTCGGTTCCCTACAGCGGTTCGACCTTGGGGACTCTAAATTTTTGGAATAATTAAAATTTTTGCTTTTCCTAGGATCCACTTGTGTGAGGAAGACATAATGCCCAAACACATCAAAACATTTCGCGGAAGCTTACATGCCGTTGCGACCCGGAGCCCGTGGCCATCGAATTCCGTGTCGCACTCAACCTACCGGCATAAAGCTTTCATAGCAATGCTCATACTCAGACTGGAACAAACCAAGATAATAACATATACAGAGCTGACAGTAACATGTTGATAATTACCTAAGCATATTCAAGTTATAAGTTAACAAGTGCATTAATTACAATCCTAAGGAAAAAGGCTAACAAAAGCTTTACAAAAATAACAAGCTAAAACAAATACTACCCAAGTATGTAACGTATCTCCGGAGTCAAGCACGACATCTATATGACATCGCTGACACAACAAACCCATAAAACTTGTGGCCCTACAACCATCTACACACGTACTAGCCCAAGACGAGAACCTGCTACATCGAGCACCAAAGTGTAGTATATCAAACACGATGGTCTGGCGGGTGATAAGAACATAGAACAAATAAAATTTCAAAAAAAACAAAACAATTTACTGAATTTAAAACAAATACATGACTAGGATACATTTGGAAGAAGCGAAAGTCCATGAAGATATACGAAACAAAACTAGCATGAATACATATAATATCATGAATAGTGAATCTACATTGAGCCCATCCTTTCTCCATCACACATGATGACAAGAGTAAGCACGACATGCAAAGCACGACAAAGAAAAACACGATCCCAGGCCACACGAGGTAGACGGGGAGCCGGTTGCGGAACCGGAACAAAATAGGATGTGTATATGAATACATGACTAATCTACTGATAGTCCATATGTTTAAAGACCCTCGGACAAGTGAATCAGAGTGAAGGGGCAGTCCAAGCTTAGTGGTATTCACCTAAATTCATGAATGCATAAAACAAAGTGATACATATACAAGACGGATCAAAAATAGGGTAAACTACATGTCAAGACATGACAAGACAAGATATCTTCCGCCACACGAGGTGGACAGAGCAAGCAACCTGAATATTTCCTATGAGGGCTAGTTGAGACTCGTCATTTGAAGCCCATGGGTTACACGCTTCACCCCATGGTTAAGGATACCGCCCGGACCAAGTTCTTACATTCCCCTCATCGACCACACGAGGTGGATGGTGCAAGTAAGACAAGACAAGATAGCATAAGGTATTAACATGTAAAAGCACAAAAGTAGCCCCCTTTTTTGTTCTTAAAACCATTCAAAACAAAACTGGTACTTATAGTCATAACGAGTACAAACCGATACCTGAAACAAAACTGATACTTATAAGTCAAAACAAGTGCAAACCGATATCTGAAACAAAACTAATACTTATAAATCAAAACAAGTGCAAAACGATATTCTTCTTGTCAAAACTAAGTTTTCAAAACGAACTCTCAAGTATATGCTAAGACCCTTCATTTGATTCTTGTGTAATTGAAACACAAATGTAAGAATTAAAATCGGATTGGTTCTCCTGAAGCTAAACAACATTTTAGATTTTCAAGTGCACGATATCAAGTTAAAAGCCCTTAACATATTCTCGGTTTTCATCTCCATAAAATTCCATCAAAAATCCCATTTCCCAAGTAGTTGGTGCGCAAACGACACCCTCTACATTAGGAACCCATTGGGCTCAAGTTAAGTTTCAAGGATCCAATGTTAAGGTCCAAAACTAGGTCCACAACCACCTAAGAACCCTATCTAAAAGATATAAGGGCTTGATTCATTGATCCAATACCCACTTCCTTTCCCAATCTCTGATCATCAAGATAAGTATACCATTGGATTCTAGGTCTCAAGGGCTTTCTGACGATATGTAACGATACGTAGAACTCCAAATTTCGACGAATGGGTCATAAGTTATGGATTCCAGAAAAATGGTCATCCTTAGCCTGGAGCAATTCACTTGTGCCAACAAAAGTTCACTCGAGCGAACTGCTCACAGAACCTCTTTGGCTCAAGCGAATTAAGGTCCGCTCGAGCCCAGCTTCCCAGAAGGCCATTGGCTCGAGCGAACTGAAGGTTGGCTAGAGCCACTACAACAATTTGCACTTTTACCGGCATTTTTTGCCGGCGCAACCATTAAACGCCAGGGAAAGTATACCCTTTACCGGCGAAAAAGCTTCTTTAGTAGGAAAAAGTTAGGTTTTCCCGGTGATAAATTTTTGCCGGTAAAGTTTCCATTTTTCCCGGCGATTTGCCTTTTTTGCCGGCAAAGGTCAATGTTTTCCCGGCGTTGTTTTCTTTTCACCGGCAAACGTCATTATTTTCCGTGTTCTGTTTTCTTCGCCGGCAAAGGTTTGAAAATTTCACCCACCATCTGCGCCAAATGATCGCGCCTTTTTTTTCTCAATATGTTTTCTTCCCAAACCCCTTGTTCGGCCAACTATTTTCCCTTCGTAATTCTTAACCGGCAACCATCTCGCCTCCATCCCTCATCTCTCTCACCCATCCCTCTCTTGCCCTCCCAGCTCGCCTCCATCCCTCATCTCCCCCGCGCCGCCGAAACCGTTTTTTCTTCACTTTTCCCTTCCCCCTTTTTCTTCCCCTACTCCTGCCCTGCTCCCAGATCAAGCTTGGTAGAGACGTTGGTCCAGGCGGACGAGGTTGGATCGTAGATGACCCCGCCGTGGTCCGCCATGGCGAAGAGCTTGTCACCGAGGACGACGCTGCTGTGCATTCACTTCTCCTGGACGTTGACGGGGGAGGGCACAGGGGACCAAGATCCGGCGGCCAGGTCGAATACCTCCGCCCAAGACGACGATCGGACAAAGGAATCGGCGAGGCAGCCGCCGAGGACATAGATCTTGCTCTCTCAATCGACCTTGGCACCAGCGATCACCACCGGCAGTTGCCTCTTCGTCTCCTCTCCCCGACCTGCATCTCCTCACCACCAGTACCAATCCCCAACTTCTCGTCTTGTTTTCAATTTTAACCATTATTTATGATGATTTTATTTTTTGATTTGTTACATTGGAATCTTGTATTCCTTTGGGGTTTGATTTTGGTTTCCCTCCCTCCCTCCTTTTCTCTCTGTGTTGGCTTGGATTTGGATGAGTTGTGGGCTTGGATTTTTTTGGTTCAGGCTAAAAGTGTGGAATGGAGAAGGTGAGTAGTGGGATGGTGGGTTTGCAGTGACAGGAATGGAGAAGGTGGTTGTTTTTTAGGTGTCAACTTTTCAGGTTGGGTTTGGTTATGGCTTGGATGGTTTGGGTTGGTTGGGTGATGTGTTGTGTCGATGTGGAGGCAGATGATGGGGTTTCTGTGTGTAAGGCTCATTCGATTAGGATGGACTCTGGGTCTTATATGTTGACAAGGTCAAGTTTCTCATGAGCTAGTTATATAAGCTGAATTGTCCTATGTATCTATTTTTGCTTGTTTTTTTTGTTAAGTTTTGTGTTGTTTGCATGAACTGGAAAAGAAATGGGCTTTTGATCTTGTATGTTGACAAGATCAAGTTTGGTTTCAGTGATTGTGCTTTCTTCTCCTAATTAGCACGAACATCAAATGTTTGATGAAATGCTACGGGATTGTCTAATGTTATTCGAGGTTAGTGAACATATTAGAGTGATTTTGCTTTTCATGTTTCGACATTTAAATTGCAAATGGAAGGACTAAATTTAGGTTCCTTTGAATGTTAGCAAAGCTGTATTGTAGTTAAGAAAAAATTACTAGGATTGATACTATTCTGTGATGTAAAAAAGAAAGAAAAACATACTAGAATCTAAAGAGTGGTGTTTTATTTATTTATTTCTTTTTTTTTTACTCATTGAGTGGGCTCTGAGTTGGAAGTTAAAAAAGCACCGGCACAGTTAACTAGCGGGCTTATTGGGCCATGAGAATAGAGAGAATTCTTGACCTTAATGAGTTGGAAATTCTTATCATAGATGTTGGCATGTGTTTCACCATAATCTAGACGCTTGAACAAACACTCACATGTTTTCCTTTGTTAGTTCATTTCTAATCAATCTTATTATTTAGGAGATCCAAGTATAACTCTTTTAGCCTACCTAGATTGATGATGATGGCGACGATGATGATGATGAGAAAATGGGTTTGACTGGTTAAATGATATGAAACCATTAAACCACTTGTTTGATGTTGTGCATGAAGGGAGAAATGCTAAGTAATTAAAGTCATTGGTACATTAATGGAAAAAGAGAAGAAGGAAGTTCTACATGAAAATTAAAAGTGTTAGAAAAAAAAAAGGCATCAATCAATCTTTGGAACACATTTCTCATTCTGGTTCGTTTTTAGCTTGGATAAGACTGGGGAAATCCTTTGCCATGTAAATTACCCTGAAGTAGGTCATGTTGAATTAAAAGGCCATGAAGGAGAGGTTACTACTATAGATTGGTATGTATTTAGTAGAAAGATAGTCAGCCAATGCATTCTCCGTTTTCATGAACTTCATTTTTTTTTTCTCTCTGAACGCCTTGCAGTTTGGGAGTTGGAGATAGTACCATTCCTTTTAATAAATGAAGTGCAGTCAACTTAATTGGGTGAGTTTTCAAACCTCAATGCCAAGGGAGAATCCCTAAAACATCTTTCTTTAGAAAAAAATCGAAAGGAAATAATATTATTCATAGGTAGTTTTTTTCCCTTGGGAATATTTTTTGCTTTGGATATAATGTTTCCTTTTTGTTTTCTGGTTTTGTTGTTCATGGCTTTTGCTCTGTTTTGGTTTTGTCCCTTTTAATCTTTTTAGGGGCTTTTGATGATGAATCAATTCTTGCACATGCATATAACCTGGCAACTCTTAAGTACTGGGGACAGGACACTATCATCATACTTCTTGTAAGCTTTTTTTCATGAGCTCTTTTTTAACTTGAGTTCTGTTGGTTTTAAGTGAAATAAGGATAACATTACTGGGAGATTTGGTTTCTTAAATGATATGTTAAGGTACGCATCTACATTTCAGGAAGAGATCAAAGAAATGGAAGGACAATCAAAAGAATAATATATTGAAGATAAGGTACATATGACTACTACTTTTGTACCAAGAAGTACTTTGGATCCTAAAGCCCTAGGTGGTCTTCAATGCCATGAAGTATAGGGGCCCGGGGGGAACCAGCACAATTGTTTATTTTCACATTTGCAGGTTACATATGTATGCATGGCATGTCAATTCATCATGTAGTGTCTGGTTTTACACAACCCCTAGAGACTAAATTCATTGACTAAATTCATCATGTCATTGTTACAGGGCCTGAAGTCTATATCACTAAATGATACCAAGGTGCTTGCTAGAACCATCAATATAGCTTATCCAATTTTTTTCTCAACTGTTTGGATGATTACCAAGAGATGATGACTAAAAAGAAGGTGAAGGCCCTTCGATGAAGAAATGAAGCTGTAGAGTTAAGATGGTGGTGATGGTTTTAGAGGCATCTGCTACCACGGTTGTATAGCATCAAATTGGGTGAAAAGGTCTCATTTCGGGTGCGTTGAATCGTTGAATTGGAATTCTATCATCAACATCATCATCACCATCACCATCACCGCCATCGTCATCATCGTCATAATTTGATTATGATTTGAAAAACATAGGATTCTTTTGAATTGTCTCCATTTTTTTAGTAATTCTAGTGTGTCATGTTTTAATGCCTGTGCTTATTTGTTTGCCCTTGTGTGTCTTGTTCTCTTGATAACATATTGTTTACCAGTAAAGAGTGCTTCATGTCTAATAACATATTTGTTTGAACTATTCAAGAAATATGTAGCTAATATTCGAGTCTTACTAACCATTCAAAAAAATTGTAGATAATATTTGGTGCTTACTTTGGATGGCTTTATAAGTATATAATGCTGATAATTGTTGTATTTGGTACTTAGGTTTGGACTCTTTGGTATAGAGGTTGCCAGGGTGCTTGGTGGTGGTCTTGTACCAGGTACATTGTTGTCTTCTACATGTTTTTATATTCGTTTTCATTTTCATTTATTTGTTAGTTGTTTATTTGTTCCATTTAGATGCCTTCTTTAAATACTCTCTCTTTTTTTTTTTTAATTTTAAGTTGTTGAACTGATAATCATTTTATAGTTTGTAAGCTCCATTAGAATTAGTGTGATGCAATGAATTGTTCGTGCTCAAATTCTAGATCCAAAGAGATATTTCAACATTCGAACTCCATTCCCTATAGCCTACATGTGAACTCCATTTCTTTCTTGTTTTATGTTAATCATATTTGTTTCATCTGATGCATGCTTTCCTTAATACATTCCCTGTAGTTTGTAATTGCTCATATATCTTATCAAAGTTTGATTTAGAAATTTCTTTATGATTTTGATGTGGCACATATGTTCATTTCTGAAATATTGTTCCATGCAGTTAATATGCGACCATGTAATAATAGATCCAAAGAGAGCAATTCGGAAATTCTCTAAAGTACAACATCTATATGCAAAATTATCTGGCCGGTTAAGAAGTGAAGAAGATGAGGTAAATTCGAATTTGGAATATGGCATTTTATCTTGCATTCCTTTTCTGTTCTCCAATGAGACCCATTTACTATTTTTTTTTCAACAATGTTCTTTGTAATATCTACTCTTGTCTTTTCCATCTAAAGTTCAAGATATTGAATAATGTTCTATGTGTGGTTTCTGCCTATTCTTCTCATAGCTGTCTTTTCCTCACAGAGTCAGAATAACTGAATTTGGCGCTGTTGGAGAAGGGGTTACTCTCAATACATAAGCCTTCCAGGATGCAATCTTTTAGACGGTCAAGGTAGTGTTTGGTGGGATTGGTTTACAACCCACAATCTGAACTACACTCGACCACATCTTGTCGAGTTGATGCACTCAACTGGGGTAGTTATTGCAAACCTAACTTTCCTGAACTCACCATTTTGGGCCATCCATCCTATACTTGCAGGTTTGTTCATCTTCCTTGTTCATTAATTAGGATATTGAAACGTAACAGAAATGCATCCATGTAAATGATACATGGGAGATCTCATAAATTTTTTGCAAATGGAACTAAGATAAATTGAAGCTCAATTTTTCCCCTTTTGAAGCTGTGTTAGTTTCCATTTGGTGCAAAATACGGACGAAGTCCACTTTAGCTTCAACCCAGAATCTGATTTAGTTATTTTTTTCTTGTTAGGTTGGAGCTTTGAGAGTAGGAGCAGAGGAATCCTATCACTGTGTGCGAGCAGGTATCTCATCCGAATCTTAATTCCTCTGTTTGAAAGGGATATTGTTTCTTTTGATTGTAGATGGAAATTATTTGAAGGGATTGAATAAAATAAATTTGCATATGCACTATTTTCCAAATTTAAGTCTGTTGCTATCTAGTTGTTTTTTCTATTAAGTTTTAACTATGTATTGAAGCTTATTGCATCTATTAACTAAAGATCATTATGTTTACGAATGGCCACTGACACTCCATGGCAATAGGAGATACGTCCCTCTGTCATGTTATATGGCCTCTTTTATTGCTCTAATCTCACAAAAAAAAAACTGTTGTAAGTCAGTTCTGCTGGAGGTGTTTCGCTAAGTGAGATTCTACCATTATAATTCTATTTCCGAAGTTGAAGTTGTATGATGAATTTAATGAAAATGATGTAAGTAGGTTTCCCATCTTAGGGGTTAATTCTATAAAGGGAGAGTGAAATTGCCATCTCACAAGGGGCGAAGGTAGTATATAAATTAAGTATGAATATTTTGAGTGAAATTATAATCTCACAGGTGGTGTAGGGTGAGTGCAGGTGGTGTAGGGTGACTACAGTGGCTATGCAAGCTGGGTGGTGATGGCAGCGCAGTGGGTGGTTGTGAGGGAGAGTAAGAGAGGAGGAGAAAGAGAAGGGAAAGAAAAGAATGGAGCAAAAAAATGCGGGCAAAAGTCTTAAAAAAAATTATTATTGACCTTTTGTCGGCGAAAGAAACGCCGGGGAACTCTTTGCCAGCGAAAAGAAACGCCGGCAAAAGTTTTTTTAAAAATTATTACTAAAAATATAAACCTCTTTTACCGGCGAAAAAAACTCTTTTCCCGGCGAAAAATAACGCCGGCAATTCATAGCTTTTTCCCGGCGCTACCTTACTTCGCCGGGAAAAGGTTTCAGTGGCATAGTTTTTCCGGAGAATTGCCGGTGCAAGAGAAATCGCCGAGAAAGTTTTTTCGCGGCGATTTAGTGATTTTTGCCGGCGCTTTTTTGGCGCCGGCAAAAGTGAAAATTCTTGTAGTGAGCCAAGTGTCCAGAATTGCAGAAAATGACTCATTTTTTACTCAAAACCTTGGGGAATCAAATCCCCTCTTTTACAAGACCATTCCCTGCAAGAAAAGGAGCCTCCTGCTCTCTCCACACCCATTCCATTTCTCCCACCAACAACCCATATTACACTAAAATAAAATCACTTACAAGACAAGTGATGGAGCTACCATTCAATGTTAGACCCTAAAGTGTTTGCAATTTGAAGTCTTGCATGTACATGATATTGATCTCCTTGCATTCATTTTCATTTCACAAAGTTTCTTCTTGAAAATCATCTTTTGAATTAACCTACTCAAGTTTTATTTAAACTCTTTTTGGTTGATTTGAATCTTGATTTTAATCATGTTTTTCTCGATAAAATAATTTATAAAAACACCTTTTAAATCTGAGTTTTCAAGTGGTTTCAAAGTTTCACTCTTCAAAAACTTCAGATCCTCAGAAAATTAGCCTGACCACACTGTCGGTCAGGTTGTCGGTCCGTATCGGCTAACCCACAAAATGAACCGAGGTCAACCGATGGCTCTGTCGGTTCCATTTCCAGAGAGCTACAATTTTCAGACCTTCTCTGTCGGTCAGCTCTTCGGCTCCTGTCGGTCAACCGACAGTGCATAAATTGTAAGACCGAGAGCTCGTCGGTTCCAAAAACAGACAGCAACTTTTTCAACATCTCTATGCTGTCGGTTCATCTATCGGTTCCTTGTCGGTCGACTGATAAATGACGGTCAACCGACAAGTGCATATGGGTCAGAAAACTTTCGAAAAATATGACCATTGCATGCGACCGTTGAGCTGTCGGTCGACCGACACCTTGTTGTCGGCTGACCGATAGGCATCCATTGGACCACTTTTTCTATAAAAAGCAAGTTCATTCCAAAGAATGTGTGACGATTAAAGAGGCCATTTTTGGTGTTTTTAGAGCCAAAGCAAAGGGACTGAATTAAGGGAGCTTAAATGGTCCAAATGGAAAGCTAAAGCTTGATTTCAAAAAGTTAAATTCTAGTAAGCTTTAATTTCTTTGTTCATATGTTTCATGCTTTGTTTTAAACCCTTGGAAAATGTTTTCTAGAATGCTAACTATGTTGTGTGGAATCCATTCATATGTTTTGGATTCCACCTCTTGATTCAAACCAAGCTATATTTCAATCTTTGGTAATCATGCTTTTGAAAATCTTTGATTTCTTTTGTAGCATGTTTTATTAACTTGTTTGAATCCTTCCTTGTTGTTTTCAATCATTTGGACTTTAGTTAAATCTTGTTCCTTGAAAACAACATTGGATTTGCATTATATGTTTAGTCATACCTTTTGATATAACTTGAATCTTTGATTTTCATATCTTCTTCAAGTTAGTTTTTATACATGTGACTAGCATCATCTTCAATCAAATCCTTGTGTTTTAACTTTCAAATGCTTTTAGCATACATTGATTAAACTTTCACTTTCAACTTGATTGAAGTCTTCACACACACACATCATTTTCATTCATCTTTGCATCTCATTGAGTGTTGTGTGAGTTTATTCTCACTTTCATATTTGCCTAATTAAGAGGCACTTTATCAGAGCTTAATTTATTTCTCTTCTAGTGTGTAGACACTTTCTTGAGAAAGAAAATTATTGTAGAGGTTATTGCTTAGCCTTAGAAAAGCATAGTGTATAGGTTGTTGTTTAGCCTAGAAAAACAACTTTGTAAAGGTTATTGCTTAGCCTATTGCAAAAGCATAAATAGTGGAAATTCAGTGGGGTGTCGAGCACAAGCCGGTAGTGGATGCAGGCATTAAGGCTGAACCACTATAAATCATTGTGTAATGGGGAATGGCTTGTGGTGATTGATTTGTTTATCTTCCTCACATACTTACATAATCATCACTAGTTAAAAGTAAATTGGAAAGAAATTAAAATTGGCCATTAATTTGAAGATCACCCTATTCACCCCCCCTCTAGGGTTAAGATCCCGGACTTTCATTCAAAATAGAATTCAAGAACTTTGGAGAGTAAATAACACAACATGTATATAGAAATGAAACCATGCTATGATGAATTAACAAACACATGCTTTGAAAGCTTATCAAGCATAATTAATTGCACTTTGCAAACAAAATGTACATCAAATATTTTAATGCATCAAGGACCCAGATTAATCACTTGCCTTGGTCCAAAATGTAACACAAATACCTCCTCAAGGATCACTCTCTACAGCTGAAACAAGATCTACAATAACCCTAAGAAAACTGAGGGTTAGGGTTCGAGATCTCTAGATTGGTCCACTCAATCAATCAAACAAAAAGTGTGCAAAAAATAATAATCTATGCAGCGGAAATAAAATCACAAGCACACACCACAAGAACACCAAATATAAGGTGAAAAACCCAAACCGGGTAAAAAACCACCGATCCGTACTGGATCTAATCAAACACTATGAATCTCGCAATTACAAGAAACTCAAATTTCCTCCCTAGATATCCCATATCTAAAGACTGAAGTTACCTTGTGTCGCATCACGCTTCAACGACATCACACCGTTGATTGCAACAGATCCGGCGCTTGACTCCTTAAATCTTCTACGCAAGAAGATGATCTTCTACAAGGGATGCAGAAGAACTTGGCTCTCTAGAGTACTTGGCAGCACAACTCTTCAAAAATCTCTAGAGAAAATTTCTCTCAATTAAATCACTAATTCAGAACTTGAGAGATGATTTCTTGTCTCTTTGGGTTGTGAGAAACACCCAATATATAGCCCCTAATTCGTGCTTAAGACTCCTTGTAATTATCCACGTAGAAAGAGAATCCATCTCAAACTTTCTCTCAGAGTCCGGAATCAACTGGGCTCTGCGCGTCACCCTCACTATAGCGAGAGTGCACTCTGCCTCTTGCACGATATGACATCCATTTTTGTTGACTTTTAGCAACCTTACTTCAATATTCTAACAATCTCCCCCTTTTGGCAATTCTTGGACAAATCTCCTTACTACAATATGATCTACCCAAAAAAAAAAACCCAAAATACATTGAATTTTTTTAAAACAAAAAAATCAGCACTGTAGATCTTGAATTGCCTTAGCTTGTAGAACTCCTCTAGGCTTCATTCTTCTCCCCTTGAATTTGTCCATAATTGACAAACAAAAAATCATGCAACTTCCGTCAATCTGGATGCAGTAGCTCCCCATCAATTTTGACTTCCCCTCATTATGATCTTCGTATCAACACTGGGGGTGGGGACTTGACCTCCTTGATCAGGGCTTTTTATGATTAGCCACCCACACTTGTATAGTTTGAGCATTCAGCATAGTGTGAGCAAACTCCTTAGACAAATCAGATTTTCTAACCCAAATTTGAGTTGTCTTGGGTGGAGAAAAATTCTTCCGCCATTGCTTGGTCTTAGGTAGACTTTGCAGCTTCTTGCAATGGGGACGAATGTGTCCTTTCTTTCCACAATGGTGACAAAGTGGATGTGCATGCAGCGTGTGACACATTCTTTTTCTTGAAACTACTCGACACATTATTTGAAAATGCAGTATCTGGAGTAGCATGTGCAACACTAGAAACAAAAATTGTTTTACCTTTAGCATTTGAAGTGGATGCACCATGATCATAACCGAGACCGCTTCTGTCAAACTGAGACTTCTGACTACACAAGATATTTGTAAGAGTCTTCGAACCAGTGTTCGTCTTGTTTAGTGAAGCTTTTTTCACTTCTAACTCAGACAGAGTGATCTTCAATCTTCCTTACAAATCTTCTTTTTCAGATTTAACAGTCTCTATCTCTTTCTTCAGATTCACTACTTCTTGTTCAGCCTTCTTAAATATTTGAGCCTCAGTAGTCAAAGTTTCAGCCATGCAGATCTTCTGACTTTCCAAGAGATGAAACTTATCAAGTGCTTGCTCTAATTCAATTTTTAATACAGAATTTTCTTCTTGAGCAGCCTGAAGCTTGATAATAATCTTGTTGCCATACTTTGTCATCTTGACACAATCAGCATATGTAGCATGATACAACTCTTTATAATCTTTCTCTTGATCTGACATCTCATCATCATAATCTTCATCAGTATCATTGTCAGATAGAGACTTAGTCATGAAAACCACAAACTTGCCATTCACATTCACAATTTTAGAAGTTTCAATTGAAGGATCTTGCTCTTCTTCTTATGACTGTTCCTCCCAAGTTGTGTTGAGAGCCTTTTTCAATGCACCCTTTTTTCTTGTTGGTACTCACTAGCATAGTGACCATAGCCGTGGCACTCAAAACACTTAGTTCCTTTTGCAGAATTCATTTTCACAAAATTAGAACTCTTCCACTTGACTTACTTTGACTTCATGTACTTCTTGAAACAATTAAACATTTCAGCCATAAAATCTTCAGCCTCAGATTCAGAATCAGAACCAGACTTAGTTTTCTTTTCAGGTTTCTTTCTTGATTTTGAGTTGGCTTTCAAAGCAATACATTTCTCTTTTGATTTTCCTTTATCCAAACGGTTTGCTTCAAAGGTTTGAAGATTTTCAACCAGCTGGTTTACCTTGAGGGTATCAAGATTCTTGTTTTCTTCACTAGCATCAACTTTAGAATCGAACCTCAAAGGTAAAGACCTTAGAATTTTCTTGACAATCTTGTTTTCTTGAATTTCCTCACCCAGATTGAAAATAGAATTGACAATATCATTCAGTTTTGCATAAAATTGATCAAAGGTCTCATCTTCTTCCATCACGATGGTTTCAAATTCTTTAGTCAGCCTTTGCAATTTAGATTGCTTCACCGTGTTTGTACCCTCATACACCGTCTGTAAGACTTCCCACGCTTCTTTTGCAGTTTTGCAAGTGGAAAACCTACGGAACTCTTCAGCAGACACTCCATTGTATATCCTATTCACTGGCTTGTTATTACAATTGGAGGCATGCTTCTCATCCTTTGTCCATTCAGCTTTAGGTTTAGGAACAGTTTGTCTACTAACCATAATTTTTGGTCTGGAGTAGCCCTCCTCAACAATATCCCAAACATCATCATCAATGGACTTAAGGAACCCAATCATCCTTTGCTTCCAATATGCATAATTAGAACCATCTAACAAAGGGGGCTTAGAAGTTGATGTCCCTTCTCGATTGAACACCATTCTAGAAATCTCTTTAGATCAAACACAGCAAATTAGTGTAACCCGCTCTGATACCAATTAAGGATTTAGGGTTCGGGATCTCTAGATTGCTCTACTCAATCAATCAAACCAAAAGTGTGCAAAAAATAATAATCTATGCAGCGGAAATAAAATCACAAGCACCCACCACAAGGACACCAAATTTAAGGTGGAAAACCCAAACCGGGTAAAAGACCAACTAGATCTAATCAAACACTATGAATCTCGCAATTATAAGAAACTCAGATTTCTTCCCTAGATATCCCATATCTAAAGACTGAAGTTACCTTGTGTCGCATCACGCTTCAATGACATCACACCGTTGATTGCAACAGATCCAGCACTTGACTCCTTAAATCTTCTGCGCAAGAAGATGATCTTCTACAAGGGATGCAGAAGAACTTGGCTCTCTAGAGTACTTCGCAGCACAACTCTTCAAAAATCTCTAGAGAAAATTTCTCTCAATTAAATCACTAATTCAGAACTTGAGAGATGATTTCTTATCTCTTTGGGTTATGAGAAACACCCAATATATAGCCCCTAATTCGTGCTTAAGACTCCTTGTAATTATCCACTTAGAAAGAGAATCCATCTCAAACTTTCTCTCAGAGTCCAGAATCAACGGGGCTTTGCGCGTCACCCTTGCTATAGCGAGGTGTACTCTCGCTATAGAGATAGTGCACTCTGCCTCTTGCATGATATGACAGCCATTTTTGTTGACTTTCAGCAACCTTGCTTCAATATTCTAACAAAAACATCTCAAAAACTCAACAAATCTTGAAAACAAAGAACTCATTTCGAAATGGGTGTTGCATGTATGAAAAATGGGTTCCTTAGGAGCCAAAAGGACTCCATTGAAGAGATGGGCTGAAGCTCTTACGTAGAGATGTCCAAACAAGAAGCAAGGAAGAAGATGAAGGGGTTGTCCAGCTGAGATTTCCAAACAAATAGTAGCAATGGAAAGCTTGGAAGGAGAGGAAGAGAATGGTGTTTTTAGATTTTCAATCCAAGCCCTAATGGTAAGGCATGCAAGAGGAAAAAGATGGAGGAGAAAGAGTTCTTTCCAAGTTCTGAGTTTTCCTACAACTGAGATGGAGTTTCAGTTATGAAACTTGAGTCAGAGGGAGATGGGTTTAAGTGGTGAGTGGGTTGTGGGCACCATTGGGTCTTAAGGCTTCAAATGGCAAAAACGTGTTCTTGCGGGCCCTGGATGAGATTGACAAAGAAGACTAAAATGATCCTCATAAAATCTAGTTTCCAAAAAATATATCTTTGACATTCTTATGAAGTTTTGAAATTTGGCTCAGATTTCAATGTGAAAAGGTTGTTTTGCCCCTAGGGCTGAAAAACTTTATTTTTTGAGTTTCGAATGGGATAGGGCTAGCCACAAAAGTTGTTGCGGCTAATTTGACCTATCAAAAGAAACCAAAATTGGAATTTTTTAAAAATCAAGAACAATCCCACACGCTGACATGTGCAACCCAAGGCGTCCCCAGGCTGTTAGGCAGAGTTCAACGGCTCTCAAAATTCCCCAAAGCTATAGGAAACTATTCTAAACCACAAACTAACTCGATTAGGCTCAAAACTCACTTAGAGAACTAACTCACAGCTAAAAAATACTAATCGCGAACATTAGGGGTCGGGGTCTTACACCCAGTCCGTAAGATCCAGATCAATATCTCATCAATGACATAAAAATCCAGCAAATGTAGCTCACTCAAATTTCCATGCAATAGTATTGCACTCATACAAGTGTCTGAAATGCAGTTCTTCATGCAGCCCCACTGTCAGCAAGGTATTCCCCATGGTGACAAGTGCCCTGCAATAAATCCATCCACCAGTAGCCATCACCGAAGAATTGCCATCCATCAACATTAATAATGGTTTAAAACCATTAAACAATGCATTTTATATCTAAAGTGCATATCCATGTCAAAGACTTCATTTATGATGTGAATATTATATTGAGAGCTTCTACCTACACACTGCGTTTTGCTCTCCCCACACTCCAATAGATTGTGACTAAAATGCCCACTTGTAAATTTACCAAAATGTCTGAACTTCAGCCCTCCCAGTCTAAATGAAATGCTCTATATACACACTGCATTTTTTCCCTCCAACATGAACGTATGTTAAGGGCTCTACTTGGAGCATTCATCACTCCTCTCCACTAACTTCCA
The DNA here is from genome assembly GCA_012931725.1 of Litsea cubeba. Taxonomy (NCBI): domain Eukaryota; kingdom Viridiplantae; phylum Streptophyta; class Magnoliopsida; order Laurales; family Lauraceae; genus Litsea; species Litsea cubeba. The sequence goes on from CM022946.1 coordinate 125,888,378, forward strand.
TTTAGTTTGTGCCATGCATCATGAAATGAAGACAAGGGAGCTACTTCTTCCTGCATTTAATTGATCCCTATCCCCCCCCCCCCCTCTTTCATCTTCTCTCTCGGTTACCTCTTTCTTCCTGCATTAATCTTGATTTCATTCAAAGTTTATACTCGCTTTGCTAGCATCCTTAATCAATGGACGAGGGAAATTAAGGACAAGCAGATAATGTCTCCCGATCATTCTAGCAGCGTCGAGGTAAGCATATTCATTGCGATTTGTGTATTGGGGGCAGAGATGAACCGTTCGGCCCTGCATGTCCGACTGAATATCCTCTGCGTGGCCCTTCAGGGCCGACTAGATGAACTATGCACGGCCCTACAAGGCCAATCAGATGAACCCTGCGCGGTACTACAGTGCCGAGAAGAATAAAAATATGCGGACATGCATGACCAAACATAAGGTCATTATGCGATGGTGTAGGTCCGAACAATTTAATTTTGTCCGGATTTTCAGAGCCGTGCAGTTTTGTCATTTACATACTCTAACAAAATGGTTCCATAGCAGTTTCATGCGCCTACTGAATGCAGCAAGGTTGGCTCGGAATGTGTGGTCGACTATAGTAATGAGTTTATCACTCAAGAGGTAATTAATCGAGATGAATCATTCGATATTTAAATTGATGTAGACACTTGGTTCAATATAATTTTGTTTGGTTATGTACAGATATTCACAAGCCGAGAAGCCCTAGTTAATTGGGCTCGTGAGGTTGGGAGGAGAAATGGTTTCATTGTTGTGATTAAGACATCATCAGCGCCCAACAGGAGAAATAAAAAACCAAGGCTGACCTTGGGTGTGAGAGGAGTGGGTCTTACAGAGACACGAGGATAACTAAAGACGGGACTGGTGGGAGGAAATTGAAGCAGACTGGTTTGAAAAAATGTGAATGCCCATTCACGTTACAAGGAAAAGTGGTTGGCTCAAATGAAGAATGGATGTTGCATATAGTGTGTGGTGTGCATAATCATCCTGCTGCAGACTTTCTGGAGGGGCACTCATATGCAGGGAGATTAACAAAGGAGGAAACTTCATTGTTGGTAGATATGTCCAAGAATATGGTTTGGCCAAAGGATATCTTGGTGACACTGAAACATAAAAATGAGTTAAATGTAAGCACAATGAAGACGATTTACAATGCACGTCAAAGGCATAAAGTTGCGAAGAGGGCTGGACGGAGTCAGATGCAACAACTGTTGAAATTACTGGCGGAGCATGGTTACACTGAGTGGCATGGGAATTGTCCTGCAACAGATATTGTCATTGACTTGTTCTTCACACACCCTACCAGCCTAGACCTCTTGCGTGCATTTCCTCATGTGTTGATAATGGACTGCACCTACAAGACCAATCGGTATCGAATGCCCTTATTGGAGATTGTTGGGGTTACATAGACAGAGAAGACTTTTTCAGTATGCATTGTATATCTCCAGAATGAACGTGAAGACTGTTACTCATGGGCATTGGGTATTTTGCACAAAGTTATTGGCGAGGGTGTTCTTCCTAGCGTTATCATCACTGACAGAGAGATGGCTTTAATGAATGCTATATCTATTGTTTTCCCCAGTGCCAAACATTTGTTATGCAGATGACATATCAACAGAAATATTTTGACTAAATGCAAGAAGTTATTTGAGATGAAGGAAAAGTGGGACCGGTTTATAATGAGCTGGAACATGTTAGTATCCTTATCCACAGAGGAACATTACAATCTGTAATTCAACTTATTTCTAAAGGAGTTCATCACCTATCTAGCAGCACTTCAGTATGTTAGAACGTCCTGGTTAGATGCATACAAGGACAGATTTATGGCTGCCTGGACGGACAAGGTCATGCATCTTGGGAACACTACTACAAACAGGGTGGAGAGTTCACATGCACAGCTGAAGCGGCAGCTTGGATCATGCCAAGGGACTTTTGAACACTCCTGGATGAAGATACACAACGTACTGCTGCTGCAACATACAGATATAAAAGCATCTTTTGAAAGAAGTAAGACGGTTGTACAACACAATTTCAAGCCTTCCGAATTCAATGAACTTCGTGGAAATATTTCTATAAGTGCATTAGAGAAAATATTGGCTGAGACGAAACGAGCCTTGTCAGTTGGTATTGATAGAGATGTTTGTGGCTGTGTACTTCGACAGACGCATTGCCTACCTTGTGCTCATGAGATTGCAGAATACATAAGTGATGGTCACCCTATTCCTTTAGATTGCACACATATGCATTGGCGCAAGCTTGACTTGTTACCTACCGCTTCTGACCAAGACTCCAGTGTCAATTTGGATTGCATGCCAGAGATAGATTTAATTGTCAAACAGTTCAGGGGCTATGATTCGAGAAAGAAGTTACAGATCTTGGATAAGCTTAGGGAGCATGCAAAGCCTGAGACGACCTCACTGATCGAGCCAGATTCGAGAACTAAATGTCGGGGGCGCCCTAAATTGAAATTAAATAAGTCTACTAAACGTGAACCCTCTTCCTTTGAATATGTCGAATCAGCTCAAGATAATTAGTCTCCTGTCTTGAAGATGGAAGAGAATATTATCAGCAGTGGGGCCTCATTGGTGCCCGTGAAGAAGCTTGTTCCTAAGCAAAAAGTTAGTCGCACCCGAAATTTAAAGCCAGTTTCTTATATTAACACATTCCAAGCTGGTTTAAGGCCTTATATTCATCATGTAAAAGATGTCAGTGCGGATGGCAATTGTGGCTTTAGAGCTATTGCAGGGTTGATGGGACTTGGTGGGGATTCATGGCAACATGTACGGAAAGATCTTTCTAAAGAGTTGGTGACTCATGCAGAATACTACAGACAATTATATGGATCGCACCAAAGGGTTGATGAACTTCTCAATATCATATCGTACCAAGGGGAGTGCCCTCCATATGATCGGTGGATGACGATGCCGGACATGGGACATCTAACTGCTTCGCACTATAACGTTGTCCTATACCATTTGTCAGTCGAGCAATGCCTGACTTTTCTTCCTTTTCGATTGGTCCCCATTCCTACTGCTGCTAGGTGAGAAATCGCAATCGGTTTTGTCAATCAGAATCACTTTGTTCAGGTGATAATAGTAGATGCATAGATTCATCTTTCTTGTTTTGTCTGAAATCGAGTGACTCATTTGAACCCCTTATTGTATGTAGGTTTTCCTCGTACAAGGTCATCCAATTCCACCTATTGTTACTAATTGGATACGTCACCATCACCCTTCTGCAGATGATTGGGATACAACTTATCAATCTCGGATCCAACAATTCAGAGAAATTATCAATCCATCAGTTGCCACATGCGAAACCATCAATTTGGAATGATTGTTATATTTTACAAGGATGTACAAGGATCCAATATTTATTTAAGAGCTCAATGCAATTGAGCCTTGTTGTAACTTTTTTCCACCCTTTTTTTTTGTAAAAAAAAGAACATTTCGTATCTTCATGGTGCATGGCACATCACTTAAGCTGTAGTGATGAACTTCAAATAACAACTGGATTGTCTCGGCCTTGAGACGCCGAGACAACTGGAGCGTCTCGGCCTTGAGACGCCGAGTCTATTGTGTGGTCCCAGCCCTGAGACGCCGAGCATACCCATTGGCACCTTGGACAATACCAATTTACAAAACTACATTATCCATTTCATCTAAATGCTATGTGATTAAAAAAAGTTTGTCATTTTAAATCAATACATACTGCGACATTTAAAAAAGATATCCATAAAGAGGCCAATGTATGTCAGAAGTTTTACATGTACCAACTTTGTTAAATCTAATAACTGAAACTCAGTTTACAAGCTTTCAAAAGAAGTACTTCAACCAAAACCATAAAAAAAAACAAAAAGGAGTTCAAATGCTAAATCCAAAACCTAGACCCCACGTCTCCCCCTGCGGCTGTAAGTGTGTGTCTCGCTCCGTGGCGGTCTATGAACAAGATCTTCCGGATCGGCTCCATCTAAGACCCTGTTGACGACCTCAAGGGCCGCGTACAAGGCATCAGTATCTCGGACACTCAGACTATGCTCTCTCCTTAGAATAGGCTGAATAATACTTTGGGCATTCACAATGCGCTGTTAATTAATCACATAATGCATAAATTAATCAGTTTGTTCATTTGGTTATACTTAATATAATAGATATGCTCGTCAGACATCGTACCAAACGTGGATCTGTAGAAGAGCTGCCCTGATAATCTTGAACACGCGGATTGAACATGGAGTGATGTGCAGGGTTCTGAATTATTAATTAGGTGCGACACTCGGAGGAACCATTCCATATAATTGGGTGCACAGTCCCATGGGTGCGCCGCAGGAACACCATGCTCCATCGGAGACAGGAGGTGGTTATGCCACCTCTCCCATATTTGATCCAAGTAATTGTAAGCGATCCGATACTGATTTGCGGTGGCACCCCTAGTGGTGCGCTATGGAGCTAGTGGAGTGGGGGGGATGCGTTGGACCCTACCAAACTGCCTAAGCACCCGATCAGGATGATATGTTTCAACGATGTCCATGCACTTAAGACAGCCAGTATAATAAGCAACCTCATGAATGGGGTAACCCCTAGCTTGATAATACACAAGTATTTGTGAAAAATAGGTTGTGGAGAGCTATGCCTGCAATCCTTAACCCATATCTTCCCCCTTCCTCCCATCCTTCCCAAATCCCCTCCATTACCTCTGTAGCTAAACTGTCACGACCCCAGACCGGGTCATGGAATCCAAATCCGGGATCGGGACCTAATGATGCCGCGCCACGTGCATCTCTTTGGCTAAACCGCACACGGAGTTAAGAGAATATTTATCCGTGCACGTGACTTCCCACAGGGTTCCGCGGTGAGGATTATCTTTAAACAACATCTCACATATAAACATATCCAACAAGTCTTTGAAATTGCGGAAGCGTGTAGCAAATCATATTAATGCTATTCCATTTCAAAAAAATAAGACTGATTCATATTTGACATGACAAGATATCAGAATGAGCAATGATCCTAAGCATATTTCCCAAAAGTAAAGTTGATTGTATATACAAAAGATCAGTTAGTTGATTGCCCCAAAGAAATGGTCAACAAAGACCATACAACCAATAAAACCCAAAACAAAGATATCACAAATTCCCAAAATGTGTCGTTCTCAAGGCCCGAACGATTGTCTACATGACATCGTCGGCTTGCCACTCGATCACACGCTACGGTTCATCGACCGCTTCCTCAGGCTCCTCCTCGAAGGCAACAAGCTCGGGACCTGAGTACCAAAATAAATGGGTCAGACACGACGATCTAGCAGGTGGGTGAAAAGATATAACAGTTATAGAACAATGATATATTGCGAAGGTTTAGAAAAACCTGTGTATAAATAATGAATTTCATAAAAGGAGAATGTATCATTTAAAAGAGTCACATATGCAATTAAAACATGTAAGGTAACAAGGATTTGGCACTAACAAGGTGGCAACCACACAAAGCTAGATCCTCTCTCACTAAAGTGAAGAGAGCACATACCCTACGGGATCATTGACCTCAGTCACACAAGGTGAGGAGGGACAACGATAAGATACTATAATATACATATATATATACTCTGCGGGACCACGGTAGCGAACCGGGTAAAACTCTGCGGGTTCCAGACTGCAGCTGACTATCGGGAGGGGAAGGATCTCCAAGTCAGTGGATCAAACCGACAAGGTCGTCCAAGCTCAGTGGTGCCGACTCATAGGTCAAATACGAGAAATCAAATCAAATGCATAGTAAAGGAACGGGGTACCAATAGGCACAAATACATATTCACATCAGGTTGACACATACAGGTTAGCAAAAGCTAAACATATCACTTTTAATATTCTCGAGATAGTCTAGTCATATCACATGGGTTTCAAATCCCAAATAAGAGTTTGGTTGAAAATCGAGTACGAGTGGTTTCTTGTATATTTTCAGGCCAACCAATGAGGTTCCCAGAATTGAGTCAGTGTGAATAGGGTCCCGTATGTCGGTCATGATGTAATTTGGTACTCTTTAAGAGTTAGGGACATTCCGGGTCCTTATACACAATGGTCAATCTAGAAAACCTCATGGAATCTCCATGATGAGGTTTCTCCTTCCTCCAGACTTCATACAACGCCTTATGAGTCCTTACATAGCACTGGGGCTCCAAACAATACCTCCCCACTATATCTCATCACAATTTACCCAAATCTTTCATGGGCTTAAATGCATCATTACAGGTTCGATGGCTTCAAATAAGAAGAGAATGGATAGAGCTGAATTGGACTTGAATATGGGCTTGAAGTGAGTCTGGAGAACGGTCCAACAATCCCCATTTTTGCAGTTCTTCTCATTTCAGTCCGATCGATCGGTCCTGAAATGTTCTCAGTTACTTACAGTCCGATCGATCGGACTCATTGGCCGATCGATCGGTCCTGAAATACTCTCAGTTATTTACAGTCCGATAGATCGGACCTGTAATGCCCACAGTCCGATCGATCGGACAGCGGCGAATCTCAGCCTAAATGGTTGGATTCCTCCTTTGTCCAATCCCTTTCCATTTCCTTTCTTCCCCCTTCTTCCAAACACAACTCCATGAACATTTTGGGCCCTTTCTTGACCTCATCAAAACATCATTCCAAAAATCAATAGAATCAAACCATTAAAACTTTCAATAGAGATAAATCAAAGTTTTTGTAAAACATTATAAACACATAAGAATCGTTTCATCCACTTGCCTTGGGTCCAATACAAATCAAATTGAGCTCTAATCACCTCTTAAGCCCACAATCAAACACCTATACAAAAACCCCCAAATCCAACCCTAGAATATCAAAATCCAAGCAAAACAAAACGAAATCTTCCAATAAACGAAATTGAGCTTCCCTAGGGCTAAACAAACAAGATTCTAAAACTTTTAGGAAGATCACTTACAAGGAAGTTCTTCAAAAAGCAAGGTGTTGTCCAAAGGAAGTCTTGGAGTGGGCGGTTTTCTTCAAAAATGGTGTCAAGATGAAGCCCTTGAAATGAGGAAGAAGATTGCAAGGTCCATTCTTGATTTAGCAAAGCTCTTGTGGTGATTTATGAGAAAGAAGGCAAGATGAACAAGGGGAAAAACCTTTAGGGCTGGAATCTCTTCTCCTTCTAGGGTTTTAGCAAACAAGAGGAGAAATGGAGAAGAGCTCTCCTTATATAGTAAGTGGGAATGGGGCCCACAACTTAAAAGACTCATCGGGCTCAAAACATGGTTTTCGGGGCTTCAAACGAATTCGACGAAGAAGACAAAGCTGATCGGAGAAATTTCTAGTTTCCAAAAAGTATATATTTTGCACGTTTTGGTGACATTGAAATTGGTGTCCAGATTTTGGGTAAAAAGACCATTTTGCCCTCAATTTGAAAAAAGTCGGGTTTAGGGCTCCCGAATGGAAACGATGTCAACATGAAAGTTGTAGGGATTAACAAGATAAGTCCAATGGGGTTAAAAATATAATTTTTGGAAATCATTGGTAAACCCCAAGTCTCACACAATTCGTAACAAGAACCCCCAAAGGGTCCCACAAGTAAAAAGGGCTCTCCAAATTCCCCAAAGCTATTATAAAAGCTATTCTAATCCCCAAACTAATCCAAAAACCACTAAAAACACTTAAAACTAAAACACAACTTAATTAACTCTAATCGAGGTCTCGCTCCGTGGCGGTCAATGAATAAGATCTTCCGGATCGGCTCCATCTAAGACCCTGTTGACGTCCTCAAAGGCCGCGTACAAGGCATCAGGATCTCGGACACTCAGACTATGCTCTCTCCTTAGAATAGGCTGAATAATACTTTGGGCATTCACGATGCACTGTTAATTAATCACATAATGCATAAATTAATCAGTTTGTTCATTTGGTTATACTTAATATAATAGATATGCTCGTCAGACATCGTACCAAACGTGGATCTGTAGAAGAGCTGCCCTGATAATCTTGAACACGCGGATTGAACATGGAGTGATGTGCAGGGTTCTGAATTATTAATTAGGTGTGACACTCGGAGGAACCATTCCATATAATTGGGTGCACAGTCCCATGGGTGCGCCGCAGGAACACCATGCTCCATCGGAGACAGGAGGTGGTTATGCCACCTCTCCCATATTTGATCCAAGTAATTGTAAGCGATCCGATACTGATTTGCGGTGGCACCCCTAGTGGCGCGCTGTGGAGCTAGTGGAGTGGGGGGGATGCGTTGGACCCTACCAAACTGCCTAAGCACCCGATCAGGATGATATGTTTCAACGATGTCCATGCACTTAAGACAGCCAGTATAATAAGCAACCTCATGAATGGGGTAACCCCTAGCTTGATAATACACAAGTATTTGTGAAAAATAGGTTGTGGAGAGCTATGTCTGCAATCCTTAACCCATCTCTTCCCCCTTCCTCCCATCCTTCCCAAATCCCCTCTATTACGTCTGTAGCTGAACCCCTCAGGCCGTTCCACCTTCTCCCTTTGCAGCTCCCTTCCCTCTGCTACCATCAGATGTCCCTCCTCTTCCCAGCTCCCAACCAGCCGATGCTCAGGTTCTATCAGCAGCCCCTTCGCCTGGTTCCTTCCTCCCCCTAACACCTTTGCCAACCCTTTCTAAACAGCCTCTCATCTCTCAAAACTAGAGGCCTATAACCTTGACTCAAGCCGTCTACAATATTTTCTAATCGTCCCTGTCCTGCCGGTCATGGTCCCTCTTCTCAGGTCTGGGATGAAGCTCAGCTAGATATTCTGGACAAACACCCGGTTGGTCTCCTCAGCTCTGCTTTAGGTAAATCCTTACCTCTTCCTCCTCCTAAGCCTCCTGATCCATCTCCTCTACCCTCCTTTATCTCAATAGAATAGTCAGCTCCTATCCTTAACTCTGTCTCCAACCCTCCCCTGGTTTAGCAACCTCAGTCCCTTCCTAGGACTTGGTTAGATCTTTTCCCTGATTCAAAGCCGATTGCTCCCTCAGATTTCCCTACCTCTTCTCTATCAGATGGTCAGGTAGTAATGAAAATCCCCCCTTCCATGATAAAGCCTAGCAAAAACTCCTTCTCCAATGCAGCTATTGGCAAATTTATTGGTAGAAGACCAACTGTGGAATGGCTGACCTCTCATGCTAACTCTAACTGGAATCTCTCCAAACCATGTCTGAATTCGCTCACTGACAAGGGTCATTTTATCTTTAGATTTATCTCCAAGGAAGACCGGGATTCAGCCCTCTCTCAATCCCCTCACAACCTGTAGAACAGGAAACTTCTCCTTCTTCCCTGGTCCCCTGGTCAAGGCCCTTTTGAATGGCCTAATCTACACCTAGTTTGGATCCGTATCTATGGCATTCCTTATCACTGTTGGAGCTCCAATATACTTCTCTCGTTAGCAAGCTCCATAGGAACACCTCTGAAACTGGACGACATCACTGCTTCCCAAAAAATTCTCACTTTTGCTAGAATCTTGGTCCACATTGACCTTTCCAGACCTAAACCTACTGAAATTAAGGTGGACTTAGCTGGAGAAGAGGAAGTCCTTCTCTCTGTTTCCTATGAAAATCTGCCATGTTCCCTTTGCCTTCTTCATGGCCACTCAGAGACTTACTGTAAATCTGTTCCTAGATCCTCAATCCATCAGAGCCATTCCAGCAAAGGAATTCTGGGCAAGTCTCCATCTCCGGAGCCAGATCCCCAAGACCATCTTGTCTCCATCTCTGCAGCTTTCTCTGAGCCTGAGCCAGTCCTAGCCTCCGACCAAGTAGTCTTTCTTGATCCAACTCTTCAAGGAAACTCCTCGGTCACCTTACAAACCTCTGTTCCTCCCCCTCCCCCTCCCCCACCCCCTGGCTCCTCTAGCCCTTCCCCCTCTTCTGGCCACCACCAACATTCTAACTCCAGACTTGATCAACTTCCCCAGGAGATCTTTCTGGAAGTCCTTGAAAAAATCCATGCTCCTGTCCTAGACACCTTTAACCCTTTTGACATTCTGGAAAATGCTCCTTTATAGAGCCAACTGATGCCTTCCCCTTCCCTCCTATCCCTCCTTCTCCCTCTCATCCCTTGTCTTCTTCTGATCTAACTTATCCCCCTTCTTCCCCCCTTCCTGTTGGAATCTCCCTAGAGGTAAACCTCACCCCTCACTCTAACAAAAAGAAAACCAAAATCAGGAATAAAAAGGCTTCCTCCTCTCGTCCCATGACCAGAAGCTCAAATGGAACCCCCTCTCTCCCCTCTAGTCCCTAATGATTAAAGTCCTCTATTGGAACTGTAGGGGTATTGCTAATTCCCCTTCCCTTAGGGCTCTCCACCACCTCATCTCTTCAAACTCTCCTGACATTATTTTTCTCTCAGAGCCGATGACCATTTCTCCCCCTACTTCTTTGTTGTCTAACTTCGGCTTTGATGGCTTTTTCTCTAACCATATTCAATCCACTGCTTCCATTTGGTGCCTTTTCAAAACCACTTATGCCTTCCAATTCTCTCTATTGGATTTCTCCACCCAATTCTTAACCTTATCCTTCATTAACCCAGTCAATGGTACCCAATGCCTTCTCACTGGTATATATGCCTCTACGAACTACATTCGTGGAAGAGAGCTTTGGGAGTACCTAACTTCTCAAGCTTCTTCCAATACTCCATGGTGTGTGCTGGGAGACTTCAACTCCATCATCTCTGCCTCTGAAAAATTTAGTCTTAGACCTTCTCGTTTGAATACAGACTTCCAACAGATGATGTTAGCCTCTGGCCTGCAAGACATGGGCTTCTCTGGAAACAAATTTACTTGGTTTAACAATCGTAGAGGCACCAGTTACGTAGCAGCTAGACTAGACAGAGCTCTATGTAACCACCACTGGACTTCCATCTCTTTAGACCCTTTGCTCTCTCACCTGCCTAAGGTCTCCTATGATCACTGCCCCCTGCTTCTCTCTCATAGCCCCAGTCTTTCTCCATCAAATGCTCCTTTCAAATTTGAAGCAATGTGGACTCTCCACTCGGATTTCCATAGACTTATAGCTGAAAATTGGAAGCCAGACCTTGAGCGCCACCCCCAATATGTGCTAGCTCAAAATCTGAAAGCTATGAAGCAGATTTTCAAGGTGTGGAATAAGAGTGTCTTTGGAGAAATTAGGCTCAAGACTCAAGAAGCGGAAAGAAAAGTGTTGGAAGCCCAAGTCATGCTGGATACTGGTCCTACAGATTCTCTCCATCAGGATCTTACTGAGGCTAAGGCCTCTCTTCACAATTGGCTTCAAATCTTTGAATCCCATTGGCGTCAAAAATCCAGAGTGAGATGGTTAAAAGATGGAGAAAGGAACATTGCTTTTTATCATGCCTATGCTAAATCCAAAGGGGTTGTAAATCGAATTGACAAAATCTTCTCCAATGGTAACTGGATTGAGGATCCTAGCCAAATCCAGCAGTAGGCAGTTAGTCACTTCTCTGGCCTAGCTCAGTCAGTTCATCCAGATCCTAGAGCGAGCCTCTTTGATTTAAAAAGTAAAAAAGTCTCCTCTGTGATGAACCTCCAGCTGACTTAAATTCCGGATGCCGAAGAAATTAAGAGTGCAGTCTTTGCTCTGAAGGCTGACAGTTCCCCCGGCCCAGATGGATTCTCTGGTTGTTTTTTCACTGCAACCTGGCTTATTACAGGAGGGGCAATCATCAAAGCTGTGAAACACTTTTTCTCCTCTGGTAAACTCTACAAAGCTTCCAAAGCTTATTTCTTGGCATTGATTCCTAAATCAAATTCGCCAAGCACCTTCACTGACTACAGGCCAATTAGCCTTCTCAACTTCTCTTACAAAATTATATCCAAAATCTTGGCTTCCAGATTGTCTCTTATCCTCCCCTATCTAATTTCCCCAAGCCAAGCAGCTTTCATTAAAGGGAGATCTATCCACCATCACATTGCTTTAGCTCATGAGCTCTTCCAATTTCTCCGCTTGAAGACTAGGGGTGGGTCTCTATGTATGCAACTTGATATCTCCAAAGCATTTGACAGGCTAAGCTGGGCTTTTCTCTTCAAGGCTCTAGCTTTCTTTGGGTTTTCGAATAACTGGATTAACCTTGTTAAAGCTTGTGTCTGTTCAGGTAAGGGCTCGGTTCTTATTAATAGAGTGCCTTATGGGTTTTTCGATTCTACTTGCGGTCTCAGACAAGGGGACCCTCTGTCCCCTTACCTCTTTATCTTGGCGGAGGAAATTCTAAGCCTTAACATTCAAAATTTGTTATCCTCTAGGCTGGTTCTCCCTCTATCTTCAGTGCCTAAGACCCCCTGTCACCTTTTCTACGCCGATGATATCCTGCTTTTCTTGAAAGGAAATAAGAAAGGTTTGATGGCTCTCAAAGAAGTCCTAGTTAATTATCAATTCAGCTCGGGGCAACACATCAATGTGGACAAAAGTAAGCTCTTTTTAGGCAAGTGTTGCCTTAGGACCAAAAGACAGATCCTGCCCATTACCAACCTTCAAGATCATCCTCTCTCCTCCTCTTACCTTTTTGCTCCTCTTATCATTGGAGCTCCGAAAAGACATCACTTCCACTTTCTGGTGGATAGGTTCCTCTCCAAGCTTGTTGGGTGGAAGTCCATGCTGCTCTCTTTTGCTGGTCGTAGTATCCTGATCAGGCATGTGCTGGGTAGTTTAGCCACTCACATTGCTATGGTCTTTCCCCTCCCCAAGTCTGTTTCAAATCACCTTGAAAGTATAATAAGAAATTTCCTATGGTCGGGAGCTGCTTCTAGATCCAAAAGGAGTCAGATTTGTTGGGACTTGGTTTGTCTTCCCACATCAAAGGGAGGTCTTGGCATCAGGCGTGTCCAAGACCACAATGGTGCTTCCTTTCTTAAGTTGGCATGGATGGCTGCTACATCTATCTCTCTTTGGGCTGGTTGGATGAAAGGCAGGTACTTTCCCAGGACAGCTTTATGGAGCTCTTCAACGAACAAAATTGGTTCTTGCGTCTGGCGGAAAATAAGGAATTCTGCTCATATCATTCAAGCAGGCTGTAAATGGAACATAGGCAATGGTAAGTTGGTCGATGCTTGGTTTGACTGCTGGTCTTCAGATTCTAACTTGGCTACCCAGTTTCCTTCTGTCTTCTTTCCTCCCCACCAGACGATAAGTTCTCTTTGGGATGGCTCAGCTTGGATTTTCCCGTATGGGCTTCAGATAGAGGTGGAAGAGGCTTTGAGGAGTGTTGTTCAGTCTATCTCTATTGACCCATGTACAGTTGACTCCATTTCTTAGAAAAGTCATCTTGGAAAAGACTTATCTTTCAAAGAGGCTTGGCAGTTAATTAGGCACAGTCGGCCACCAGTGGTTTGGGCCCCCTTGGTTTGGAACCACCTGATGTGTCCGAGAGTGTCTTTCTTTGCTTGGCGTCTGATGCACTGTAAGACTCCAACCCATGACTGGGCCCAAGCCGCTGGCTTCAGTCTAGCCTCCAGATGTTGTCTCTGCAATCAAAATGTTGAAACGGTGCTGCATCTCTTTTTCTTCTGCCCCTTCGCTTCTGACCTCTGGAGTTGGATCCTTCAAGCTGCCGGTGTTTCCATTGTAGTTCCTTGCTCTCCTTCTAGTATTTGGCTGGGTCTATCAGCTAATTGTGACAAGTTAGCCCGCTTCGGAGTTTCCTCTATCTTCTTCTCTACTACTTTTGTTATTTGGAAAAGCAGAAATGACCTAACTCACAGAAATTTAAGAGCCTCTCAGACGAAGGTCAAGATTCTCCTGAAAGAGCTCCTTTCTTCCTCTCTCAGTACTATCAGTAGACCTTTTTCTGGTAGGTCTCTTCAGCTGTTTATACATTTTTTAACTAACCCCACTCCTTGAGAATTGTAAATTTCATAGATACTTTCTATTGTTTCTCTTTGGGATCTTCTGTGATTGCTCTGTGGCGGCAGTAGTTTCTGTTGGATTGTAGATAGCTGCTTCTTTTCTGTTTGTCCCTCTTTCTGTGGTCCTAGCAGTGGGGCTCATGTTTGCTAATCAGTCTCCTCTCCTGCTGGTGGTACTGCTTCCCTACTTAGTGTTTGTTGTTTCTCTGCTTGCTCTGTGTAGTGGAGAGCTCTTTGGTCTTGAGCTTCCTGTGTTCTAGTGGAGTTCTCCCTTGGCTGTGTATGGCAGAGCATTGTGTTTTCTATTTGCGTTTTACAGTGCTGTATAGTGTAGTGTGATCTTGTGGAGGTTGGTCCTGTTTTTTTGGAAGTGTTCAGAGCTTCAAGAGCAGAAGTCCTGAAGCCTCCCATCTCAGGTTCTATTTTCTCTGCTGTGTAGTGCTTAGCAAGGAAGGGTTTCCTTTGTTTTGTATTGCCTTGTAGTGGGTTGGCTTTTTGGGTTGCCTTCTGTCTTTTGGGTTTTCTTTTTTGTAAGCTTTCCCTTTCCTTTTCCCTGTATTTTGGGGGCTTCTTGTCCAGTTCTCTTCTCCCTTTCAATACAAATTAACCTTTTAGCAAAAAAAAAAAAAAAAAACCTCATGATTGGAGTGATCTGCCCTCTGCTCTCTGTAAGGGTCCCACACCACCTGCAACATTAATCAACAAATACATTAGTTAAATTGTACGGTACTCATTTACTTATATTTTTTTATTTACAACTTATAAGACCTTACCTCATGGGAACCAAGATCGTCAAGTGTCTCTCGTAATGACTGCAGGTTGGACATTGGTCCCCAGACTCTCTTCGTGGCACCCAGCGATGCACTCGCGGTAAATTTTCTGTGTATGTGCGGTTTTGGTGAGGCCGACACATGGGGAAATGCTCGTAAATCCATGCCTCTAGTAGAGTAAGGTATCCTGCAATCTGTCTGACTCCACTCCGAGTAGCAAATCCCAACTGTTGGTATGGGTGCGCTAGCGCAGTAGCTCCCCAAGCATATGTGCGTACCTGATCGAAGTTCATTATCAGCCTTAGATAGACCACTGGGACCCTCGTGCCACTCTTGTCTGTGAAGAGTGTACAACCCAAGATATACAATAGATATGCTCTTGCGGCATACCTAGTGTGGTCTTCTGGATTCGCATCGGGCATGTCTCCATATAGGTCCCTCAGCCACTCCATTCTAACCGACGAGCCCCGCACACCTACTAACTCTTCGTGTGCCTACTGGGATGTGACACCGAGACCATGCTCTACAAGTGTCTTTGATCTCTCAAATGACAGTTGCTCCACTGATACAGATTTGCCAGTGACTGGGATCCCTAAAATGGTATTCACATCATCAAGGGTAATCGTCATTTCGCCAAAAGGCATGTCGAATGTGTTTGTCTCAGGCTGCCATATTTCCACAAATGATGACACCATGTTCTTGTTGATGGAACGATAAGATGTCGCCACCAATGGAGCCAACCCCGAACGGCCAATGAGACGACTAAAAATGGTATTCTGCCTTCCCTCTGCATTCCATGCCCAGTCACTGATTTTTTGGCCATGGCTTATGCATTTAAGTGGCGGTCTCTCCTTCAAAAAGAAATAAAAAACAAATTAGTTAAGGTAATAAAATTTAAAACATGTTTACCAAGATTAATCACAAACCTGCTGCTGCCAAATACTTGCAGCAATATGCGTCCGAAAACTAGGTAGCAGTCTCAAACTTGTAAGCGCCCTGGGAATTTCTCCACTACTATCATGAGCAACAGATGAAGTTCGTTCACGTACTTCTTCTGCCTGTTCGGAGACTTCGGTCTCCACTTCGGCTTCGGGTTGTTCTTCAAGTACTTCTTCATCACCTTCAGACACATCAGCAGTAAACCTCTGACGGAGTCTCCTGTTCGACGCTGTGGGTCGAATCCTAGAGGTCCTAGAGGTACTGGGCACATCCATATATCTAAAAAAAAAATTCATCAAGAGATAGTTCAGAAATGAGTCACAGCCCGTTCGGCCCTGAATATCCGTGTGGATATTATTCTCTCGGCGTTACAGTGCCGAGAAAGTGTTATTTACTCGAACACACAATGCCGTGAAAGTGATTTCTAGTCGGACCCATACTACCGCGAGTTTTTGACTTTTACGGATCATGCCGTCTGAAAAAAATGTATTCTTTCAGACCTGCAGATCCGAACGGGATCGTCATAAACACACGAAAACGATTATAGTGGCTGGAGAAATGTGGGAGACAATGGCGTATGGAGGAAAATAAATATGAATAAACCAAATCTTTAATCTTAAAAGAAAACTACAAGCATTTGTGATCAAGCAAAAAGGATCGCTCACTCACAGAGGTTGGAACGTCGACGATTCACAGTAATGGAGTTTGAAGAAGAAGGCAAGAAGAGCACTGAGAGATGGCTGAAATGGATGAGGTGTGGCGTTCACATCCGGGTGGGGGAGATCATCAAGATTGCCTTCGACATGGAGGGTGCAGTGAAACGGCGGTTTAGAGAGTGAAATGGGAGGGAAGAATGCAGAGTGTAGGGAGTATTTTCATCATGTAGGAAGAATGGGTGTTTTAGGAAAATTGCAGAGTGTAGAGAAAAGAACTTGAAAAATTATTCACTGAAGACCACTGTGTAAAGAGATGCAGTGTGGGGAGAGCAAAATGCAGTGTGCAGGTAGCAGCACTCTATTATATTACATCATCTCATTCGTGTGAGAAACCCAAATGAATAAAGTAATATCAAAAGTGGCTCCAAAGTCAACATATGTGTGCTATGGAGCTCCCCACCATATGGTGATCCTCATGACTCTCCAAATCACGCCAGATAAAGTAATCTCTCCGGTACTCCATCCATACTCAAGTCAATGCAACAGCAATTATACCGACAGCAACTACAATAATACATATTATGCAGATGTCATTAATTCAGATGTCAGAAGTAATTGCGAATGCAACAGCCACAATAATGCAAATTTTACCAAATGATAAAGTATAAATGACGTATACATCTTATCCCATTGCAAATTTCTAATATAATTAAGTTTGTAATGTCTATAAATAGGGATTGTGAGCCCTTGTCTCACACAACAACAACATTACAACCCAACATTGTAATTTTCTGCTTTCTTTCCTTTCTTCCTTTTGTTTTTAGTTTCAATTGGCGAGAGTCCTCTGATTCGATCCCGGTCGGTCAATTTGGTATCAGAGACATACCAGTCTTCTCTCCTTGTAAGATATTTTATTATCAATGAAGTTATGCATTTAAGGCATTTGCAAAATTTTCAGGAATGATCTATGGCAATACACAAGCTGAAATCATAAACTCCATTATAGTAGGATTTTCCGGTCAACTTCATGGTTGGTGGGAATATTATCTTACAGAAATTCAACGAACTAGTATACTCACTTCTGTCAAATTAAATGAAGAAGGAAAACCTCTTCTTAATGCCAATGGTGAAACTATTTCTAATGCAGTTGAAACATTGATTCATAATATTCAAATCAATTTTTCTGGTAATGTTAGCGATTGACTAGAAAAATACAGAGTGCAATTGATCAATCTACGTTGTAGAACTTTATCTGATTTTAGATGGTATAAAGATGTCTTTCTCTCTCTTGTCTTTCAATTATTTAATTCTAATGAAGATTTCTGGGAAGAAAATTTTATTTCAGGCCTTCCCACTCATTTTGCAGAAAAAGTAAAATATGTTCTAAAAGAACAAAATAATGGAAGATTAAATTATGCCAACTATACATATGGCGATTTAATTCAAAAAATTTCTCGTGTTGGTATGTCTATATGCAGTGATATGACAATAAAAGCAGATTTACATAAACAAAAGAAAATTGGTAAACAAGAATTTAGGAATTTTTGCTATCAATTTGGCAATGAACCCCTACAAAATCCATCTAATAGAATGCATAAAACATATCATCACTCTAAAAAGAAAAAAGTACTTTAACTGCATTCAGTGTTCTAAAACTGGACCAGCCATTAAACTGGTGAAGGCTAATGTTTAGTTGAATCTGGTTCAGCCGGTTGTACATTCCAGTCAAACCATGACATCAGCATGAAATCATGATTATGTAATAACTAAATTTAAAAATTAAAGACATTATAAGATATATACGTGTATAAAAGTAAAGAAACCATTAAGAAACTGTGAATTTCTAGAACTCATGGCTCAGTTTCGAAAGTTTTTAAAATGTTGAAAAATAAACTAATGACAATTTTGAAGTTCTAGATTTAATTTGTCATCTCTACTTCTCTATGCTTAAAACCAGGCTGTTTGACTGGTTTGGATGGTTCAACAGTTGAATCGCACAGAAGTTCAATTAGTGGTAAGTGGTTTTGATATAATGGAGCCACAATTTGTAGCAGTCCAGGTCGAACAGGCTTCCCCGCTTTGAGTTCCTGCATTATTTCATACTTGTACATGAATAACTATAACAAAATCTTGCAAAATAAAGAATCTAGAACATTCTGTTATCCATGCATTTCTGACACCACTTGATAATGGTAATTAAGATCTCATGACAGGTTTCTCACTGCCATTATTCTCATTGTTTTGCTTCTGTTCCTAAACCTATATTCTCTTTGTTTGTTTTCTACCATTGATCTGCTAAACATGAGTTTCAGGTGGATGCATGGATAACAGCATTAAGAATTGATTGCAATTTGGATTCTGAGATGACTACAAAAGATACAATCAAATCATAGCCTATGCAGATAACTGTATGTATGATGTAAACAGAATAATATGTGTTTTGTAGAAACGACCATTAATTTAAGAACTTGGATTTCTTCTCTGACTTTGACACAATGTCACTGTATATATAACCTGATGCTCAAATGTAAAGGAAATGTGATGGAATTTATTCCTCCCTACTGAATTCTCTTAAACTGCATTGAAAATCATATGTAAGTAGACTTGATCATTTGTTCGAAGGTGTATTCTTGCTCCCCTTTATGGATTCAGATTTGAAGAGAAGTGGGCTGCTGCTAGCGCTGTCTCTTTGGATGATGGGGGCAGATAAACTGGAGTTCGGATCCTCTTTAGCAGCTATTACACGGAACTGTGTAAAACTTTCATTCCAATCGCCTATAACTTGCAAGTTTTATTATTTTTTGTGGTTTATTTTTTTTGTTTTTTTTATTTTTTTTTCTGTCTTGGGCTAGTGGTTTAGGAGGTTTTTTTTTTTATTTTTTTTTTGTCATTTTCAAACTTGAAAACCCAGGGAATCCTTGGGCATGTTCATTGGACAGTGGCCTTGGGTTTTGTTTTGTTTTCTTTCTTTCCTCTTTTTTTTTTTTTTTCTAAAATGAGTGTGTTGTCTACTAACTCTCACACACAAAAAAGAAAAAAAGAAAAAAGAGGATTTTACAGAAAATATCCCGAAATTCGGCCATTTTTCACGAAAGGTCCCCACAAATTGTACAACACGAATGGGGTCCTTCAAAGCCTTGCTTCGTTTTTTCTCTTTTTTTCAACTTTGAAAGGAGCAATGCTAGCGTCGCTCATCTCTGATGGGGGCGACGCTCAGAGCATCTCCTAATGTTTTCTTCTTCCTCTCCTCCTCCTATTTCTCCATCCCCCCCCACTCCATCTTTAATGGCTGGCATTTGGCCACAGCAAAAAATCAATGTAAACCAAACTAAAAAATGTATCATTGTTTCACTTGTTATAGTGTAGATATATGCATGTATTTGGCTACAAACAAATTCTTTGTAAAATGAAGAATTAAACAATTTTTAGAAAGAGCTTGGGGTTCCATCTCCTATATTGGAGATGCCAATGAGACCTTGACTTTGCTATGTTTTATGAAGCATTAGCTACATAGAAATTCATTGTCACGGATAGGATTCGGCGTGCATGGTCACCAAGTTTACCAACAGGTGTGTGCTGTTAGTTTTATGGACTCAATCCAATAGATGATATAATAAATTGATTAATTTCTTTATTTATCAGTATATTCATGCTTTCATTTCATGAGATGAATGGTGATTTATTATATACTTGCACATAACCAATACGAATGACATGATGGTTCATGAGATGAACCGGGGTCCACAAGTATATTAGATGTAACACATGTGTATGGATGAGATCCACATACGGGAGACATGTGTGGCAAATCTTATACTTAAATATTATCACAACCAGTGATGAGACTGGACATCTCATACTGATAAGGTTGCAGTACTTTGATCACTATGAGATAGTGTGATTTGTCTCGATCATCAGAATGGAAGATTCTGGATCATAGTGCTGGTACATTTGATGTATTGAAAGACCAAGAGAAGCACCTTATAAACACTGTCTTTACTTTAAGGTCTGCTCTCATAATTCCCTAGCAATAGGCTCTCAATCCTGAGACATTAATGAACTCAAGTTTCTATCTATTTATTTGCTTTGAGTCACCAATGAGTGAGGCCAACTGTAGGTCAACAACTCGGTCATTTGGGTACATGGTAGTAGAGCTGTGGGAACATTCAATGGTCAAGATGGAATCTATCTCTAATATCCCCTTGTGCCAATTAATGGATTTATCATTGGTAAGTGCGCACCCATTCCGATTAAGAGTTAATTGGAAAGGTACCTATGATCATTATAATTAATTGGGGCTCAAGGATAATAATATATGGATCTAGTTTGGAAGACAGGTCCAATTGATCCATGGATATTGATAGAGGGGTCTACTTGTGCTAATGTGGAAGTTTAGGGTCTTCTATGTAATATTCTAAGACTGGAGTTCAATTGCATTTATATAGTGGAGTTATTTGCAATTAACTGTGGGCCCGGATTACACTTGAGATGTGGGGTCGCGTGTCCCAGTTGAAGCCAGCTTTCTAAGGAATCCCTAGTGGTCTCCACGCTAGCCCAATTATTAGAAAGTATCTAATTCCAGTTGAACTCTAAAAGGAAAGTTACTATTTCTATTTGAAGTGGGACTTCTAATAGTGGTAATAGTAGACTTACTAATTTTAGTAGAAGTGAGACTTCTATTTTAATTAGAAAGGAATTAGAAAGTTACTAATCATATTTGAAGTGAGACTTCTAATTATGATATAGTAAGTTACTAATTAATGGAAGTAAGACTTCTATTGTAATTAGTAAAGAGGAGGCAGCTTGCAAAAGCTATAAATAAGAGGAGAGGAGGCCTTGGACGTCCATGCACTTTCCTAGCATTGGGATTCACGCCCAAGGTCCTTTTGTGCAATAGTTGCACATGGTCTTTCTCCTCTCCCTCTTCTAGTTCCTCCCTAGAGTTCTTAGTAGTTTTCTCTTGGAAATCCCACCATCTTCTCGAGAAAAAGGAGAATCTAATACGGGTCATAGCGTGGAAGATCAAGAGGTCTTGGAGATCCCTATTTGATTAGTGAAAGCGTTTCATCATCAAAGAAAGACGCAACTCCTCCATTAGAGCACAACCGAGCTCCAAAGGTATAATCCACTTCCTTGCATGTTGTAGATTATTATGGATGCTTGTTAGTTGCTGTTTCTATCTTCTAGATAGATTGTATTTACTGATCATGATGGCTGAGATTGAGGACATAGATCTTGGATTGGGTTTTATAGCCTTCTGGATAGTTGATCCCTACGTCAAGTGGGTCAAAAGTTTTTGAAACCTATCCTAGAGGCCCACCCTATTTCCAACAATTGGTATCAGAGCCTTACCTCATCTCTTATCATGTTAGATCAGTAAGCTTGATCTAATCTTTACATGAGATGCGAAGAGGATAGATCAAGGGCTATGTACGGATCAGTTTTGATGGTTTTGCTTGGATAATTAGTAAGTCCATGTTTGGATAGTCACAAAAGGGTCTAACAATGATGGAATGATGGTAGGAAGCCATTGGGAATCTTCAGAAGAGTTTTGGAGATGGTTGGACACGAAATAGAAAAACCCAACTTGCAGATTTCCGTCAGGCAGGTCGACCGAGCCCTCTGGTCGGTCGACCGAAGACACTGAGGCCGGTCGACCGAACCCTCTAATAGGTCGACCGAACAGACTGACATATGAGATCCCAGTTTTTGTTTTTGTTTCGGGGGCGCTGCCCCCAAGCCCCCGCCGGGGGACACCCCCGGACCCCCTCTGCGTAGGGGCATGAATCATAGTAGTGGCAATATTTGGCATCCTGTCTTTCCATTGTTGTTTGGTGACCCGGTTTTTGTGAGTTGCTTTACTAGTATGAGATATTAACATGCAGGTTATCATGTCCTCTCCATATGGCCCACAAGTCTTTTACTTTCTTTTATGGTTGAATGTTTATTATTGGCAAGTTGTAAAGGGCATCATGGTTTCCTTGTTTTCCCGGTTCAGGGCAAGGCATGGTGAAATTCCCTATGTGCCTTTTTATTTCCATTAATAGATTATCATGTAAGTCTCATCGTAGAGACATAGGAATTTATGTAATTTTCTTAATTTCTGGCGATGTCCGAGACTAAGAAGGAAAGTGAAGTTGGACTCCTAATTAAAGAGTTTGAAGATTACCAAAGGTGTTTTGGAGTTTCCCAAAGAGTTTGAGGAACTCCAAATTTTTGGAAAGTCTAGAAGTCGAAGAAGTCTATTCCGCTTGGGCCATGTGGAGGAGAGGACTAGTTTCTAATTTTAGCATTTTCTATTTAAAGTTGAATGCTTTATTTAGAATGTTTCCAAATCTGATCCAAACATGGCAAGTTACTAATATTGGTCAAATCAAATTAATTTTTGGAAAGAGTTCTAATTAGTGTTGATGACCCATGAGATGGACACACTGGTAACACTAATTTAAGAAACTGGACTTTCCTTAAAATAACTTGACTTGGAACCAATCTTAGATCACATCATGAGATGATTTGATGATTCATATATTCATATATGTGGGCCCTAATACCTTAAAAGAAAATCCTCAATTCCAAAATATTAAGTGGGAGCGGGGCATTCAAATTGAGAAATCCCCATGGTTTTCCACCATAGGTCCATTGTAAGGAAAGTATTAACCTCGCGCCACCAAGAGAGTGGCCGTTCCCCACGGAGGGCTTTTATTTGTCTGGTTACTAGATATGGATCTCCTATGGATAGTATTGATGAGACGTGGTGGGGGTTCACTCCCCAAGGAGGAGCTGCCCATCGCGGTTGTCATGCAATATTAGTTGGTGGGTCACACTTAACTAAAATAATGATGTAGTATCCCCAAGGATTTGCCTCATGTATTTTAGAAACCAAAGATAATCGGGAGTCATACATTATTTGGTATGAGATACCTAGATGATAGTGAATGATTGGGGATCAAGGATAGTTAGTCTTGATCTTAATTTTGACGACTTTGATCCGCACCAATCTATGGGGCATTTGCACTCCCCAAGGAGGCATGCCCTAAGGGATTGGGATTCCGATGTATTCTAAATTCAGTGCTTATGAGGATTCCCATATGAATTTGGTAGAATACTAAACCCTAATGTCATTTATATTCTTTCATTGAATGTATGATTATGTGCTTTAATTTATACAGCATGAATTCGAATACTTTCAATCCACTTGCGACCATCCTCAACCAGAACAAGTTGATGGGATCCAACTATGTAGACTGGAAAAGGAACCTGGATATTATCTTGACATCTTCAAGTTGCAAATATGTCCTTCTAATACCCCCCCATCCTGAGCCCGAGCCTGATGCACCACAGATTGTGAAAAACTTTTACACCAAGTGGACCAAAAATAATGTGATGGCCAGATGTTTTATTCAGGCATCCATGTCTACTGTTTTGCAAGAACAACATCAATCCTATAAGTTGGCATACGATATTATATCAAACTTAAAGGAGATGTTTGCAGACCAGGTTAGGCCTGCTAGGCAGGCTGCTATAAAAGTGCTGATGGAGACAAAGATGGCTGAGGGAACCCCAGTACAAAAACATTTGTTACAAATGAAGTTGGCATTGAATGAGTTAGATGTACTGGGGACTACGTTTGATATAGAAACGCAAATCGACATGATCATTCAATCACTACCAGACTCATTCAAACATTTCGAAATCAATTATAGTAAATTGGAAATGACCGTAGCTGAGCTGTCTCGCCAGCTGGTAGTGTTTGAGGAAATCATGAAGAAAAGACCAACTGCCCTCATGACAGAAAAGTCATTTGCTAAGTCTAAACCGAAAGGCAAAGACCGGGATAGCAAGAAGAAATCAGTCATCAAAGGTCCTAAGGTGGAGTATGGTTCCACTAGTGGTGTGGCCAAGGTCAAGGGTACGGGAGCAAAGGGAAAGTGTTTCCACTGTAGTATGACAGGACATTGGAAGAGGAATTGTCCATGATTTCTGTCAAAGGAAAAGACCTCAGGTATGATTGAGTCACTTGTTTCTGAAGTTAGTTTTGCAACTAGTACTTCAGAATCTTGGTTTGTAGACTTTGGTGCAACTAATTACATCAGTAATATGTTGTAGGAGTTACAGGTAACCAGGAGGATTAATGACGGAGAAATCATTGTTAACCTGGGATCGAAAGCCAAGGCAGAAGCAGTGTCAGTAGGAGTAGTAACTTAGTTATTTTCAGATATTAAGTTGATTTTGTCAGATACATTATATGTACCGTTTTAAGACGGGATTTTAATTTCTAATATGATGAATAAGAGTTATTCATTTACTTTTGGTAATTAAATCGTCTTAAAGAGGAGCGGTACTCTTATATTTTCTGACAAGGTAATCAATGGCTTTTATTTGTTAACTCCTACAATGTATGAGATACATGACACTGATGTTAATAATAGACCATCATTAAAGAGGTAGTTACCTTCATCTAATCCAACAAACTTTGGCACCCAAGAGGCAAGGTCATATAAACCTAAACAGGATTGACAGGCTAGTGAAAGATGGTATCTTACCTTCATTGGTGGTAGAATCAATGCCTGTCTGCAAATCCTGTCTGGAAGGCAAAATGACCAAAAGACCCTTATTCATCTAAGGGCAGTAGGGCCAAAGATTTATTGGAGTTAGTGTTTACTGATGTGTATGGACCCATAATATTAGAGCGAGAGATTGATACAAGTATTTCATCATTTTTCACCGATGATTACTCACGATATGGATACATATACCTTATGCACCGCAAGTCCGAGATTTTTGAATAGTTCAAAGAGTTTCGAGCGGAAGCGGAAAAGCAATTAGGTAAAAGTATAAATACTCTTCGATGGGATCAATGAGGCGAATATCTCTCCGCTAAGCTTATGGGATACTTATCAGTAAATGGGATTTGATCCCAGTAGTCTGCTCCTGGTTTGCCTCAACAGAATGGAGTAGAAGAAAGAATGAACAAGACTCTTTTAGATATGATCAAGTCTATGATTGAGTTTCTAGGATTACCTATATTTTGGGATATGGAAACTGAAATATATATACTAAACCCTATTCCATCTAAGTCTATACTTGAGACTTCCAGGGAGTTATGGACAGGGCGAAAGCCTAGTCTACAACGTTTTAAGGGTTGTCCGGCACACGTACTGAAGGATAAGACGGATTAGTTGGAATCGAAGTTGGAAGTATATATGTTTATATTCTATCCCAAAAGGAACTAAAGGTTGGTTGCTGTATAAATCCCAGAGAGCAAAAGGTGCTTCGCAGCACCAATGCGGTTTTCTGGAAAGAGATTATAAGATTAAGTGGAAATCTTTAGAAATGGTTATCTTAGAGGAAATTCAAGAGAAATCAATTCCAAATCCAAGAATAACCAAACTTTAAGAAAATCCGCCCATATCAGACCCAGTAGTTACACCAATGCCTTGTCATAGTGGGAGTATTGTCAGGACCCTTGACAAGTTCTCAGGTCTAGGGAAAGTCTTACAAGGCAATCCCGGTGTAACCGGAACAAGATCCGTGTAACTATGATAAAGCAGTTAATGACATAGTTTTGGGACGTTGGTCAGATGCTATGAAAGCTAAAGTGGAGTCTTTGTACTCTAATCAGGTCTGGATACTTGTGGACTTGCCTGCCAATAGAAAACCTATTGGGTACAAGTGAGTCTACAAGAGAAAAGGAAAGTCAGATGGAAGAGTTCCATCTGGGTACTCTTATCCATTGCGGTTCATCTCGGTGACGAGATTTGGCAAATGGATGTTAAGACAGCGTCTCAGGACGGCAATCTTGAGGAAAACATCTATATGATGCAGCCAGATAGTTCTATAGCTAATAACCAAGTGCAAAGAGTTTGTAGGCTGCATAAGTCCATTTATGGATTAAAGCAGGTATCCCGAAACAGGAACATCCGTATTGACAAGGAAATCAAGTCACTTGATTTTTATCAGAATCCGGATAAGTCATGTGTAAATGAAAAGTCAAGAAAGCAGGGTAGTTTTTTCTGGTATTATATGTCGACGACATCCTTCTCCCATGGAGTGACATAGGGATATCGTCAACAGTAAAAGTTTTGGTTGGCTAAGACTTTTAATAATAAAGGACTTTGGAGAAGCCAGGTACATCCTAAAGATAAATTTCCATTGAGACTGGAAAAATAGGATGATAGGCTTATCCCAATGATGTGTACATAGATAAGGTTCTGGTACGGTAAGCTATGCTTTGTACTAGACCGGATATCTATCATGCAGTACGTCTAGTCAGCAGATATAAGTCTAGCCCAAGTTATTTTGACTGCTGTACGATGTGTTCTCGAATACTTGAGAAGGACTAGATATCACATGTTGAGTTATAGCAGTGATGAGTTGATTCCAGTCGGTTACATAGATACTGACTTCTAGTCAGATCAGGATTCCAGGAAATCAACTTCTGGGTATGTGCTTATGTTGTAGCAGCTTAAGAAGTAGTTAAGATAGCAGATTGACTCAAAAGATTCCTTATGGAATTTGGATAGGTATTTTTGACAGGACAGCCGCTCACAGTTTACTGTGATAACAGCAGGCCAGTCACTAAGTCCAAATAACCCAAGAGCCAAAAAGCATGTACAGAGGAAGTTATACATGGTCAGATAGATTGTGCAGAGAGGTGATGTACGATCACCAAGATAGCCTCTGCAGACAATCTAGTAGATCCATTTACTAAGCCTTTGACTACCAAAGTCTTTGAGCTATATGTAAAAGGGATGTGCATGAGATGCAACTCTAACTGGCATTGAGCCCAAGTGGGAGATTATTAGTTTTATGGACTCAATCCAGTAGATGATATAATAAATTGATTAATTTCTTTATTTATCAGTATATTCATGCTTTCCTTTCATGAGATGAATGGTAATTTATTATATACTTGCACATAACCAATACGAATGACATAATGGTTCATGAGATGAACCGGGGTCCACAAGTATATTAGATGTAACACATGTGTATGGATGAGATCCACATACGGGAGACATGTGTGGCAAATCTTATACTTAAATATTATCACAACCAGTGATGAGACTGGACATCTCATACTGATAAGGTTGCAGTACTTTGATCACTATGAGATAGTGTGATTTGTCTCGATCATCAGAATGGAAGATTCTGGATCATAGTGCTGGTACATTTGATGTATTGAAGGACCATGAGAAGCAACTTATAAACACTGTCTTTACTTTAAGGTCTGCTCTCATAATTTCCTAGCAATAGGCTCTCAATCCTGAGACATTAATGAACTCAAGTTTCTATCTATTTATTTGCTTTGAGTCACCAATGAGTGAGGCCAACTGTAGGTCAACACCTCGGTCATTTGGGTACATGGTAGTAGAGCTGTGGGAACATTCAATGGTCAAGATGGAATCTATCTCTAATATCCCCTTGTGCCAATTAATGGATTTATCATTAGTAAGTGCGCACCCATTCCGATTAAGAGTTAATTGAAAAGGTACCTATGATCATTATAATTAATTGGGGCTCAAGGATAATAAGATATGGATCTAGTTTGGAAGACAGGTCCAATTGATCCATGGATATTGATAGAGGGGTCTACTTGTGCTAATGTGGAAGTTTAGGGTCTTCTATGTAATATTCCTAAGACTGGAGTTCAATTGCATTTATATAGTGGAGTTATTTGCAATTAACTGTGGGCCCGGATTACACATGAGATGTGGGGTCGCGTGTCCCAGTTGAAGCCAGCTTTCTAAGGAATCCCTAGTGGTCCCCGCGCTAGCCCAATTATTAGAAAGTATCTAATTCTAGTTGAACTCTAAAAGGAAAGTTACTATTTCTATTTGAAGTGAGACTTCTAATAGTGGTAATAGTAGACTTACTAATTTTAGTAGAAGTGAGACTTCTATTTTAATTAGAAAGGAATTAGAAAGTTACTAATCATATTTGAAGTGAAACTTCTAATTATGATATAGTAAGTTACTAATTAATGGAAGTAAGACTTCTATTCTAATTAGTAAAGAGGAGGCAGCTTGCAAAAGCTATAAATAAGAGGAGAGGAGGCCTTGGACGTCCATGCACTTTCCTAGCATTGGGATTCACGCCCAAGGTCCTTTTGTGCAATAGTTGCACATGGTCTTTCTCCTCTCCCTCTTCTAGTTCTCTTTCTAGTTCCTCCCTAGAGTTCCTAGTAGTTTTCTCTTGGAAATCCCACCATCTTCTCGAGAAAAAGGAGAATCTAATACGGGTCATAGCGTGGAAGATCAAGATGTCTTGGAGATTCCTATTTGATTAGTGAAAGCGTTTCATCATCAAAGAAAGACGCAACTCCTCCATTAGAGCACAACCGAGCTCCAAAGGTATAATCCACTTCCTTGCATGTTGTAGATTATTATGGATGCTTGTTAGTTGCTGTTTCTATCTTTTAGATAGATTGTATTTACTGATCATGATGGCTGAGATTGAGGACATAGATCTTGGATTGGGTTTTATAGCCTCCTGGATAGTTGATCCCTGCGTCAAGTGGGTCAAAAGTTTTTGAAACCTATCCTAGAGGCCCACCCTATTTCCAACATGTGCCTCTTGCCACTCAATGTCTCTAATTTCATATCGAGACCTTGTTGGTGTGGCATATACAGAGGAGGAGACAAAGGCTATTGCTGCTGAGATTGAGGTGGTTGACGGGCCTAATGATGAAGGTGAGATGTTTACTCGTCCTGGTATGCTAAGTGACCGTTTTCCGCAGCCATACCCAAATGAACAAGCAGCATGCTTTGCTAATGGAGGGGCATATCCTCCTGATCTAGGCCTCCTCACCAAGGTAACTACATTATTTTCCCCCCTTCTTTTTTGTCTCCATATATTCTGGAACTATAATGTTACCTTTTTTTTTTTTGTAATTTCAGGCACGACACAATGGTCAAAACTATATGTTTGCCCTTCTTACTGGCCATCGTGATCCTCCTGCTGGTGTTTCAGTGATTTTCTGGCTTCCTTATCAGATTTTTCAAGGTCCCTACATTTGAGAGTCATCACCAAAGGGGCTTCCCATTAAAGATGGAGTGGGGAGATGGAGAAATAGGAAGAACAAGACGTTAGGAGATGCTCTGACGAGCGACGCTATCAAAGTTGAAAAAAAAATGAAATAAGGCCTGACGGTCGTTAGTGCTGTATAATTTGCGGGGATCCTTCGTGAGAAGTGGACAAATTCTGGGATTTTTTCCATAAAACCTCAAGAAAAAAAAAATGGAGCTAGCATTAAAACTAACGACATAATATTTCTTAAATGAAGAAAAAATATAGCTTACCTGTAGCCTGTAAGCGTCAGAGTAGTCTGCTATTTAAAATCATTACTTGAAACATATAAATCATGAAAGCTTGAGGAGGACTAGGATGAACTTGTGGGTACCAAAAGCGATCGAACAAGTGATTAGTGAAGAATAAGCATGCAATCTCCAGTTTTATTATCGGATAAAAGAATATTTAAGTATAAAAATTAATACATAGCCCTAGCTTTGGGAAGGGATGGATCAGGATGTTGTTTCCAAAAACATTAGGTCTTAAATGGCTGGGATCACTCGTTAGTAAAGAGAGTGGGGCAGCTGGCAATATTAGTTGGTGGGTCCCATTTCTTGCTAGACCCCATGTGACTGTAATTATCCGCCGGCATACGGATAGATGTGTGGAGTAGTGACGCTTATCACCTATCACATGACATTTTGGATGGGATTAAATTTTCGTTTTGCTCGATCCCCAACGTATGGTCAAGATTTAAAAAAAATTATCATTTCATCGGACGTATGGCGTCACAAGTATAAATATAAATGTAATTTGACGTGGAGTGTACAGGCTAATTTCGAAAATGGTGTTAAATCCAATTTGACTCCACCTAGTTTTATGTTATTATTAGAGAATTTGGAATGCAGATGAGGCCCATATTTTCTTGATTGTCATTCTTGGAACTAGTGCTTTCTTTAATGTTTGAGTTTTCTCATTTTTTTTTACAAAAAGTTCCCTCTATATTCATAATACTATTTGACTAATTAGTCAAAAGAGGGTTTTAGTAAAAACCAAAAATATAGGGACTTTTTTGAGGTTTTGTGAACATTTAGGGGTCTTTTTGTAAAAAACTCTTAAATGTTTTATAAGAAAAATGTGCTTTTTCGATGTTTTTAAGACTGTTTGGGGCCTGCCATTTGAACTTTGAAAAATGGTTAAGGGTTTTCTCTGAGAACTATTATGTTATGTGATTGCATCCTAATGGTCTAAAGTATATCTTTCATCTAATATGTGTGGAAGGATCCCGTGTGAGATCAATTGCTTTGATCTTGGATTTTCCAAGCCGATAAAATCTTAATCCATGGCCCAACATATTGAACTAATAAATTTTATATAATGTTGTGTGGATACTTAGATATCAAACAAGCCCAAGTCCTATCGGCCGACGAGAGGTGGCAAGCAGTGGGCAAAGGAAACACATTTATTAGAGCCGGTCCTATAGAATCATGTGGTTCAATTAATTCGTCCTTTGTCCCGATCATCTTTCATTCACTACTGATTATGATGGCCCGGCCACCTTCTATGAATCATTTTTAGGGACCGAATTGGATGAGGTATAAATGGACTGAACCCACGATGTGAACTGTGACGCCCGGTGTCCTACATCGATTATAGAGAGAAAAGTGAATGAGATTATATGTAGAGCTTACACCCTTACCTTGCATGAGGCCCTTTGATGGGTAGGCCCGTGGGCCAAATCAAACAATATCATACATGTGTATAGGGTGGGGCGTTACAAATGGTATCAGAACCGACTCTCGACTAGTTCGAGTGTGGATCCCAGTCACGTGCCCCCTTAAGGGGGGTGGATTGTGATGCCCCGATGTCCCACATCGACTATAGAGAGGAAAAAGAATGTGATTATATGTAGAGCTCGTGGGCCAAAGCGAACAATATCATCCATGCGTGTAGGGTGGGGCCGGCATTACATGAGCCCTTTTTTGATCCGACCCGTGCAATCCCAACGGTTAAGACATGCAGGGTGGGGCGTTACAAATGGTATCAGAGCCGACTCTCGACTAGTTCGAGTGTGGGTCCCAGGGACATGCCCCCTTAAGGGAGGTGGATTGTGACGCCCCGATGTCCCACATCGACTATAGAGAGGAAAGTGAATATCATTATATATAGAGCTCGTGGGCCAGAGCGAACAATATCATGCATGCGTGTAGGGTGGGGTCGGGCGTTACATGAGCCATTTTTCGATCCGACCCGTGCAATCCCAACTATTAAGACATGCAGGGTGGGGCGTTACAAATGGTATCAGAGCCGACTCTCGACTAGTTCGAGTGTGGATCCCAGGGACGTGCCCCCTTAAGGGGGGTGGATTGTGATGCCCCGATGTCCCACATCGACTGTAGAAAGGAAAGTGAATGTGATTATATGTAGAGCTCGTGGGCCAAAGCGAACAATATCATGCATGCGTGTAGAGTGGGGCCGGGCGTTACATGAGCCCTTTTTCGATCCGACCCGTGCAATCCCAACTATTAAGTCCCCCCCCCCCCCCCCCCCCCCCCCCCCCCCCCCCCCCCCCCCCCCCCCCCCCCCCCCCCCCCCCCCCCCCCCCCCCCCCCCCCCCCCCCCCCCCCCCCCCCCCCCCCCCCCCCCCCCCCCCCCCCCCCCCCCCCCCCCCCCCCCCCCCCCCCCCCCCCCCCCCCCCAAAAAAAAAAAAATAAATAAAAAAATAAAAAAAAAATAGCAGAGATATGGTAGAAATAAAATATCGATGTCTTGATTCATATGAAAGAAAAACTGCTTTGCAGAGATTCAAACTTACCTTGAATTAATGAGAAGTTTCTTTTTTTTTTCTTGTGTGTGTGTAAATGAACTAATGAGAAGTTGAGATATCAATAACATTCCTTTTCTAAAAGAACAAAATAAGAGATTCAGATAGAAGATATTGGTTCTTTCAAGAGCCAAAGAAGAAAAACAATTAATTTTCTCAACACTCACTACTACTTCAACATGAAAAAAGAGTGGTGATGTCATATTTCTCATATCAACAAGGACAAGAGAAATGTGCTGGACCTCCACTTCCACTTCGCATCATCTCTGCTCAACAAATCCGAAATAAGAAATGGAAAAAAAAGTTCACAAGAAAATCAAAACTTTAGAAAGTCAAATGAGATGAAATAAATATCAGATGTACTCTCAACGAGTCTGAAATAAAGAAATATAAAAAAAAAAAACTGAAAGAAAAAAAAAAACCTATCAGGTCCCAAATTATAGAGTCCGAGTGAGATGGAAAGTAATGTTGTTGCTGCCATAGTGGAAGATTACCATAGAGTAAAATCAATTACAAAAATAATGTATTTATTTAGTTTCTTTTCAAATATATTTAAAAATTACAAAAATTTAGTATACTTTTATTAGTTGGCTCGGGTAAAAAGAAAACATTACTTATGAACATTTACATTGTTTCATTAAAAAAACTCAAGATAGAAAATTAAATTAAAATAATATTGAAGAAATTTAAGTAAAAATAGAAAATTGAGTTATAAATCTTATCTAATCACTGGATCGGGCCGTGCCAAGTTCCTTTGTTTATCATGCTCTTGAAGATCTCCAACCCATTGAGAATTGAGTTAAATTTGATGCTGAATTAGCAGGCCCAATTTCGATTTGAGTGGATTTTTGTCCAATGCTAATGCATGATGGAAAACTGATTTGTGGCCGTCTGAATTTCATAAGTGAACCCCTCCAAAACAAAATAATCGGTCAAAAGGTCAAAAAAAAAAAAAAAACACATAAACCACATAAACTTTGAGGCTAAAATATCAATATCTAGGATGATTTCATTTTAATTGAATTTGATCAATTTGATCAATCCCTAATTTACATCATACCTCTTTCCTTCCTCATAATCCTATGGTGGCATGCATCTCCTGGATAATTGATCACCCACCATCTGTGCATAGTTTTCAATTTGCTTTAGAAGTATGTTTCAATTCAAAATTTCCACAAAATCAAATTCATGCCATACTAAAGTGGACTTGCCTATAATTGATCCGATCTCTCTAGCTCCTACTCATGTCCACGTACGTGAATGGCCTTCTTCTCTCCCTTTTTTTTATTTTTGGTAAATCAGCCTTCTTCTCGATCTCCTTGAAGATGATCAGTCATATCTGACCATCAATGGTAGGGATAATTTGTTAGAAGGTGATCGGCCATATCTGATGATTAGGATGACTTGTAGTTTGAGACTTTTAAGGAGATAAATGAGGAAAATCTTGAAAAACTTGAAATCATGTCCTCACTTTTCTTACTAGAGGTCCAATTTGCAATCAATTGAGAAATTGAGATCCAATTGCGAAATCGAATCCTATGTCTATAATATATAATAATGTGCGGAAGGGTCCCACGTGAAATCAATTGCTTTGATCTTGGATTTTCCCTGCCGGTAAAATCTTAATCCATGACCCAACATATGGAACTAATAAATTTTATATAATGTTGGGTGGATACTCAGTGTCACGCCCCCGGACTGAGACCCAATTAAATAAGTCCTTAATCCGGAGTCGTGGCGTGGCGAGCCGAAAAATTCCGCCCGCACACACTGGTTTCCCACAGGTTTCCGCGGTGAGGATCCTCGAAGTCAATCCATCACGATATAACAATCACATTTACGATGAACAAGTTTCGTGGAAGCAAAGTAGCAAACACATAATTTCAAATCATGTACATAAATGAACAATCGAACTTTATATCAAAAGAGAAATATATCATAGCAGACCCATAATTAGTTTCAAGTTCAATACAGAATAAAGATTAATCAACATTTACAATTCACAATTCCCAAAAGATGAGACAGTGGCAAGAACGGGTCGAACCCACAGGGAGCTATTTAAAGAAACTTTTAGATTAAGAAAACTAATTAACTAACAATTAAAGAAAGTTTTGATTATTTAGAAATAAAAGAAAGCAACTAATTTAGAAATATGAAATCTACAAATTAATGAAAGTGATTAGAGCATAGCAATCCAATAAGCATCCACCAATTATTTATCAAGTAACCCTAATTTGTTGCAGTTTTTACTTCAAATAAAAAAAACAAATCAATATTTTTAATTTGGAAAATCTAACTTTTAAAATCCCTTTTTAATCATAAAAACTCAAAACAAAAGACTTCCTTCATCTCATAAAAGAATAAAAATAATTTAAGAACTACCGATCAAAAGTAAGCATAAACCATCAAAAGATCTAAATCCTAAGCATGGCCTATCAAACCTAAGCATGAGTAGTCAATAATTAATTTTTATTTATAGAAATAAAAATAGAGATTTGCCTAGGGCACAAAGACAAGCCTATTCATTGTAACACCCCGACCCACCTTAATCTCGTTTTAGAGTTAATTAATTTAGATTAATTGCTTAATGGATGTTTTGATCTTGATTGGACTTGATTAGGTAGAATTAGTGGGGTTTGACCATTTACTAGGTAGATTATGACTTTTGGAGTGTTTTGGGTTTTTGTGTGTACTTAGAAATTTTTGGGTTTTTAATGCATTGCATAGAGCATTTCATGGGCCTTAACTTTCATGCCTTGACCCATCAAATTCGGACCCATTTAGGCCCATTGCCAGCCCATTCATTAGCTCCAAGCCCTTTCTTGCAAATTCAGTCCATTTTGTGGACTTATATGCAATGCAGGGAAAAATTGGGCTTAAAACCCTTACCCAGCCATTTTTCTTTCTTCTCCTCTCATTTCTTCTCCATTTCCAGCTGGGAGCTATTCTTCTCCTTGTCTTCTTCTTCTTCTTCATTCCTTCACTTCTAGCATCAACCAAAGAATCCTTGGTGTGAAGAAGCCAGCCACCACTTCATCTTCTCCACCAAGACAACATCTTCCAAGCTCAAGCATCCACTTATCTTTCTTTCTTCTTGCTTTTGGTAAGCTCTTTCTTCACTAAGCATTTCCATTTGATTTCCTTCATCTTGGAAAGCTACAAATCATGTATGTATCATCTCCTTCCCCATTCATTTCATTCATTTTTGTTTTTCACCATTTTTAGGGCATTTGAGCTTTCATATTTGGGGATTTTCGAGTTTAACAAGGATTTGGTGTGAGAGCTAGCTTTCAAAGCACCAAGGCAAGTTAAACTTATACATTTGTATGCATGATTTCTTGTTTGATTCATGAATATATGCAATCTTGCTTAGATACCCTTCTTCTTGCTCAAAAAAAAATGGTTTTCTTGTGGATGATTTCTCTTGTTAATGTATATGGGTTTATTGATGTTTTTGATGAGCATTTTGGAAGCTCAAGGATACCCATTTGTTGTGTTTGAAAACCAGGAAGAATGCCTTGAATGGCCTGAGAGAAATCAAGAAGTTTCAGATTTTCGGAACCCAGGATTTGACAGTTCGCTCGAGCGAGCGTGAGTGAACGCTCGAGCGAAGGGCTTTCTGGGAGAGTTCGCTCGAGCGAACTTTAGGTCCGGTCGAGCGAACAGCTCTCTGTCTGGGGTCCGCTCGAGCGAACATCTGAACGCTCGAGCGAACCTGATACTTGCAGTATGCAGATTTTCCAACGACCATAACTTTTTAACCGTAAGTCCGTTTTTGGAGATCTACATATCGTTGGAAAGCTCATGATGTGTAGAACCTTGGAACAGATTATATGTTGGATTTTACATAATTGTGACAAATGGACGTTTCCATGAGCCGGACAGTGGACCGTAGCTTGTTCTAGATGATTGGCCTGATAGATAGACCTGTAGAATGTGCACCCTGGACTTTTATCATGACCGATGGTTTGTATAATTGTGGATATGGATTGAGCACCCGTACCCACAAAAGGGGCATTGTGTTCTTCGGATTGTAACCGTGCCAAATGTGTTCTATTAAGGGATTCGACATCCAAATTATGTAACGCCAAGGGGTCCTTTGTAGCCCAGTAATGTCGGAACTCTTAATACTACCCGAGTTGGACGGTGAAGACCACATGTGTTCCCAAGACCGTAGGCTTGGCTTGAGTTCTGTCTTGATTCCGATTATGATATTTATGTACATGCATTGCATTCCGTTTCCAGTATTCTAGTGTGACTTGATCATGCTTCTGTCCAGTTATGTATTTTCTGTTACACATGTGTCATGCTACATTTATTTCTGTATTTGTTCAGCATATTTCAGTAAGTCCCGATTTGTTATTTATATGTCTTGTCCTGTATATGCCCTGTATCTGATTTACACTGTCCTGCACCTGCTCTATTTTTTTTTTGTATATTGTACTCTATGAGTCGGCACCACTTAGCTTCGACCCTATCTAAGTCGGACCCGGCTAAGTGTGGGTTTAGTAAACTTCTGGCCCTCTGCAGATGGGAATATATTCTGAGGGTTTACCGGCACCCTAGGTCTACGATGGAGAATTCTGGGTACCTCTGTCTCCTAGTAGCACCACCCTGTTCTGTCCTGATATTCTGCTCTCATTTTATTTCATGTTATATGATTAACTTGAGAGAACATAGCTTATGTGGTTGTGCCAACTAGTTGTTAATATGTTTACCTGTTATCTATGACTCGTATGTCTCATGCTAATTCATGCACTGATATGCCTAGTGATTATTCCTTGATCTTTTATGATTTATACCTGTCTGACTATTCATTTGATACATGTTATATGGACTGTATATGTTTGTCTTGCTTAGCTTAGTCTAATGGTGCTACACTTGGCGTTACAGGTGAATATGTCGACGCCACTCCCCCGGAGATCCTTGAGGAAGAGGAATCTCTCCAGAACGTAGCAGAGTGGACTCCTGATGATGTCTTCTAGACATCCACTCGATGAGAAATGGACGTTTAAATGACCCACTGACCGTGGCTAGGATTGCCACATATTTTGTAGTAGCTTATAAACTTGTTTAGCTTTTGGATTGTAAACTTAACTTAACTTACTTCTTCTCTTCTATCTCTTGAACTTTTAAATCTATGCTCATGGACCCTTATGCTTTATATCTTGATGATTGTGGTATGTTAATTGGATATCTATTTGACAGATTTATACAGTTATATTGAGAAATATAAACCTCACACGTGATATCCTGTGGGTAAATTCCGTACGTGGGGACCTAGAGTCAATGAGTTTGACTCGAATTTCCACGCGGGCGTGTGTCGCGCTTCGGGATGTGTTAAATCTCGGGCTCGGGGCGTGACATTCATCATGAAGCACATAATCATATATGGAACACAAATTAGAATTACTAAATAAATAAAAATAAGTTACTTACCTTCATCCATAGCTCTAATCAAGAAACTTAGCTTGCCATTGCAAGGAATGATTCTTGATTTGTCATTAAAAATTGCATCTTTACAACTTCTCCTTCACAAAAACTCTTCTTCAAAATAGATCCTTGGACATGGCCCAAGGCTACCAAAATAAAAATAATAGAGAAAAGAAGTAGGGAAGAGAGAAAAAGGGAAAAGAGGAGAGAGAGAATGAGAGAGGAGAGAGAACGAGTGGGTTGGTTTCTCCAATGGGTGTGTCCGATGATGCATCCCCCCCACTCTCCTTTTATGCTTTTTGCAAAGCCCTTTTTAGTAAGGAAGTACCACCTCTTTAGGTCTCTTGTTTCCTTATTTGTAGGGATTCTTTCTTGTGCTCCAAGCTTACTTTTCCTTTGGAAAGACTTTTGACTTTGAGATGATTCTCTTCCTTAATTTAGATGTCCTTTGTACACCCACCTGCCTTGTATAATTCCAAAAATATCTCCCAAGGTTGCTTGGTGATGTGGATGAGAAAATCAAAAGTTGTGCACATTAGAGAATCTTTAAGTATGGAACGTCTATGCATGTGGGGGACTTTCTTGGATTTTTTTTGGCAAAATTAGCGAAAGGTCCTTATAAGTGAATGTATCCAGCATCCAGTCCAAGGAAAAACTT
Source organism: Litsea cubeba (assembly GCA_012931725.1). Taxonomy (NCBI): domain Eukaryota; kingdom Viridiplantae; phylum Streptophyta; class Magnoliopsida; order Laurales; family Lauraceae; genus Litsea; species Litsea cubeba. The sequence goes on from CM022946.1 coordinate 125,926,524, forward strand.
TTTAAGGCCTATGGTCCACTCAGCTAGACTGTTTGCAGCAAAAGGTCCCTAGATATGATTTTGATGACTGATTTGCCCTTTCAACTATTTTTGGCATAAAATCTTGAAATTTTAAATTTTAAATATGTCGTTCCCCCTCTTTCAAAGGTCGTCCGTGATGAGAATATGTAGGGCAGGTTCTCCATTGGAGAAGACGCCCCCACCCCTCTCTCTCTTCCTCTTCTTCTTCTGTTTACATTTTTTTTCTTTTCATTTCGTCAATGGCGCTTCTAAAAACCCTAGCGCATCGTCTCTTCAACATGACGAAGATCTCGTCCCAAACCCCCAATCTTTGCAAATCCGACCCGAAACACCTTCTTGAGGAAGTTTTTAACCCCTCCTTCGAAATCAAACCAGAGCGGATTCCTCCGCCGGTGGTTGTAGAAGAGAGGGATCTTCAATTGGGCAGTGCTGGAGGAATGCCTCTTGCTTCCGATCTGTGACGAGAGGATCGAGCAGTTGAGAAGGATGAACGGCGATCGTCTCCGATTGGACGGGCTCAGACATCCTGGATCGGTGGCGGCAGCTCTTGCGCCGAGCCCGAGTTATAGATACGGTCTATGAACTCCATCCACAAAGAAAATCACCGTCGGAAATCCCTGCACCTCATACTTCTGTGCCAGATCATTCTCCACCGTCGCATCCACCTTCGCCAACACCGCCTTCCCCTTCAGCTCCGTTGCCGTAGTCGCGTACTCCGGCGCCAGCACATGGCAATGCCCGCACCACGGCGTGTAGAACTCCACCATCACGTACTGATTCTTCTCCAAAAACTCACTAAAGTTCCCCTTCGCTAGCTGTTGACACCAAAAATGTCACTTTGCCTCTTCAAGATCCAAAAAGCTACATGAAGTCGCAGCCTACCATAAATAGGCAATGTTACTTCCAAAAATCAAATCTTGTCAGAATCAAACAAAAACTGCAAGATCCTTCAAGACACCTAAAAGAGGAGTACACAAGAAGTTTCGGGCCATTTCAAAATCATTTGGCCTAAACTTCGCTTCTCCGGCAGCTGAAAAGGAGCTCCCGGCGGCGACAGCATCGGAGACACCAAATCTTCGATCAGAGCCTATGGATGGTATCAAAATACATCCAAAATGCTCCACGTCAAGTTCCAAGTCAAACCGACAACGTTTGACCCTACATCAACCCTCAAACAGCTAAATCAAGCCTCTAGGCGGCGAGAACCACCGAGGCCATCACTCATTAGAAAGAGCACATGGACGGCTTCAAAATGCTTATAAAGGACTACACGTCAAATTTCATGTCATTTCGACAACATTTGACCATACTTTGACGCTCGGAAGCCAAATCAGGCCTCTCGGGGCGAAGCTCCCTGGGACCATGGTTTTCAAGATAGAACCTATGGATCATCTTAAAATGACTCCAATAGGTTCCCTGTCAAATTTCAAGTCAATCGGACATCGATTGACCGCACATCAAGCCGCGATATCTTCATCGCGACAAAAACAAGTCTACTGGCGATAGGACCCCAAACAGCTTCAAAACTCAAAAAAAAAGGCAATGGTTGGTCTTATTTATTGCTTAGGAGGCTTCACCTCAAATTTCAGGTTATTTTCGACATCGTTTGACCCAGTTTCAAGTTCTAACAAAAAATCGGCAGCTCTGCATGACAAAGTCTTCGGCTTTCTCGGAAAATTGGAAACTTTGCAATCCAAAAATGTAAGGATTCTCATTAAGTTTTCTACAGGAAAATCAGGCCAATAAATGATCAAAAATGTCAATAAAAATTACAAAAGAAAAAAGAATCGAAAAACATCAAAAACGGCCGCAAAACGGGACAAAAGTGGGGAAATTCACCCCAGGGCCCCTGCGACCCTGGCCCATGGTCACCGGCGACCATGGAGCCCGAAATCGCCGGGTGAGCCCCGGAAGGCCCGTTTTTCATCATTTTTTCGCGATTCGAAGCTTCTGACTTCTGGGATTTTCCAAAATTCATACTTTTGAGACACCAAATCCTTTGACATCCGTTAAAATCACGGATCAATCATCAAGAGTATCAAAATCAATATTGATCGCCAACCGGTCAACCAAAAAAAGTGTGCTTTCTACTAGACCGATCGAGAGATCAACAGGACATATGGCACCGACCCGCTGTTGGCAACCAATACCTGAAGTTACATGGTCATCCGATGTCAATCTACATGAAGATCCATCGATGATCATCGCCAGAAGAATCATAAAAGACGCGGCACGACCCGCGACTCTTCAACTGCTCAGCGACCACTTAATGCGATTAATTGACTAGCTTTATTGCAGTCATTAATTCATTTCTTTGGACGGCCCAATTAGAAGCAAGCAAATGAGAGTTACAAGTCAAGAGATTCATGACATTTAAAACATGAAACTCCTCCCATCATGGCGATTAAAGGCGATTAAATGCCCTCAATCTCCACCGGCCAATCAGAAGTCAAGAAAAAGGAGTTACAAAGTAAAAGAATTAAAACTTGTAACTCCTCCCACTATGTGGCTTAATGACAATAAAAGCCCATAAATCCTCCTAAATGGCTACCAAGAGCCTATAAATAGGAGAGCATCCCAAGCATTTGATATAGATCAGAAAATCCGAAAATCCAAACAGAAAAAGGCATCAGAAATCTAAGAGAAAGAAAGAGAGAAAACTCTGCGAAGTTCTGCACCGGCCACCACTATAAGGTGACAAAAGTCCCTTAGGGGGTACCCCCTCCCCCAAGGTCTTTGCCTTCTCCTTCTACCTCCAATGGCTTAGACTTGGCTTTTCAGCCCGTCTACTTAGCTTTTTATTGGACATAAGACCTCCTCTTGGTCTTTGTCCGCTAAAAATCTGAGGTTATAGCCAAGCCAAGCGAATCAAAAGCATCATCTGTTCTCATCTGCATAGATGGTGGCGAAGTCCACACATGGCTTGCGACCGTCAATCTGAACAAGTCCCCCACAATCTCCTGAGAAGTTAGATCCTCCTTTTCTTGCCTTTCATTGTAGTTTGTATTTTTTCAAAAGAGACAAAAATCACAACTCTTGTCTTTCATAATTGATAAAAACTGTAAATCGGCTATAAACGCCAAAATCGGCTATAAACGCCAAAATCGGCTATAAATGCTAAAAAATCGCCTTTCACAGCAAATCAAGAAAAATATCTCTTTTCTTAAATATATGTGCAATGAAAAACTTGAAAGAAGTTGATTTCCTTTTTACTTGCGAAGGTCGATCTCCGGATCACCACTTGCAATTCTAAGTAAAATATAAAATCTGGCATACACACACAAAAAAATATTGATACCCGCTTTCTGCCCCCCGGCCGCGAAAGGGTCGTACCCAACGGACTCCCACGTCCGCCAACCTCGGTAGCACCGGGCAATGAAACGTGCGGTCCATTAAGCTGGCTCCACTTGGTGGGACTCATTCATTTGAGAACACGATGCTAGAAATGAAATATTTGCATATCATATCTTTTGCTCTATGCTTATACTTCTTTTCTCGATTCCTTGGCTACTTTCTAATTGGTGGCCTATGTTGGATTCCGCATGTAAAAAAAATGAGATGAGATTTTTTGGAAATTTCTAATTCTTTGATTTATTTTCACTCTTTCTCTTTTCAAAAAAACAAAAAACAAAAAAATCAGATTTTTCATTTTGGATTCAAAATTGAGAAACCTTGATCATTTCCTATCGTTCATCGTGCTTGCAGAATTGTTGAGCCTGTTCGACTAAGGTTCTTGGGCCATCGTTTCTCTTCGATGAGTTCATTAAAGATCTAAAATAAAAAATTTAAAAAACAAAAAAAATCAGATTTTTCATTTTGGATTCAAAATTGAGAAACCTTGATCTTTTCCTATCGTTCATCGTGCTTACAGAAATGTTGAGCCTGTTCGACTAAGGTTTTGGGCCATCGTTTCTCTTCGATGAGTTCATTAGAGATCTAAAATATAAAAAAATAAAAATAAAAAAATCAGATTTTTCAATTTGGATTCAAAATTGAGAAACCTTGATCCTTTCCTATCGTTCATCGTGCTTGCAAAAATGTTGAGCCTGTTCGACTAAGGTATTGGGCCATCGTTTCTCTTCGATGAGTTCATTAGAGTTCTAAAAAAAATATTAAAAAAATTAGATTTTTCAGTTTGGATTCAAAATTGAGAAACCTTGATCCTTTCCTGTCGTTCATCGTGCTTGCAGAAATGTTGAGCCTATTCGACTAAGGTTTTGGGCCATCGTTTCTCTACGATGAGTTCATTCAAGATCTAAAAAAAATAAAAAACAATCAGATTTTTCATTTTGGATTCAAAATTGAGAAACCTTGATCCTTTCCTATCGTTCATCGTGCTTGCAGAAATGTTGAGTCTGTTCGACTAAGGTTTTGGGCCATCGTTTCTCTTCGATGAGTTCATTAGAGATCTAAAAAATAAAAAATAAAAAAAATAAAAAATCATATATTTCAGTTTGGATTCAAAATTGAGAAACCTTGATCATTTCCTATCGTTCATCGTGCTTGCAAAAATGTTGAGCCTGTTCGACTAAGGTTTTGGGCCATCGTTTCTCTTCGATGAGTTCATTAAAAATCTTAAAAAAAAATAAGAAAACAAAAAATCAGATTTCTCATTTTAGATTCAAAATTGAGAAACCTTGATCCTTTCCTATCGTTCATCGTGCTTGCAGAAATGTTAAGCCTGTTCGACTAAGGTTTTAGGCCATCGTTTCTCTACGATGAGTTCATTCAAGATCTAAAAAAAATAAAAAAAATCAGATTTTTCATTTTGGATTCAAAATTGAGAAACCTTGATCCTTTCCTATCGTTCATCATGCTTGCAGAAATGTTGAGCCTGTTCGACTAAGGTTTTGGGCCATCGTTTCTCTTCGTTGAGTTCATTAGAGATCTAAAAAATAAAAAATAAAAAAACAAAAAATCAGATTTTTCAGTTTGGATTCAAAATTGAGAAACCTTGATCCTTTCCTATCGTTCATCGTGCTTGCAAAAATGTTGAGCCTGTTCGACTAAGGTTTTGGGCCATCGTTTCTCTTCGATGAGTTCATTAAAGATCTTAAAAAAAAATAAGAAAACAAAAAATCAGATTTCTCATTTTAGATTCAAAATTGAGAAACTTGATCCTTTGCTATCGTTCATCGTGCTTGCAGAAATGTTGAGCCTGTTCGACTAAGGTTTTGGGCCATCGTTTTTCTTCGATGAGTTCATTAAAGATCTAAAAAACAAAAAAATAAAAAATCAGATTTCTCATTTTAGATTCAAAATTGAGAAACCTTGATCCTCTCCTATCGTTCATCGTGCTTGCTAAAATGTTGAGCCTGTTCGACTAAGGATTTGGGCCATCGTTTCTCTTCGATGGGTCTATTTGGGATCTAAAAAAAAAAGACATAGACCACTAAGGTTAAACCAACTGCGTTCTTTGATCACGGTTGATTCAAGAAAAGCCTTATCCAGAGTGTGGAGACTACTTGACTGTTCTAGGCAAGGGTCCTCCAAATGGGTTCATTAAGTAATCCTACCCTTACCTGAGGGCAATTCTATCAATCGAGATTTCATAAGACCGGGTTAGGAGGCCTATGTGTACTCTCTCGTCTTTTTAATAAATAAAATTTTCAAAATAAAATTTAAAATAAAAATTTTAAAATAAAAATTTTAAAATAAAAAATAAAAAATAAAAAAAAAAAAATTCAAAAAAATCTTTAAAAAAATAAATAAAATAAAAATAATAAATTAAAAAATTAAAAAAAATATATTTTTTCAAAAAAGAATCTTAAAAAAAAGAGATTTTTTTCAAAAAAAAAACTTCCGTAATTTTTGGGTTCAAATTGGAGAAATTTTGGTCTCCTCCTTTCTGAGCACTGGCGCTCGCGGAAATCGTTGAGCCTGTGTTCAGATTGGAATGCCTTTTGCTCTTTTTGATGAACCCGATATTGGCCTTTCAAAAAAAAAACTCATCATTTTTGGATTCAGATCCGAGAAATTATGGGTCATTTCCTTATGAGTACTGGCGCTCGCGGAAATCGCTGAGACCGTATTTAGATCGGAATATCATCTACTCTCTTTGATGAATCCAATCTTGACCTTTCAAAACAGAGAATCTCATCTCATGGATGCGGTCTCAAAACATTTGTGTCTAGTAGTACCAGTACGCCATTTCAGGGTCTACCGTATTCGCGACTGGCACATTTGTAACTCCAACCTTACATTCTTCTTATATCGAGCAAGCTCTGCTTCTCGATAAGTCGAATTTAGGTTCACAATTGCTTCTAGCAGTCACTGGGACGCTCATTCTAGGCTTACCATACCTGCGATCAGAACAATTGTATGGCTTTTTGCCTTCTTCATATTGCTTGGGTCATATCCCTCGAGCGACTTGAAAAGACAAAAGAACTTCCCATTTATGATCATTATATTCTTGTGATTACTAATGGATGTGGTCTTGTTTCAGAAATTTTTCGAAAAACTAACAGTGGCAGCATCGCTTACCATTACTTTCGATGAGAACAAGCACCAGCTCATGCTTCAACAGAAGCAAACCACGCGCACCTACAAGCGCCCCATCAGCTGCCGAAGCGTCAACTCCCTCGGCAACTCTCTGAACTCCGGGTCGACCTCGACTCCCCGGACTATCGTCTTTGGGACGATGGGACCATTCCCACTTCCCAAAGAACAAACTTCTCCTTCTAAGAAGCAGAAGCTCGCCTCTCAACGTGTCACTACTGTGACACCAAAGGCGAGCATCAAAATTCCCGAAGCCCGTGGCACCCCCACGAAGCCTCGACCCGCAAACGACCAGGTTTATCCCAAGACTTGGTCCCCAAGACCTTCACCAAAACAAAGAAGGTCCCAATTATCCACCAAGCCAGCATACCTGGTCCCACTCAAGGAGAACCAGTTCTACCCTCTTGCCTACATGAAAGAGGAGAGACCCATCTCCAACCTGACTCCCAAGTCAACCCAGCATGAGCTGGCTTGTTCTTACAAGCCCAAAATCAAATCATGCATCACAAGGCCTCTGCAAGCACCTGCTAAGGACTACAATCCTTTGGTTCGACCCTTCATATCTACAGGGGCCGAACTCGAAAAATTCAAAGCTTCGCTGTAACAGGCAAAGGACCGGGTCCGCATCCTATCCTTGCCCAGCTACAAAGAAGACAGGCTCGGCTGCTGCGCCCGAGGAAGCACATCCTTCATTGTCAAAGTCCAGCCAAAGTTGACTGAAGCTCAAATTGCTCGTCGTATACGCCGCCGCGCGTCGTATCGACAAAAGAGACTAGAGAAGCAAAGGTACCAGCCTCCTACGCTTCAAGTCTTTCACAAATGGGTTGAAAAAGAAAGACCCAACCAAGTTGCTGTTGTCCATATGGTTGGAAAAACCAAAAGACGCCAAAAGTTAGCCACAAAAATCCATGTTCGACATCCGGTGACCCACAGCGTCTCCAGGATAAGAAGACATTCAGAAGAATCCCCTGCTCCTTCAAGCAAAGGACAGCAGAGTGATCCTTCTTCAAGCTCTTCTTCAAAAAGAATGAGCCCCAGCTCAGTCACCAGGACAATTTTTTCTTTCGAATCCCGAAGGATGAACGTCCTGGCTACAAATTCTGAGCCACCACCCCACAATCCACCTCAAGATGATGCGATCACACGCATCCAGCAGTTGGAACAAGGCCAGTAGATAATTGAAACTCTGATGGAAAACCTTCTCCTCGTCTTCCAAAATCAGGCGAACAATGAACCTCCTCCGAATCATCAAGATGATGAGGTAAACGGAGAAGAAAATGAGTCACGCGCCCTTACCAAAAAGGACGTGGACAGTATCCTCGCAAAAGCAAAAGAAGAGGATATACTCAAGGAGCATGGGATCAAGCCACCATATCCCTTATGGATGGACTCGGTCCCGTTCCCTACAAAATTCAAACATCCTACTCTCCAAACATATACGGGGAAAGGATAAGCCAGACAGCACGTCATCCACTTCAAGATCTTGACGGGAGCTATCACGGATCAAGATGCACTCAAGATCCGCCTCTTTGCAAGTACCCTAAAAGGTACGGCCTTTGATTGGTACTCCACTTTGCCGGAGGACTCCATCCAAAATTGGGCTATGCTAGAGACACGCTTCCTGACTCACTTCAAAGGTGAGGATCATCCCGCTACTATGGCTCAGCTGTGCAGTCTAAAACAGGGGAGAATGAGTCAACATATGACTTCAATCACAAGTGGAAAGCAACGGCATACAAATGCTCTGATGTATTGCCACAAGCGTCGCTAGTCGACATCTGCCGAAACAACATGAGAGCTAGAATCCACTCCATGATCATCGGCAACAAATCAAAGAACCTGGGAGAACTCCTAGAAGCTTCCATGGAAGCTGATACAGTGATTAAAGACCTCAACAGTCAGAAATCATCAAGAAAAGAGCCAACCGCCAATGGAACCTCAAAACCAAAGAAAAAAAAGGTCCTCAATGTGCAAATCAAGTCAGCTCCTCAGCCACCAAAGAAAGCTGAAAATAAAGCTGCTGGTAAGAGGCCCGAACTCTCTGATGCCTTCAAAGAGCGAGTAGAAAAGAAATACCCGTTCGATGAAGATGTTGATGAAATCTTCGGGGCCCTCATGGAAAACGGCAAGCTCACTTTGCCTGAGCCCAAAAGACCGGGTGATGTTGGCAAAACCAACTATCCTCGGTACTGTCCACACCATCAGATGATCTCACATCCTCTCAATCAATGCTTCGTTATGAGGGAGAAAATAAACGAGATGTGGAAAAACAGAGTCATCACCTTTGACAAAAACTATGGGTCTGCCTCCGTCAACATGGTGTCATGTGGACAAACATCAAAACCACCGAAGAAAAAGATCACTACTTCCTTCAAGGTGATAAACACAATCCAAGCGTCCGAGGAACTGGTTCCTTATCCGACACCTGACGGACAACCCATATGGGTACATCCCGATCTCCTGGAAGATGAAAATTGGGAGGTCGTGAAAACAAAGCCTACAGCTCAACAGCGAAGGCATGCTAGGAAACATCTCCTCAAGCTCAAACGGCAAGAGAAGACCCAGCCAAAACAAGAAGTCCAAGAAAAGGCAGAGGCTTCCTCTACTGCTTCACTGGAGGCAGCAAAAACGTCCCTTCCAGAGACTTCAAAGGGGGTAAGAAAATTCACTCTCAGTGATTTCATGCCACCTCAATTCCAAGAAGCCACACAGGGGGCATCATACTCCTGCAATTCGGTAGTTGGATTCTCCATTAATGGATACGAGTCCAGCGACACCGATGATGGATTCGAATCCAACTACACCGACGAGTGGGAGGAGTCCCTTGAAACAGGAGAATATATCTCCGATGAAGAATGAGTTCCTGAGACTCATCTTATGCCAGTAATCTGGTATAACCTCCTACAGCCACAAGGATCCTGGTCTGATGATGAAGAAGACCAAGAGGCTGTACAAGAAAATGTTGTTGAACCAGCACCCCTCATTGCTCCAGTGGAAATCAATAATGTTGAGCCACAAAGAGCTGATGAAGAAGAAGATTTAGCTCCCATGCCTGATCTTGAAGAATATACAAGGATCTTGCAGCGTCTCGCTCTAGAACAAGAGCAAGACCGCATCAATGAGCTTCCTCGCAATCCAGAGCCTGAAGTCTCTGAAGACCATCAGGTACATCCTCCCTTAACTTCAGAAAATGGAGAAAATTACTGGATAGACTATCCTCTTACATCCGAGGATGAGTCTGACTCCGATCAGGCAAAGTCTCCTGTTAGAGCTTCCTGTAATGTGATATTTCGGGATTATAGCTCTTCTGAAGCATCGTCTGACGAGATCACTTACATTCCGACGACGCCTAGCAATATTTCCTCTGGAGCCACCTCATCTCACGTGACTTTCACCGAGATGACACCCTCTCAGGTTTCTTCTCCTGAGACTGTGACTTCAAAGCTCACACCATTCCTGACTGAAGAATTCCCAGCTATTGATGTTTGGGACGATGAGTTGGTCAATGAAGAAGAAAGGTTGTTGGATGCTATTCAAGACTTGTTTCCGGAAAATGCTCCGTGCAACATAATCACTGAGGATGGCAACTCTGCTGCAGATACATCCTCAGCAAATGAAAAACGACAACCTCTTGATCTTGAAGATAATCTTCCACACGAAGACCCTTACAACCAATCTCGAAGTTGGTAGAGGCACCCGCTCTGGCCGGACTACCACAAAAATTATAACTAATCTTCCTTTTCATATGTAAATCCTTCGGGAAAAGATGTTGTAAGCACCCCTAGTGGCAACAATGATGAACATGCAGGCCCTAAGGAGGCTTCCAAGTATGACTTGATTAATCATTTCAAGCACATACCTGCACGTCTGCACATCCTAGATTTATTTCGAATGTCTCCGCACACTCGTGATAATCTCATTTCAAAATTACAAAAGCTGAATGACGATGTCGACAAACTTGCCCCGCAAGTCCTCCAAATTGAAATGGACTACCGGGTCAAAAACTCAGAAGCCTCCTCAAAGGGAGAAAAGAAGAAAACTGAGGGATCATTCATCAATGCCTCTCGGTTCAAAAAGCAACCAGTGCAACCATCGCATTCACAAAGGAAGACCTCCTACTTGGCGAAACAAGGCACAACCGACCCCTGTACTTCACAGGGTACATCAAGGAAATGCCTATGCACAGAGTCCAGATCGACCCAGGTTCTGCACTCAACCTCATCTCCACTTCGGCTCTCGAAGAGTTGGGCATCCCACCCAGCAAGCTGAGCCATACATCTGTATCTATCTTTGGATACGATGGGAGTACTCAAAGGCCTATCGGCAAAATCAGGTTCAAGTTGCAGATTGGTGATCTTATCTCTGAGGTCACTGTATATGTAATAAAAACCCCTTCATGCTAGAACATCGTTCTCGGACGCCCCTGGATCCATGAGAATGGTGTTGTCCCTTTAACTCTACATCAATGCATCAAGTTTGTTGGCGACGACGTCATGATACATCGAGTCTTTGCGGACGGAAAACCCTGCAAAGGTAAAGAAGTCCACTTTGCAGACTCACAAATGTATGAAGGTGAGAAAGAAGAAGAGGAGAAGCACACAGTACCCTTTGCCGAAAATCTCCAGAAAGATAAAGGCAAGGCTCCTCAACAATCACCCGAAGAAAGCAAACCATCCGGTAAATCCAAAGAGAGCATTCAAACTCCCTTCATTATCTCCCTCAAACCTTCAAAGCCTTTGGTCATCACAACTAAAGTGAAGAAGGCAAAGCAAAAGTCTGGGGGTAAATTTGTTATCTCTTTCGTGTCTATCGTGCAAGACACGGATTTGGATTCAAAGCCAGAAGACAACACATCGTCAAGCCAAGCTGACACTCAGCAAGTTTAGCCTGCTCTTACTCCAATGGAGAACCTTCCGACATAGAAGATCCTACGTCAGCTTCCTTCGTTGTTCCAGCAACTTCAGCAAAGGAAAAGCCGATCTTCTTCCATAGATTGGAAGCTTCTTCATCAAACTCCATGCTTAAATCTTTCCAAAACGAAGGTATGCCTCAACTATCTTTATATAGTCCTGTGGCACAAGCTATTATGAAGAAAATGGGCTATAATGCTCAAAACCCAGTCGGCTTGGGAGAAGGACACGGTATTCTCATGCCATTGGGGCCCGTCTTGACCAAAAGCCAGCTGGAAGATTGGAGACTCTACGGCCATGTAGAAAAGTCTTCACACGGGCTAGGGTATGATCCCGACACTCCCCTGAGACAGTTGACACAAAGGCTTAAAAGTCAATTTACTAACCAAGCCTCAACATCTCAAATCCATGAAGACATCGATCTCCCTGGATATCTCTTCGATGAGTCACCTAACAAAGATCCAGGAAGCTCATCCAATTCGTACGATTTCTCTGACAATGAATAGGAATTGTCCGATGGCACAGACGTGTGGTCTTCTGACCCAGAAAAACCCTCGTCTCCAAAAGAAGTACCATACTTAGACCCGGTTTCAATAGGCGATTGGAATTATCTCATAGCAAGCCTTGAGAAAATTGCCGATCAAGAAGACTCGTGGAAAGGAACAAGACCTTGGTCTGGAAATGCCCTTGAAACCCCAGAAGGTTTCGACGAGCTGGAAGCCTCTGAAAATATTATGGAGGAACCACCTTCGAACCTTCCAACAGAAGATCCTGCATCCAACGGCGATCTCATGGCCTTTCGAAGCCTGGGGTATGGACATCATAGGTCCTATTTCTCCCCCTTCGAGCAAAGGTCTTTGTTTCATCTTCGTCGCTACAGATTATTTCTCCAAGTGGTCAGACGCATTTGTGTTTAACGAAATGAAGACCTCATCAGTCTTTCAGTTCCTGCGCACCAACATCATTTGTCGTTTCGGCATACCCAAAAGATTCGTCCATGATAACGGACCACAATTCCGGGATCATCGATTCTACAGGTTCTGCGACAAATACAAAATCCAAAGCTGTCCTTCGACTCCATACAATTCGGCAGCAAACGGATTAGCAGAAGCTTTCAAAAAGACACTATGCGAAATCCTCAAAAAAATGATCTCTAGTCACAAAAGAGACTGGAGCGACAAACTGTCTGAAGCTTTGTGGGCCTATCGAACCACCATTCGAGGACCAACCCATAGCACACCATTCTCCTTCGTCTATGGATGCGAAGCTGTCGTACCCTTGGAAGTACAAGTTCCTTCCTTGAGGGTATCTTTGCAAAATGACATGACTCAAGAAAGCAATGTCAAATTGCGACTCCATGAGCTGGACAATCTCATTGAGAGACGGCTCGAAGCTCGGCAAAGCATTAAACTTTACCAAGCACGCATGGCAGGATCTTTCGACAAAAAGGTCAGGCAACGCACCTACAAAAAGGGTGACTTGGTTCTTGCGGTAAAAAGACCAATGGTCTTCGCTCACAAGTCCAAAGGCAAATTTGAGCCAAAATAGGAGGGACCCTATGTCATCGACAAGGTTTTCTCCAACGACGCATACGCACTCCTAAACATGGAGGGTGACAGATGTATGCTGCCCATCAACGGCAAGTTCTTAAAGCGGTACTACCCTTGAAGACTTACCCAACTTGGCAAGAGCAATGCCTGTACGGCCAAAACCGGTTTCCAAGTACACGCTCGCTAAACCCACTCTTTTTAGAATTTTCATATCAAATGTTGAAATTTCTAGAAATTCAAACAATGCTTACTTTCATCGTTTCATTGTTCAAAAAAAAAAAAACATAAGTCCAAGTTTAGGAACCTTTCCCTAACTTGACCAAAATTCTAAACCCTTGAACCCAAAATTCATGGTTTGAAATAAAATCCGGATTCAGGGATTTCCACCCAAGTCCACCCTACCTTTTACCGCCTAAATGGTTTTAGGTCAAAACTTATGACCCTCGTGTCTTTAAAGAAAAAAATGGTCTTCCAAAAAACCGCAGGGGAAGCGACACTTAGTCGATACTTGCACAAATCGGAAGCATGCGAACCATGTTCGACACTTCCAAAATCGCAGGGAAGCGACATTTTGTCGATACTTACAAAATCCAAAACCGTGGAGATACAACATCTTAGTTGATATCCACAACCCAAATTTCAAATGCTCGAAAAAACCAAGAAACCGTGGAGATGCAACATTTCGGTTGATATCCACAACCCAAATTTCAAAGGTTCAAAAAAAACCTAAAAACCGTGGAGACGCAACATTTCAGTTGATATCCACAACCTAAATTTCAAAGGTTCAAAAAAAAAAACCAAGAAATTATGGAGATGCAACATTGCAGTTGATATCCATAACCCAAAGGTTCAAGAAAACCGCAAATTTCAAAAATGGTGGGGAAACGACATCAAGTCAGTACCCGCAAAACCAAAATTTTTGAAAAGCAAGGAAGCGACATTCCATCGATACTTGCACCCAAATCCGCGAGGATGCGGCATTCCATCGATACTCACAACCGAATGAGCAAGGATGCAACATTCCATCGATACTTGCAAGACCATTCAGCAGGGAGGCGACTTTTAGTCGATACTTGCATTTTTTAAAACCAAAACCGGCTATAAATGCCACAAACAGGCTATAAATGCCACCAAAACAGGCTATCAATCCCACCAAATAAGCTATAAATGCCACCAAAACCGGCTATCAATTGCACAAAACAAAACCGGCTATCAATGCCACAAACTAAAAACTTGGCTTTCAAAAAAAAAAAAACCCGGCTATCAATGTCACAAACCGACTATCATGCCACAAAACAAACCGACTATCAATGCCACAAACAAAAACTGGCTTCCATGCCACAAACAAAATCTGGCTCCCATGCCAAAACAATCATTTGACAGAAGATTTTCAAAAAATGACAAGCTTTTGATCAAATCCCATTTAGCAATTGCTTTCATCACAAAAAGATTTAAGTGAGCGTAGGGAAAACAAAAAAAAAGCATCCCATTTAGCAATTGCTTTCATCACAAAAAGATTTAAGTAAGCGTAGGGAAAACAAAAATATATATATCCCATTTAGCAATTACTTTCATCACAAAAAGATTTAAGTGAGCGTAGGGAACATAAAAAAAAATATCCCATTTAGCAATTGCTTTCATCACAAAAAGATTTAAGTGAGCGTAGGGAAAATAAAAAAAAAGGAAGCATCCCATTTAGCAATTGCTTTCATCACAAAAAGATTTAAGTGAGCGTAGGGAAAAAAAAGAGTACAAAAAAATACATGTGGTACCAAAAAGAAAAGGTGTTTACAAAGCACTACAAAAAAAGAGAGAGTACCAAAAAATACATGTGGTACCAAAAAAAAAACAGAGAAGAGAATGATAGTTTCTGCTACAAAAATCAGGAGCTCATCCAAAAATGGTTTCCAGCCAAAATTTCAGCTCCTCAACCAAACTTTTGGCCTCAGTTGTCAGAGTTTCCAAGGCACGCTTCTTCAGAAACTTGCCATGAGATGCTGGGGTAGGCTGTAACCCTTCTTTCACACCGGGAAGCTTATCTCGAGCAGTTTGCCATTGTTTGTCCTCTTGGAACTTCCTTTCAAGAACTCGATCAGCATCTGCAACCCGATGAATCAGAGTACTCTCCCTGTCGCGAGCCTCTGTTATAGTAGCCCATTTAGCAGCGACTTGTGCCTTCAAATGCTCAAGACGTTTCCTGGCCTCATCGACCTCCCTATCAAGGATGTTAAGGTCATGTGTCGGCCCAATGATGGCTAGCTCTTCTAAGTTCTTCTCTCGGACTAGCTGCTTCCTGCTTTGTGTTGCCTAATTCAGGTCAGACTTAGCCTTATCAACAGGGTCCAGGAACATCTCCTTGAAGAACTGGTCGTCAGCAAAACCCATGGTCTCAAACCACTTGTCACCCAGTGCAATGATCCTATCAATGATCGACCTGGCACCTGTGACATCCAGACCATCCTCTTCGGCATCACCGAGAATCTCCTTCACATGCTGGATCATGCTAAATCTGGCATCCAAGTGTCTAGTAAGGAGAGTCTCAATCCAAGAGCTCAGAACCCACACCACCACCTTCTTCGCAAAAAGAAGAGATGGCCTAGCTAAAGATTCACCCCGCTCCATCGGTCGGCTGCTCATGTCATGCCCTGTTGGAAGAGTAACAAAAGAACTCTTTCCAGTTGGAGCCGCTGGGGAAGAAATCTCAGCACGAGGTACCTCCTCCACAGTGTTAGAATTGATCAACATCTGGCATCTCTTTCTCTGGTTCTGAAAGAAGCGACGGGCTCTCCTCTGTCACTTCAAAAACTGCCAAAGAAACACAAAAAGGTATGAATATGATCCTGTTTGAAAATCACTATCAGGGTTATTACTACAAAATGCCTTTTTCGACAACTGGTGGAACACTCTCTTCCTCCATGAACTCATCGGAAACATCGTCAACATTTGCATCCATCGATGGTTCAAAGTCATCGGAATCCTATGGCAAGTCAGCTGACAAAAAAAATGTTAGCAAACCAAGTCACAGATACAAAAAAAAAAAGAAAGCAAAAGAAGTTATACCAGTTGGAGATTCTGGATTCACTTCAGAGTCCCTTGGTTCTTCTTCAGGTGCCCCGACAAGATCCGTCACCACCTCATCAGTTGGAACCTCAGGCATCGCCAAGTCTTCCTCTTCTAAAAAAAAGAGAAAAGCATAAACAAGAAGCAAATAAGAACATGGAAAAATCCCATGAAAAAAAAAATTAGAAAGAGAAAGAGGAAAAATCAGACCTTCACCAACGGTCTCTTCTTCTCGGCTTCTCTTTTTTGGAGGCTCGTCAGCATTCCCTGGCACCTCCTCATTGATAGTAAGAGGGACTTCTATGTCAGGAGAGTCTTCATGTTGCCCCTTGCTGTGATGATGACTCCTCTTCTTCTTACTTCTGTGGGCCCGCTTCTTAGAGGAACCTGCCCCACTGTCAGAGTCCGGTTTCCCACTTGACTCCTCACTAGATGGTCTACTCTTGTCAGTAGACTCCACGGAAGCTCGCCTCTGTGCCGCTTGCATCCAAGCATCAAGCTCAGCTTCCTCTTGTTCTAGTTGCTCTAAAGCCTCATCAGGTATTTCTCTAACAGCTTCAGAACCAATGACGCCTTGGTCACCGAGAAAGCCTATCTTGTGATTCTCTCCAGAAAGGAAGGCCCAAACTTCCTCTCGCCAGACGCCATCCGACTTTCATAGGCCTTTTCCAAACGATAGCTTCACATCAAGCTCCTTCTTGGAAAGTCCCCGATATGCCGAAAAGCTCTCCGCGAACCACTTCGTGAAGCCGGCAGTCTGGGAAGTCGACAACACAGGATAAGAAATCATGGCAGTAGTGTCTTCAACACTATAGAAAGCCCATGCGTTTCTCCCGTCCTGTAAACCTCCAAAATGCTTCACCATGCTTGAAGGCACTCCAACAACGCCTTGAAAAAAGCCCAACTGCAGAGCAAAGTGAGAAGGTACATACGGCTGGATGTCGACGAAAAGATGTTTGCGGTACACCATCGTGCCGACACGTATGTTGAAAAGCCACTCCTTCTCTGCATTTGTCAAGGAGTAATGCCTTCCCGATCCCGCCCTAGTAGAATCTCGGGAGGCACCAAAGTCAAAAGCCTTCTTTCGCAACTCCGGAGAAAGCTTCACTGAAGACTGCCCCATCTCGATGTCCCTGAACCGTCGGATCCTCATACGGGCAAACAAAAGTGATTCAGACATGGCTTTGCCCTTAGCCAGTCGAAGCATGAGAGGATCATCATCCTGTGCAGCACCCACGGTGGAAGCCAGGATAGTGGTATACATACCACGAATATAAGATATGGGTTGAAAATACCCTGTTCATAGGAAGCCCAAGCCGAACCAAGAATGCAGTAGCCTGCAGTTCGGTGCACAAGTAGGAGTAAAGACCAGGCACCAAAGCAAGCTACTCTCCAAACGCCATCTAACAAGCCGGAAACATACAATGCGGCTTGATGTGCGTTCCATCTCCTCCAGCAAAAACGGCCTCACTTAGCCAATAAATGAGGTAAACAGCGAGATCTCTCCACAGTGCAATGTCAGGACATATGGCATTTGTACTCGCATAGAAATCTCTCAACTATTCTTGCATAGCCAAAATCTTCTTCGAACCCGGATCCTTAGCCCTGTCTTCCCGGGTCATGCTATCAGAAGGCTCCCCACTTTCAAAGAAGTTGGGAGACGAAGAGCTAAAACTCTTCCAACTGCTGGATCTTACTTTCAAGCCCTCCTTCTCCTTCAAAAAATCATAAAAGGCGACGAGCTGAAAGTACAAAAGCCTAAACTCCTCTGACTGCTCCTCAAGGACGTTGTCGATCGGCATAAACTCCTCATTGATGGACCGTGCTCCTGCTCGGTTCCTACCGAGGTCGGCGGATGTGGGAGTCCGTCGGGTCCGACCCTTTCGTAACCAGGGGGCAAGGGCGTGCATCAACATTTCTTTTTTTGTGTGGGTGTGCCAGATTTTCTATTTTACTTGGAATTGTAAGTGGTGATCCGGAGATCAACCTTCGCAAGTAAAAAGGAAATCAACTTCTTTCAAGTTTTCCATTGCACATATATTTAAGAAAAGAGACATTTTCTTGATTTGCCGTGAAAGGCGATTTTTTTGGCATTTATAGCCGATTTTGGCGTTTATAGCCGATTTTTGGCGTTTATAGCCGATTTTGGCGTTTATAGCCGATTTACAATCCTTATCAATAATGAAAGACAAGAGTTGTGATTTTTGTCTCTTTTGAAAAAATACAAACTACAATGAAAGGCAAGAAAAGGAGGATCTAACTTCTCAGGAGATTGTGGGGGACTCGTTTAGATAGACGGTCGCAAGCCATATGTGGGCTTCGCCATCATCCATGCAGATGAGAACAGAGGATGCTATTGATTCGCTTGGCTTGGCTATAACCTCAGGTTTTTAGAGGACAAAGACCAAAAGGAGGTCCTATGTCCAATAAAAAGCCGAGTAGACGGGCTTGAAAAGCCATGTCTAAGCCATTGGCGGCAGAAGGAGAAGGCAAGGACCTTGGGGGGGTACCCCCCAAGGGACTTTTGTCACCTTGTTGCGGTGGTCGGTGTAGAACTTCCGCAGAGTTTTCTCTCTTTTTTCTTTTCTCTGGATTTCTGTGCTTTGTCTGTCTGTGTGTTTGTTGTCTGTCCTTTCTTCTTGGAGAGCTCTCCTATTTATAGGCTTTTAGGCAGCCATTTAGGAGGGTTTATGAGCCTTGATTGTCATAAAGCTACATAAAGGGAGGAGTTACAAATTTGAATTCTTTATTTTGTAACTCCTTTTTCTTGGCTTCTGAATGGCCGGAGGAGATTGAGGGCATTTAATTCACTTTAATCGCCATGATGGGAGGAGCTTCATGGGTTAAATGCCATGAATCTCTTGACTTGTAACTCCCGGATGCTTGCTTCTGATTGGTCCGTCCAACGAAATGGATTAATGACTGTAATAAAGCTAGTCAATTAATCGCATTAAGTGGTCGCCGAGCAGCTGAAGAGTCGCGGGCCGTGCCGCGTCTTTTGGGATTCTTCTGTCGATGATCATCGATGGATCTTCATGTAGATCGACATCAGACGACCATGTAATTTCAGGTGTTTGTTGCCAACAGCGGGTCGGTGCCATCTGTCCTGTCGATTTCTCGATCGGTCGGGTAGAAAGCACATTGTTTTTTGGTTGACCGGGTGGCGATCAATATTGTTTTCGATACTCTTGATGATTGACCTGTGTTTTGGACGGATGTCAGAGGATTTGGTGTCTCAAAAGCATGAATTTTGGAAAGTACCAGAGGCTGGGCGCTTCGAATCGCGAAAAAAAGGTGAAAACCGGGGTTTCCGGGGCCTTCCCGGCGACCCCGGGCTCCAAGGTCGCCGGCGACCCTGGCCCAGGGTCGCAGGGGCCTGCGACCCTGGGGGGTTTTCCCCCTTTTTTATCCCGTTTTGTGTCCGTTTTTGCTGTTTTTCGATTCTTTTTTCTTCTGTATTTTTCCTTGACATTTTGATCATTTATTGGCCTGATTTATTTGTAGGAAACCTGATGAGAATCCTTGCATTTTATTTTGCAAAGTTTCCAATTTCCTGAGAAAGCCGAAGACTTTGTCGCGCAGAGCTGCCGATTTTCCGTCAGAAGCTGAAACTGGGTCAAACGATGTCGGAATGACCTGAAATTTGGTGTGAAGCCTGCTGAGCAATAAATAAGACCAACCATAGGCTTTTGTTTGAGTTTTGAAGCCGTTTGTGGTCCTATCACCAGTAGACTTGCTTTTGTCGCGATGAAGATGTCGCGGTTTGATGTGCGGTCAACCGATGTCCAATTGACTTGAAATTTGACAGGGAACCTATTGGAGTCATTTTAAGATGATCCATAGGCTCTGTCTTGGAAGCCATGGTCCCGGAGGGCTTTGCCGCCGAGAGGCCTGATTTGGCTTCCGAGCGTCAAACTATGGTCAAATGTTATCGAAATGACCTGAAATTTGACGTGTAGCCCTTTATAAGCATTTTGAAGCCGTCCATGTGCTCTATCTGATGAGTAATGGCCTCGGTGGTTCTCGCCGCCGAGAGGCTTGATTTAGCTATTCGAGGGTTGATGTAGGGTCAAACGTTGTCGGTTTGACTCGAAACTTGACGTGGAGCCTTTTGGAAGTATTTTGAGACCATCCATCGGCTCTGATCGAAGATTTGGTGTCTCCGATGCTTTTGCCGCTGAGAGCTCCTTTTCGGCTGTCGGAGAAGCAAAGTTAGGCCAAATGATTTTGAAATGGCCCGAAACTTCTTGTGTACTCCTCTTTTGGCTGTCTTGAAGGATCTTGCAGTTTTTGCTTGATTCTGACAAGATTTGATTTTTGGAAGTAGCATTGCCTATTTATGGCAGGTTGCAACTTCATGTAGCTCTTTGGATCTTGAAGAGGCAAAGTGACATTTTTGGTGTCAACAAATGCCCCCTCGAGGTACAGCGACGAGTTGCTTAACTTTTGTAGTCGATGTGCCTCGAAGAGATTTTTGAAGGAGAGCCTGTGACTTGACCAAGAGTCTTTGAGCAGTCTTTCTTTTTGGTATTTGTAGCCTTTTGAGCTTCCAGGGGAATTTTATGGTAGTGAAAGGGATCACGTACCATCTCGAGGCAAAGTTTTGAAGATGACATCAGGGATGTGGATTTGGGTTTTGACCTTGTGACCTAACAGGCTATATGTGGCAGGTTAGGGGGTCGGGTTTGGTTTTGATCGTGTGACCCAACAAGCTGTATGTGGAATGTTGGGGGATCAATTTTGGTTTTGATCTTGTGACCTAACAGGCTGTATGTGGCAAGTTAGGGGTTCAGGTTTTAGTTTTTGGTTTTGGTCTTATTACCTAACAGGCTGTATGTGGCAAGTTATGGGACCAGGATTTGGTTTGATTTTTGCGGAATGTCAATTTCAAGATTTTGGCTCAATTTGGTAGATGAGGCTGGATGGTTTAATTTTTGGAAGCTCATGGGGCTTGGAATTTTCTTTGTATGGTCCAATCAACTAAAAAGAGGCATGGAACCATTTTTGTATGCTCTTGGTAAGAGGGAATTCTCTTTGACTAAAAGCCCAAATTTTATTTTTTTTTTTAGTGCCTAGTGGTCAAACCTGGCTCATATGGGCTAACCCATGGGACCTTAAGCTTTTGAAATGGCTTAGATCTCATATGGTGTCATTTTTGTAAAGAATATCCAAAAATATCCCATTTGGATAGAGAATATCTAAGAATATCTTTACTTGGAGAGAATCTCTCATATTCCCCTTATTTTGGGATAGGATATCTCAAGATATCTTTCTTTTGGGAAAGAATCCGTCATTGATTTCTTTTTGGGAGAAAATCCTTCAAGATATCTTTCTTTTGGGAAAGAATCTTTCTAATCTCTTTCTTTTGGTAAGGTTACTAATTAGTAACACTTACCTTTTTCTTCTTTCCTTCTTTGGTTTGCTCTCCTCTATAAAAGCAAGGTGGACGTTGGATCTCTTGCTCTTATTACTTTTTTTTTGCAATAATCTCAAGAGGGTTTCAAGACCAAGAGTTCTTCTTCTTCAAGATCTTCAAGACTTTTCTTCTTCTTCTCCATCAATGGCTTCAAGTAAGTTCCCTTTTTCAAGAAAACTCCATTGTAGGATAAAAAGTTCTTTTTTCTTTTTTTTGTTTCTTTCTTTTCTCTTTTTTTTTCACGTGTTTTCCTTTTTTTTTCACACGTTTTTTTCTTTTCTTTTCTTCTTTCTTCTTTTTTTTTCATGTTGTTTTTTTTTTTGTGGGCCGTACGGACAGATCCGTACGGATCTGGCCGTACGGCCACGTGGCCAGTGGGCCACGGCCTGTGGGCCAGCCCCTTTTTTCTTCTTTTCTGTTTTTTTTTTTTTTGTTTTCTTTCCCCTCCTTTTTTTTAAGAAAGTTTCTTTTTTTTTTTTTTTGCTCATCATGATAATGCCGCCTTTTCTTTTTGCAAACCTAGATGTTCATGCATGCATTCAATTGTAAATTAAATTTGTAGCATGATGTGATAGCATACCTGAAAGTTTTCGCAATTTTGGGAATTTGGAGCTCGCAGCGATGTTAAGCCCTTCCTGATTTTGCGGAGACTTTAAGGTTTCAAAAGCTTGGAGTTTCGGAGCTCGCAGCGATGTTGAGCCCATCTTTAAGATTTCTTATTTCTTTCGGGATAGTTCCTTTTCTTCGGAATTGCCCCGTCATCATGTCAAAATTTCGCCAGATTTTTTTTAGCGAGATTCTGTCATTTTGATGTTTGATCTTTTTCTTTTCCATCCTTTTTAGGTGGTTCCTCCAGAACGAACAAGGGTAAAGAGCCTGCTACAAGCGTACCTCGTCGATCTTCTAGATCTTCTAATCCGGCCGTTCAGCAGGCTTTTGAGAAGGTCCAGTATGTTGAGAGAAATCTGGAAGAGTGCGACTCCCTCAACAGAGATGAGATGAGGCAGCGACTGATCGCTCTCAAGGGAGAGGAATTCTATAAGATCATGGTAAGCAATTGTCCATGGGTGATGGAAGATCAGAGCGTTTTGCCCAAGCCTACCTTCTTCTTTGGTGATGCAGTCCCTGATGACATGACATACCAGAGGAGATGTTTTCAGTTTTCTTTCACAGCAGATGGTGAGAAGAAGACTGTTGCTACCCGGTCGACGTTTGATCGCACTGTCTCGATTCTGAGCCTTGCCCCCACGTGCCCTAAGAGGGAAGATCCTCCAAGCTGGGTGAGAAGGACAAATGTAATCAAGACCGGGGTTTTTATTGGCAGTTCTCCTGGATATACGGAGAGGTCGCCTGTTGATATGGACCTGTTGATGCCATCCAGCGGCTACCAGGGCTCTGATTATCCGTCGGTCGATTTGAGACCGGTGGGCCTTGGTATTTTCAGCGGTGACGGCAGTAATTGGATCAAGCCTTTTTGACTTCGAGGCCGTTTCAATGCTGACTCCGAGTGGAAGTCGTGGACTGATCGCGTCCTGCTGATTGGTGGCGCCGTTTTGAAGGAAGCCGGGATTTTTGATGCGGTCCGCGCTTTTAGGGAAACCGTGATCTTTTCCGACAAGGCCTTCATGGCTATGCTGGAGTCATTCCTCCCCCAAACCAATACCTTCGTTGTGACGAATGGTGAGATTGGTTTTTCTTTGAAGGAGCTGAGCGCCATTACTGGATTGCCTATCCTTGGAAAACTCTATGAGGAGTTTATGCCGATTGACAGCGTCCTTGAGGGGCAGTCTAAGGAGTTCAGGCTTCTATACTTTCAACTTGTCGCCTTCTATGATTTTTTGAAGGAGAAGGAGGGTTTGAAAGTTAGATCCAGCAATTGGAAGAGTTTTAGCTCTTCATTCCCCAATTTTTCTGATAGCAGGGAGTCTTCTGATAGCTTGACCCAAGAAGCCGTAGCTCAAGATCTAAGTTCAAAGAAGATCTTGGCCATGCAAGAAGAGTTGAGAGATTTCTGTGCAAGTACAAACGCCATATGTCCTGACATTGCACTGCGGAGAGATCTCGCTGTTTACCTCACTTATTGGCTTGGTGAGGCTATTTTTGCTGGAGGAGATGGAACGCACATCAGGCCGCATTGTATTTTTCCGGCTTGTCAGATGGCGTTTGGAGAGCAGCTTGCTTTGGTGCCAGCTCTTTACTCCTACCTGTGTACCGAACTGCAGGCTGCTGCTTTTTTGGTTCGGCTTGGGGTTCCATGAATAGGGTATTTTCAGCCCATATCTTTTATTCGTGGTACGTGTACCACTGTCCTGGCTTCCACCGGCGGGGTGCTGCACAGGATGATGATCCTCTGATGATTCGACTGGCTAAGGGCAAAGCCGTGTCCGAATCACTTTTGTTTGCCCGCATGAGGATCCGACGGTTCAGGGACGTCGAGATGGGGCAGTCTTCAGTGAAGCTTTCTCCGGAGTTGCGGAAGAAGGCTTTTGATTTTGGTGCCTCCCGAGACTCTACCAGGGCGGGGTCAGGAAGGCATTATTCCTTGACGAATGCAGAGAGAGAGTGGCTTTTCAGCATACGTGTCGGCACGATGGTGTACCGTAGACATCTTTTCGTCGACATCCAGCCGTATGTACCCTCTCGCTTTGCTTTGCAGCTGGGCTTTTCTCAAGGCGTTGTTGGAGCGCCTTCAAGCATGGTGAAGCGCTTTGGAGGCTTACAGGACGGGAGAAATGCATGGGCTTTCTATAGTGTTGAAGACACTACAGCCATGATTTCTTATCCTGTGTTGCTGACTTCCCCGGACTGCCGGCTTTGCGAAGTGGTTCGCGGAGAGCTTTTCGTCATATCGGAGGCTTTCCAAGAAGGAGCTTGATGTGAAGCTGGCATCTGGAAAGGGCCTTGGAAAGTCGGATGGCATCCGGCGAGAGGAAGTTTGGGCCTTCCTTTCTGGAGAGAAACACAAGATAGGCTTTCTCTGTGACCAGGGCGTCATTGGTTCTAAAGCTGTTCGAGAAATACCTGATGAGGCTTTAGAGCAGCTAGAACAGGAGGAAGCCGAACTTGGCGCTTGGATGCAAGCGGCACAGAGGCAAGCTTCCGTGGAGTCTACTGGCAAGAGTAGACCATCCAGTGAGGAGTCAAGTGGGAAACCTGACTCTGACAGCGGGGCAGGTTCCTCTAAGAGGCGAGCCCACCGGGGTAAGAGGGGGAGGAGTCATCATCGCAGCAAGGGGCAGCATGAGGACTCTCCTGACTTGGAAGTTCCTCTTACTATCAATGAGGATGTGCCAGTGGATGCTGACGAGCCTCCAGAGAAGAGAAACCGAGAAGAAGAGACCGTTGGTGAAGGTATGATTCTTCCCTTTTTCTCTTTTCATTTGTTTTCATGGGATTTTTCCATGTTCTGCTTTTCTTTTCTTTTTTTTTTAGCAGAGGAAGACTTGATGATGCCTGAGGTTCCGGTCGATGAGGTGGTGACGGATCCTGTCGAGGCACCTGAAGAAGAACCGAAGGACTCTGGAGTGATTCCAGAGTCTCCAATTGGTATGACTTCTCTTTTTTTTTTTTTGTCTGTGACTTGGTTTGCTAACACATTTCTTGCCAGCTGACTTGCCACAGGATTCCGATGACTTTGAACCATCGATGGACGCAAATGTTGATGATGCTTCCGATGAGTTCATGGAGGAAGAAAGTGTTCCGCCAGTCGTCGAAGAAGGTATTTTGTAGTTATAACCCTGATAATGATTTTCAAACAGGATTATATTCATACCTTTTTGTGTTTCTTTTGGCAGGTTTTGAAGTGACAAAGGAGGATCCGTCGCTTCCAGAGCAAGGGATGCCAGAGGTTAATCCAGAGGTAGAGACTCCTGGGACCAGTTCTGACAATGTTGAGGAGATTCCTCGTGCCGAGATTCCTTCCCGATCAGGAGTAGCTTCAACTGGAAAGAGTTCTTTTGTTACTCTTTCAATAGATGATGACATGAGCAGCCGACCAACGGAGTTGGGCGAATCTTCAGCTGGGCCATCTCTTCTTTTTGCGAAGAAGGTGGTGGTGCGGGTTCTGAGCTCTTGGATTGAGACTCTGCTTTCTGGGCACTTAGATGCCGGATTTGGGATGATCCAGCATGTGCGTGAGATTCTCGGTGATGCCGAAGAAGCTGGTCTGGATGTCACAAGTGCCAGGGCGATCGTTGATAGGATCATTGAGCTGGGTGACAAGTGGTTTGAGACCATGGGTTTTCCTGACGATCAGTTCTTCAAGGAGATGTTCTTGGACCCTGCGGATAAGGCTCAATCTAACCTGGATGAGGCTACAGAAAGCAGGAAGCAGGCAGTCCGAGAGAGGAACTTAGAAGAGCTAACCATCATTGGGCTGACACATGACCTTAACATCCTTGATAGGGAGGTCGATGAGGCCAGGAAACGTCTTGAGCAATTGCAGGCACAAGTCGCTGCCAAGTGAAATGAAATAACAGAGGCTCGTGAAAGGGAGACTGCTCTGATTTACCGAGTTGCGGATGCCAATCGAGTTCTCAAAAGGAAGTCTGATGAGAACAAATAATGGAAAACCGCTCGAGGGAAGCTTCCCAGTGCGAAAGAAGGGTTACAGCCCACCCCAGCATCTCATGGCAGGTTCCTGAAGAAGCGTGCCTTGGAATCCTTGACGGATGAGGCCAAAAGCTTGCTTAAGGAGCTGAACTCTTGGCTGGAGACCATTTTTTATTGAGCTCCTGTATTATTTATTTATTTTTTTTTTTTACAGAAACCATTCTTCTCTCTTTTTTGGTACCACTTGTATTTTTTTGGTACTTTTTTTTTTGTAGTGCTTGTGAACACTTTCTCTTTTTTTTTTTTTTTGGTACCACATGTATTTTTTTTGGTACTCTTTTTTTTTTAGTGCTTGTGAACACTTTCTCTTTTTTTTGTTATCCCTACGCTCACTTGAATCTTTTTGTGATAAAAGTAATTGCTAAATGGGATGTCCCTCTTTTTTTGTTATCCCTACGCTCACTTGAATCTTTTTGTGATAAAAGTAATTGCTAAATGGGATGTCCCTCTTTTTTTGTTATCCCTACGCTCACTTGAATCTTTTTGTGATAAAAGTAATTGCTAAATGGGATTTGATCAAAAGGTTGTCATTTTGTGAAAATCTTTTGTCAAATGATTGTTTTGGCATGGAAACCAGGTTTTTGTTTGTGGCATGGAAGCCAATTTTGGCATGAGAGCCAGCTTTTCTTGTGGCATTGATAGCCGAGTTTTTTTTTGTGGCATCTATAGCCAGTTTTTGTGGCATTGATAGCTGGTTTGTTTTGTGGCATCTATAGCCGGTTCTTTTTTGAAATCCAAGTTTTTTGCTTGTGGCATTGATAGCCGGTTTTGTTTTGGTGGCATTGATAGCCTATTTTGATGGCATTTATAGCCGGTTTGTGGCATTTATAGCCTATTTTGATGGCATTGATAGCCGGTTTGTGGCATTTATAGCCTGTTTTGATGGCATTGATAGCCGGTTTGTGGCATTGAAGCCGGTTTGGTTTTCAAAAAAAATGCAAGTATCGACTAAAAGTCGACTCCCTGCTGAATGTTCTTGCAAGTATCGATGGAATGTCACATCCTTGCTCATTCGGTTGCGAGTATCGATGGAATGTCGCATCCTCGCGGATTTGGGTGCAAGTATCGATGGAATGTCGCATCCTTGCTTTTCAAAAATTTTGGTTTTGCGGGTACTGACTTGATGTCGTTTCCCTATGATTTTTGAAATTTGTGGTTTTCTCGAACCTTTAGGTTATGGATATCAACTGAAATGTTGCGTCTCCATGGTTTTTTTTAGGTTTTTTCGAACCTTTGAAATTTGGGTTGTGGATATCAACTGAAATGTTGCGTCTCCACAGTTTTGGATTTTGCAAGTATCGACGAAATGTCACTTTCCTGCGATTTTGGAAGTGTCGAACATGGTTCATATGCTTCCGATTTGTGCGAGTATCGACTAAGCGTCGCTTCCCCGCTGTTTTTTGAGAAACCATTTTTTTTTGTTTAAAGACACGAGGGTCATAAGTTTTGACCTAAAACCATTTTGGCGGTAAAAGGCAGGGTGGACTAGGGTGGAAATCCCTGAATCCGGATTTTGTTTCAAACCATGAATTTTGGGTTCAAGGGTTGAAAATTTTGGTCAAGTTAGGGAAAGGTTCCTAAACTTGGATATTTTTTTTTTGAACAATGAAACGATGAAAGTAAGCATTGTTTTAAATTTCTAGAAATTTCAACATTTGATATGAAAATTCTAAAAAAAGGGTGGGTTTAGCGAGCGTGTACCTGGAAACCGGTTTTGGCCATACAGGCATTGCTCTTACCCAGTTGGGTAAGTCTTCAAGGGTAGTACCGCTTTAAGAACTTGTCGTTGATGGGCAGCATACATCTGTCACCTTCCATGTTTAGGAGTGCATATGCGCCATTAGAGAAAACCTTGTCGATGACGTAGGGTCCCTCCCATTTTGGCTCACATTTGCCTTTGGACTTGTGAGCGAAGACCATTGGTCTTTTTATTGCAAGAACCAAGTCACTCTTTTTGTAGGCGCGTTGCCTGACCTTTTTTGTATCAAAAGATCCTGCCATGCATGCTTGGTAAAGTTCAATGCTTTGTTGAGCTTCGAGCTGTCTCTCATCGAGATTGTCCAGCTCATGGAGTCGTAATTTGACATTACTTTCTTGAGTCTTGTCATTTTGCAAGGATACCCTCAAGGAAGGAATTTGTTCTTCCAAAGGTACGACAGCTTCGCATCCATAGACCAAGCAGAATGGTATGCTAAGGGTTGGTCCTCGAACGGTGGTTCGATAGGCCCACAAAGCTTCAGACATTTTGTCGCTCCAGTCTCTTTTGTGACTAGAGACCATTTTTTTGAGGATTTTGCAGAGTGTCTTGTTGAAAGCTTCTGCTAACCCGTTTGCTGCCGGATTGTATGGAGTCGAAGGACAGCTTTGGATTTTGTATTTGTCGCAGAACCTGTAGAATCGATGATCCCAGAATTGTGGTCCGTTATCATGGACGAATCTTTTGGGTATGCCGAAACGACAAATGATGTTGGTGCGCAGGAAGTGAAGGACTGATGAGGTCTTCATTTCGTTAAACGCAAATGCTTCTGACCACTTGGAGAAATAATCCGTAGCGGCGAAGATGAAGCGATGACCTTTGCTCGAATGGGGAGAAATAGGACCTATGATGTCCATACCCCAGGCTTCGAAAGGCCATGAGATCGCTGTAGGATGCAGCCATTCTGGAGGCATGTGAATGTAATCTCCATGAACTTGGCATTGTTGGCAGCGCTTAGCAAATTGCATTGCGTCAGCTACCATGGTAGGCCAGTAATATCCTAACCTTTTTATCTGATCATAGAGCTTAGGTCCAGCCTGATGAGCTCCGCAAAGACCAGCATGAACTTCTTTGAGTGTTTCTTCAGCCTCTTGTTGTGACAAGCAGCGTAGAAGTACTCCGTTGAAGGATTTCCTGTAAAGGATTTTTGAAGGAATACCCAAATGAAAGCTTGGGGTTCGCCTTTGGATGCTTACCCGTTCTTTTGGATCTTCAGGTAGGATTCCGAACATAATGTAATCAATGAATGGATCCCTCCAGTCGCCGATTGAAGTTTGAAGGATTGAAATCCGACTTCCGACCACTTGGTGGCATTCAGCAACTGCTTGGTGTGTGTTAAGAGGAGGAAGGATTCTCCTTTCGCACACTGTGATTTGCATGTTTTCCCCTTCCTGGATTGCCATGGATGCGGCAAGTCCGGCTAGGGCATCTGCACGTATGTTTTCACCTCTACGAATGTGGGTGATGTGACAGATGTCAAACTTTTGCAGAAGTGATTGTGCCTTGTTGTAGTAAGGCAACAAATCTGGCTTCCAGACTTCAAATTTCTGATTCATCTGGTTGACGATCAGTTGAGAGTCTCCAAAGACTTCCAGTATGGTGATACCGGATTCGATGGCGAGTTCCAATCCTAAGATCAGAGCTTGATATTCAGCTACATTGTTTGTGCATGGTTCCAGTAGCGAGAAAGCGTGTGGAATCATGTATTTGTCGGGGCTAACAAAGAGGATGCCAACTCCCGAGATCAGCTGTCTTTTTTCATTTGTCCTGGTTGCACCGTCAAAGTACATATCCCAGGAGGCACTTTGTGAGAAAGTCTCCACATTGTAGACTGGTTCGTCTGGGAGATCATCTCTCAGCGGAGAATCTTTAGGCAATGGATGCTCTGCGAGGAAGTCCGCTAGAGCTTGCCCTTTGATTGCTTTTTGTGGTACATACCTAATATCAAATTGTGACAGAAGGATGGACCATTTTGCCAGTCGAGCATTGAGAGAACCTGCCTTTGTGACAAGGACCTTCAAGAGGTTGACCCTCGAGACCAGGTAGACTGTATTGGAAAGCAAGTAGTGACGCAGCTTTTGTACGGCGAACATCACTGCAAGGCATTCTTTTTCGACTGGAGAGTAGCGATGCTCTGCACCTACTAGCATGCGGCTGAGGTAGTATAGAGTAGCTTCTTTTCTCTGATCATTTTCTTGCGCAAGCAGAGCTCCCAAAGAGTGATCAAGGGCTCTTGTGTACAAGATGAATGGTTTTCCAGTGGTAGGAGCAGCTAAAGCTGGAGGTTTTATCAGGTATGACTTGATGTCTTGGAAAGCAGCTTCACAGTCAGCATCCCAGACAAAGTTTACACCTTTTTTCATCAACAGGGAGAATGGACGGCATTTCCCTGAAAGATTGGAGATGAACCGTCTGATGTAGGCCAATCTCCCTTGAAGCCCTTTGAGTTCTCTCAAGGTTCTTGGAGAGGGAATTTCTAGAATGGCTTTGACTTTTATGGGGTCAAGCTCTATTCCAGCTTTCCGAACTAAGAATCCGAGGAACTTACCCGACGAGACGCCGAAGAAGCATTTCAAAGGATTCATTCGCAGTTTGTGTTTGCGAAGCCGGAGGAAGACTTCTCGAAGGTCTTCGAGATGATCTTCTTTTCTTTTGCTTTTGACGGCGAGGTCATCAATGTAACATTCAACCGTCTTGTGCTGCATATCTTGGAATATTTTCATCATAGCCCTCTGATATGTGGCACCAGCAATTTTCAGACCAAATGGCATGACAATGTTGATGGACCGCGCTCCAATGCTCGGTTCCTACCGAGGTCGGCGGACGTGGGAGTCCGTTTGGTTCCGACCCTTTCGTAACCAGGGGGCAGGGGCGTGCATCAACATTTCTTTTTTTGTGTGGGTGTGCCAGATTTTCTATTTTTACTTGGAATTGCAAGTGGTGATCCGGAAATCAACCTTCGCAATTAAAAAGGAAATCAACTTCTTTCAAGTTTTCCATTGCACATATATTTAAGAAAAGAGATATATTCTTGATTTGTCGTGAAAGGCGATTTTTTTGGCATTTATAGCCGATTTTGGCGTTTATAGCCGATTTTTGGCGTTTATAGCCGATTTTGGCGTTTATAGCCGATTTACAATCCTTATCAATAATGAAAGACAAGAGTTGTGATTTTTTGTCTCTTTTGAAAAAATACAAACTACAATGAAAAGCAAGAAAAGGAGGATCTAACTTCTCAGGAGATTGTGGGGGACCCGTTTAGATTGACGGTCGCAAGCCATATGTGGGCTTCGCCATCATCCATGCAGATGAGAACAGAGGATGCTATTGATTCGCTTGGCTTGGCTATAACCTCAGGTTTTTAGAGAACAAAGACCAAAAGAAGGTCCTATGTCCAATGAAAAGCCGAGTAGACGGGCTGAAAAGCCACATCTAAGCCATTGGCGGCAGAAGGAGAAGGCAAAGACCTTGGGGGGGGGTACCCCCAAGGGACTTTTGTCACCTTGTTGCGGTGGCCGGTGTAGAACTTCCGCAGAGTTTTCTCTCTTTTTCCTTTCTCTGGATTTCTGTGCTTCTGTCTGTCTGTGTGTTTGTGCTTTTTTTTGATGATCTGTGATTTTTTCTTTCTTGGAGAGCTCTCCTATTTATAGGCTTTTAGGTGGCCATTTAGGAGGGTTTATGAGCTTTGATTGTCATAAAGCTACATAAAGGGAGGAGTTACAGAATTGAATTCTTTATTTTGTAACTCCTTTTTCTTGGCTTCTGATTGGCCGGAGGAGATTGAGGGCATTTAATCGCCTTTAATCGCCATGATGGGAGGAGTTTCATGGGTTAAATGCCATGAATCTCTTGACTTGTAACTCCCGAATGGTTGCTTCTGATTGGGCCGTCCAAAGAAATGGATTAATGACTGTAATAAAGCTAGTCAATTAATCGCATTAAGTGGTCGCCGAGCAGCTGAAGAGTCGCGGGCCGTGCCACGTCTTTTGGGATTCTTCTGTCGATGATCATCGATGGATCTTCATGTAGATCGACATCAGATGACCATGTAATTTCAGGTGTTTGTTGCCAACAGCGGGTCGGTGCCATCTGTCCTGTCGATTTCTCGATCGGTCGGGTAGAAAGCACACTTTTTTTGGACGACCGGGTGGCGATCAATATTTTTTTCGATACTCTTGATGATTGACCCGTGTTTTGGATGGATGTCAGAGGACTTGGTGTCTCAAAAGCATGAATTTTAGAAAGTACCAGAGGCTGGGCTCTTCGAATCGCGAAAAAATGGCGAAAACCGGGGTTTCCGGGGCCTTCCCGGCGACCCCGGGCTCCAAGGTCGCCGGCGACCCTGGGCCAGGGTCGCAGGGGTCTGCGACCCTGGGGGGGTTTTCCCCCCTTTGTGTCCCGTTTTGTGTCCGGTTTTGCTGTTTTTCGATTCTTTTTCCTTCTGTATTTTTCCTTGACATTTTGACCATTTATTGGCCTGATTTCTTTGTAGGAAACCTGATGAGAATCCTTGCATTTTATTTTGCAAAGTTTCCAATTTCCTGAGAAAGCTGAAGACTTTGTCGCGTAGAGCTGTCGATTTTCCGTCAGAAGCTGAAACTGGGTCAAACGATGTCGGAATGACCTGAAATTTGGTGTGAAGCCTCCTGAGCAATAAATAAGACCAACCATAGGCTTTTGTTTGAGTTTTGAAGTCGTTTGGGGTCCTATCACCAGTAGACTTGCTTTTTGTCGCGATAAAGATGTCGCGGTTTGATGTGCGGTCAACCGATGTCCGATTGACTTTAAATTGACAGGGAACCTATTGGAGTCATTTTAAGATGATCCATAGGCTCTGTCTTGGAAACCATGGTCCCGGAGAGCTTTGCCGCAGAGAGGCTTGATTTGGCTTCCGAGCGTCAAACTATGGTCAAATGTTGTGGAAATGACCTGAAATTTGACGTGTAGCCCTTTATAAGCATTTTGAAGCCGTCCATGTGCTCTATCTGATGAGTAATGGCCTCGGTGGTTCTCGTCGCCGAGAGGCTTGATTTAGCTGTTCGAGGGTTGATGTAGGGTCAAACGTTGTCGGTTTGACTCGGAACTTGACGTGGAGCCTTTTGGAAGTATTTTGAGACCATCCATCGGCCCTGATCGAAGATTTGGTGTCTCCGATGCTTTTGCCGCCGAGAGCTCCTTTTCGGCTGTCGGAGAAGCGAAGTTAGGCCAAATGATTTTGAAATGGCCCGAAACTTCTTGCGTACTCCTCTTTTGGCTGTCTGGAAGAATCTTGCCGTTTTTGTTTGATTCTGACAAGATTTGATTTTTGGAAGCAGCATTGCCTATTTATGGCAGGTTGCGACTTCATGTAGCTCTTTGGATCTTGAAGAGGCAAAGTGACATTTTTGGTGTCAACAAATGCCCCCTCGAGGTACAGCGATGA
Organism: Litsea cubeba; assembly: GCA_012931725.1. NCBI lineage: Eukaryota > Viridiplantae > Streptophyta > Magnoliopsida > Laurales > Lauraceae > Litsea > Litsea cubeba. The sequence goes on from CM022946.1 coordinate 125,959,768, forward strand.
GTTGCTTAACTTTTGTAGTCGATGTGCCTCGAAGAGATTTTTGAAGGAGAGCCTGTGACTTGACCAAGAGTCTTTGAGCAGTCTTTTTTTTTGGTATTTGTAGCCTTTTGAGCTTCCAGGGGAATTTTATGGTAGTGAAAGGGATCACGTACCATCTCGAGGCAAAGTTTTGAAGATGACATCAGGGATGTGGATTTGGGTTTTGACCTTGTGACCTAACAGGCTATATGTGGCAGGTTAGGGGGTCGGGTTTGGTTTTGATCGTGTGACCCAACAAGCTGTATGTGGAATGTTGGGGGATTAATTTTGGTTTTGATCTTGTGACCTAACAGGCTATATGTGGCAAGTTAGGGGATCAGGTTTTGGTTTTTGGTTTTGGTCTTGTGACCTAACAGGCTGTATGTGGCAAGTTAGGGGACCAGGATTTGGTTTGATTTTTGTGGAATGTCAATTTCAAGATTTTGGCTCAATTTGGTAGATGAGGCTGGATGGTTTGATTTTTGGAAGCTCATGGGGCTTGGAATTTTCTTTTGTATGGTCCAATCAACTCAAAAGAGGCATGGAACTATTTTTGTATGCTCTTGGTAAGAGGGATTTCTCTTTGACTAAAAGCCCAAAATAATAATTTTTTTTTTTTTTGTGCTTAGGTGGTCAAACCTGGCTCATATGGGCTAACCCATGGGACCTTAAGCTTTTGAAATGGCTTAGATCTCATATGGTGTCATTTTTGTAAAGAATATCCAAAAATATCTCATTTGGATAGAGAATATCTAAGAATATCTTTACTTGGAGAGAATCTCTCATGATCCCTTTATTTTGGGATAGGTTATCTCAAGATATCTTTCTTTGGGAAAGAATCCATCATCGATTTCTTTTTGGGAGAAAATCCTTCAAGATATCTTTCTTTTGGGAAAGAATCTTTCTAATCTCTTTCTTTTGGTAAGGTTACTAATTAGTAACACTTACCTCTTTCTTCTTTCCTTCTTTGGTTTGCTCTCCTCTATAAAAGCAAGGAGAAGGTTGGATCTCTTGCTCTTATTACTTTCTTTTGCAATAATCTCAAGAGGGCTTCAAGACCAAGAGTTCTTCTTCTTCAAGATCTTCAAGACTTTTCTTCTTCTTCTCCATCAATGGCTTCAAGTAAGTTCCCTTTTTTCAAGAAAACTCCATTGTAGGAAAAATAAAGTTCTTTCTTTTTTTTGTTTCTTTTTCTTTTCTTCTTTTTTTTTTCTTTCACGTGTTTGCTTCTTGTTTTTTTTCACACGTTTTCTTTTTTTTTTTTTTTTGCTCTTTTCTTTTTCTTTTTTTTTGTTTTGTTTTTTTTTTTTTGTGGGCCGTACGGACAGATCCGTACGGATCTGGCCGTACGGCCACGTGGCATGTGGGCCATCTCCCTTTTTTTTCTTCCTTTTTGAGAAAGTTTCTTTTCTTTTCTTTTTTGTTTTCTTTCCCCCTTTTTTTTTTTTTTGGTACCACTTGTATTTTTTTTGGTACTTTTTTTTTTGTAGTGCTTGTGAACACTCTTTTTTTTTGGTACCACATGTATATTTTTTTTGGTACTTTTTTTTTGTAGTGCTTGTGAACACTTTTTTTTTTTGTTATCCCTACGCTCACTTGAATCTTTTTGTGATAAAAGTAATTGCTAAATGGGATGCTCTTTTTTTTTGTTATCCCTACGCTCACTTGAATCTTTTTGTGATAAAAGTAATTGCTAAATGGGATTTGATCAAAAGGTTGTCATTTTGTGAAAATCTTTTGTCAAGTGATTGTTTTGGCATGAAAGCTAGGTTTTTGTTTGTGGCATGGAAGCCAATCTTGGCATGAGAGCCAGCTTTTCTTGTGGCATTGATAGCCGAGTTTTTTTTTTGTGGCATCTATAGCCAGTTTTGGTGGCATTGATAGCCGGTTTTGTTTTGGTGGCATTGATAGCCGGTTTGTTTTGTGGCATCTATAGCCGGTTTTTGGTGGCATTGATAGCCTGTTTTGTTTTGGTGGCATTGATAGCCGTTTTTTTTTTTTTTTTTTTTGAAATCCAAGTTTTTTGTTTGTGGCATTGATAGCCGGTTTTGTTTTGGTGGCATTAATAGCCGGTTTGTGGCATTTATAGCCTGTTTTGATGGCATTTATAGCCGGTTTGTGGCATTTATAGCCTGTTTTGATGGCATTTTTAGCCGGTTTGGTTTTCAAAAAATGCAAGTATCGACTAAAAGTCGCCTCCCTGCTGAATGATCTTGCAAGTATCGATGGAATGTCACATCCTTGCTCATTCGGTTGCGAGTATCGATGGAATGTCGCATCCTCGCGGATTTGGGTGCAAGTATCGATGGAATGTCGCATCCTTGCTTTTCAAAAAATTTGGTTTTGCGGGTACAGACTTGATGTCGTTTCCCCATGATTTTTGAAATTTGTGGTTTTCTCGAACCTTCGGGTTATGGATATCAACTGAAATGTTGCGTCTCCACAGTTTTTTAGGTTTTTTCGAACCTTTGAAATTTGGGTTGTGGATATCAACTGAAATGTTGCATCTCCACAGTTTTGGATTTTGCAAGTACCGACGAAATGTCGCTTCCCTGCGATTTTGGAAGTGTCGAACGTGGTTCGCTTGCTTCCGATTTGTGCGAGTATCGACTAAGCGTCGCTTCCTCGCGGTTTTTGAAAAACCAATTTTTTTTTTGTTTAAAGACACGAGGGTCATAAGTTTTGACCTAAAACCATTTTGGCGGTAAAAGGCAGGGTGGACTAGGGTGGAAATCCCTGAATCCGGATTTTGTTTCAAACCATGAATTTTGGGTTCAAGGGTTGAAAATTTTGGTCAAGTTAGGGAAAGGTTCCTAAACTTGGATATTTTTTTTTTTGAACAATGAATCGATGAAAGTAAGCATTGTTTTAGATTTCTAGAAATTTCAACATTTGATTTGAAAATTCTAAAAAAGGGTGGGTTTAGCGAGCGTGTACCTGGAAACCGGTTTTGGTCGTACAGGCATTGCTCTTACCCGGTGGGGTAAGTCTTCAAGGGTAGTACCGCTTTAAGAACTTGCCGTTGATGGACAGCATACATCTGTCACCTTCCATGTTTAGGAGTGCGTATGCGCCATTAGAGAAAACCTTGTCGATGACGTAGGGTCCTCCCATTTTGGCTCAAATTTGCCTTTGGACTTGTGAGCGAAGACCATTGGTCTTTTTACCGCAAGAACCAAGTCACTCTTTTTGTAGGCGCGTTGCCTGACCTTTTTATCGAAAGATCCTGCCATACGTGCTTGGTAAAGTTCAATGCTTTGTTGAGCTTCGAGCCGTCTCTCATTGAGATTGTCCAGCTCATGGAGTCGCAATTTGACATTGCTTTCTTGAGTCATGTCATTTTGCAAGGATACCCTCAAGGAAGGAATTTGTACTTCCAAGGGCACGACAGCTTCACATCCATAGACCAAGGAGAATGGTGTGCTATGGGTTGGTCCTCGAACGGTGGTTTGATAGGCCCACAAAGCTTCGGACATTTTGTCGCTCCAGTCTCTTTTGTGACTAGAGACCATTTTTTTGAGGATTTTGCAGAGTGTCTTGTTGAAAGCTTCTGCTAACCCGTTTGTTGCCGGATTGTATGGAGTCGAAGGACAGCTTTGGATTTTGTATTTGTCGCAGAACCTGTAGAATCGATGATCCCGGAACTGTGGTCCGTTATCATGGATGAATCTTTTGGGTATGCCAAAACGACAAATGATGTTGGTGCGTAGGAAGGGCCTGTTTGGATAAATGAGGAGTGGAGTGAAATGAAATGGATTTTATATGTGGAGTGGAGTGAAGAGAAGTAGGTTGAAGTTAAAATATAATACTTCATTTCACTCCATTTGGATGTTTATTTTGAAGTTAAGGTTTGAAGTAAAATATACTTTTACTCAAGAAAATGGAAGTAGTTAGAGTTGAAGTGAAATGGAGTACATATGGCTCATAACATTACTTCATCTATTAGGCTAGACTCATCCAAACGGGGTAGAGTTGAAATTTTAGACAGTTAGGGCTCATTTAACTTCACTCTACTCTATTTTTTGCCTATCCAAACAGGCCCTGAAGGACTGATGAGGTCTTCATTTCGTTAAACGCAAATGCTTCTGACCACTTGGAGAAGTAATCCGTAGTGGCGAAGATGAAGCGATGACCTTTGCTTGAAGGGGGAGAAATAGGACCTATGATGTCCATACCCCAGGCTTCGAAAGGCCATGAGATCGCTGTAGGATGCAGCCATTCTGGAGGCATGTGAATGTAATCTCCATGAACTTGGCATTGTTGGCAACGCTTAGCAAATTGCATTGCGTCAGCTACCATGGTAGGCCAGTAATACTCTAACCTTTTTATCTGATCATAGAGCTTAGGTCCAGCCTGATGAGCTCCACAAAGACCAGCATGAACTTCTTTGAGTGTTTCTTCAGCCTCTTGTTGTGACAAGCAGCGCAGAAGTACTCCGTTGAAGGATTTCCTGTAAAGGATTTTTGAAGGAATATCCAAATGGAAGCTTGGGGTTCGCCTTTGGATGCTTACCCGTTCTTTTGGATCTTCAGGTAGGATTCCGAACATAATGTAATCAATGAACGGATCCCTCCAGTCGCCGATTGAAGTTTGAAGGATTGAAATCCGACTTCCGACCACTTGGTGGCATTCAGCAACTACTTGGTGTGTGTTAAAAGGAGGAAGGATTCTCCTTTCGCACACTGTGATTTGCATGTTTTCCCCTTCCTGGATTGCCATGGATGCGGCAAGTCCGGCTAGGGCATCTGCACGTATGTTTTCACCTCTACGAATGTGGGTGATGTGACAGATGTCAAACTTTTGCAGAAGTGATTGTGCCTTGTTGTAGTAGGGTAACAAATCTGGCTTCCTGACTTCAAATTTCTGATTCATCTGGTTAACGATCAGTTGAGAGTCTCCAAAGACTTCCTGTATGGTGATACCGGATTCGATGGCGAGTTCCAATCCTAAGATCAGAGCTTGATATTCAGCTGCATTGTTTGTGCATGGTTCCAGTAGTGAGAAAGCGTGTGGAATCATGTATTTGTCGGGGCTAACAAAGAGGATGCCAACTCCTGAGATCAGCTGTCTTTTTTCATTTGTCCTGGTTGCACCGTCAAAGTACATGTCCCAGGAGGCACTTTGTGAGAAAGTCTCCACATTGTAGACTGGTTCGTCTGGGAGATCATCTCTGAGTGGAGAATCTTTAGGTAATGGATGCTCTGCGAGGAAGTCCGCTAGAGCTTGCCCTTTGATTGCTTTTTGTGGTACATACCTAATATCAAATTGTGACAGAAGGATGGACCATTTTGCCAATCGAGCATTGAGAGAACCTGCCTTTGTGACAAGGACCTTCAAGAGGTTGACCCTCGAGACCAGGTAGACTGTGTTGGAAAGCAAGTAGTGACGCAGCTTTTGTACGGCGAACATAACTGCAAGACATTCTTTTTCGACTGGAGAGTAGCGATGCTCTGCACCTACTAGCATGCGGCTGAGGTAATTTAGAGCAGCTTCTTTTCTTTGATCATTTTCTTGTGCAAGCAGAGCTCCCAGAGAGTGATCAAGGGCTCTTGTGTACAAGATGAATGGTTTTCCAGTGGTAGGAGCAGCTAACACTAGAGGTTTTGTCAGGTATGACTTGATGTCTTGGAAAGCAGCTTCACAGTCAGCATCCCAGACAAAGTTTACACCCTTTTTCATCAACCGGGAGAATGGACGGCATTTCCCCGAAAGATTGGAGATGAACCGTCTGATGTAGGCCAATCTCCCTTGAAGCCCTTTGAGTTCTCTCAAGGTTCTTGGAGAGGGCATTTCTAGAATGGCTTTGACTTTTATGGGGTCAAGCTCTATTCCAGCTTTCCGAACTAAGAATCCGAGGAACTTACCCGATGAGACGCCGAAGAAGCATTTCAATGGGTTCATTCGCAGTTTGTGTTTGCGAAGCCAGAGGAAGACTTCTCGAAGGTTTTCAAGATGATCTTCTTTTCTTTTGCTTTTGACGGCGAGGTCATCAACGTAACATTCAACCGTCTTGTGCTGCATATCTTGGAATATTTTCATCATAGCCCTCTGATATGTGGCACCAGCATTCTTCAGACCAAATGGCATGACAGTGTAACAATACACGCCAAATGGGGTTCGAAAGGATGTATGTTTTTCATCCTCAGGATGCATCTTTATCTGATTGTAGCCAGAGAAACCATCCATGAATGTCATTCGCTCGAATCCACAGGTATTATCAATCATTACCTCTGGTATGGGGAGCGGAAATTCATCTTTTGGGCATGCGCCATTCAGGTTTCTATAGTCAATACAGACCCTGATCTGCCCATTTTTCTTTGTCACGGGGACAATGTTGGCCAACCATTCACGATGTTGTTCCTCACGGATGAAGCCGACGCTTTTGAGTTTTTGAACTTCTTGTTCAATTTTATCCATCACATCTGGACGGAATGTTCTTTGGCCTTGCTTGACAGGCTTGATGTCTTCTTGAAGATTTGGTTTGTGAACTGCTATTTTGGGGTCTAAGCCTGGCATTTCAGCGTAAGACCATGCAAAGCAATCAACGAACTCACGAAGAAAGGCGATATACTCGGGTAACTCATCATCCTTTATATTCTTGCTTATGAATACAGGACGTGGGTTATCTGGTGTTCCCAAGTCTATCTTTTGAACAGGATCTTCTGTTGGAAGGTTCGAAGGTGGTTCCTCCACAATATTTTCGGAGGCTTCCAGCTCAACGAAACCTTTTGGGGTTTCAAGGGCATTTCCAGACCAAGGGTTTGTTCCTTTCCACGGGTCTTCTTGATCGGTAATTTTCCCAAGGCTTGCTATGAGATGACCCCAATCGCCTGTTGAAACCGAGTCGAAGTAGGCTACTTCTTTTGGAGATGAGGGTTCTTCTGGGTCAGAAGTCTACACGTCTGTGCCATCGGACAACTCCTCTTCATTTTCGGAGAAATCGTGCCAATTGGATGAGCTTCCTGGATCTTTGTCAGGTGACTCATCAAAGAGATATCCAGGGAGATCGATGTCTTCATGGACTTGAGAAGTTGAGGCTTGGTCACTATATTGACTTTTAAGCCTTTGTGTCAACTGTCTCAAGGGAGTGTCAGGATCATACCCTAACCCGTGTGAAGACTTTTCTACATAGCCGTAGAGTCTCCAATCTTCCAGTTGGCTTTTGGTCAAGACGGGCCCCAATGGCGTGAGAATACCGCGTCCTTCTCCCAAACCGACTGGGTTTTGAACGTCATAGCCCATTTTCTTCATAATAGCTTGTGCCACAGAACTGTATAAGGATAGTTGAGGCGTACCTTTATTTTGGAAAGGTTCAAGCATGGAGTTTGATGAAGAAGCATCCGATCTATGGAAGAAGATCGACTTTTCCTTTGTTGAAGTTGCTGGAACAACGAAGGAAGCTGACGTAGGATCTTCTATGTCAGAAGTTGTCTCCATTGGAGTAAGAGCAGGCCGAACTTGCTGGGTGTCAGCTTGGCTTGACGATGTGTCTTCTTCTTGCTCTGAATCCGAGTCCGTGTCTTGCATGATAGACACGAAAGAGACAAAAAATTTGCCCCCAGGCTTTTGTTTTGCCTTCTTCACTTTAGTTGTGATGACCAAAGGCTTCGAAGATTTGAGGGAGATGATGAAGGGAGTTTGAATGCTCTCTTCAGATTTACCGGATGGTTTATTTTCTTCCGGTGATTGTTGAGGAGCCTTGCCTTTATCTTTCTGGAGATTTTCAACAAAGGATGCTGTGTGCTTTTCCTCTTCTTCTTTTTCACCTTCATACATCTGTGAGTCTGCGAAGTGGACTTCTTTACCTTTGAAGGGTTTTCTGTCTGCAAAGACTCGATGTATCATGCCGTCGTCGCCAACAAACTTGATGCATTGATGTAGAGTTGAAGGGACAACACCATTCTCATGGATCCAAGGGCGTCCGAGAAGGATGTTGTAGCATGAAGGGGTCTTTATTGCATACACTGTGACCTCAGAGATAAGATCACCGATCTGCAACTTGAACCTGATTTTACCGATAGGCCTTCGAGTACTCCCATCGTATCCAAAGATAGATACAGATGTGTGGCTCAGTTTACTGGGTGGGATGCCCAACTCTTCAAGAGCCGATGTGGAGATGAGGTTGAGTGCAGAACCTGGGTCGATCTGAACTCTATGCATAGGCATTTCCTTGATATACCCTGTGAAGTACAGGGGTCGGTTATGCCTGGTTTCTCCAAGCAGGAGGTCGTCCTTTGTGAAGGCGATGGTTGCACTGGCTGCTTTTTTAACCGAGAGGCATTCAATGCATGATCCCTCAGTTTTCTTCTTTTCTCCCTTTGAGGAGGCTTCTGAGTTTTTGACCCGGTAGTCCATTTCAATTTGGAGGACTTGCGGGGCATGTTTGTCGACATCCTCATTCAGCTTTTGTAATTCCGAAATGAGATTATCACGAGTGTGCGGAGACATTCGCAACAAATCTAGGATGTGCAGACGTGCAGGTATGTGCTTGAAGTGTTCAATCAAGTCATACTTGAAAGCCTCCTTAGGGCCTGCATGTTCATCATTGTTGCCACTAGGGGCGCTTACAACATCTTTTCCCGAAGGATTTACATATGTAAAGGAAGATTGGTTGTAATTTTTGTGGTAGTCCCGGCCAGAGCGGGTGCCTCTACCAACTTCGAGAGCTTCTTGAGAAGGGTCTTCGTTTGGAAGATTGTCTTCAGGATCAAGAGGCTGTCATTTTTCATTTGCTGAGGATGTATCAGCAGCAGAGTTACCATCCTCAGTGATTGTATTGTATGGAGCATTTTCCGGGAACAAGTCCTGAACAGCATCCAGCAATCTTTCTTCTTCGTTGACTAATTCATCGTCCCAAGCATCAATGGCTGGGAATTCTTCAGTCAGGAAGGGTGTGAACTTTGAAGTCACAGTCCCAGGAGAAGAAACCTGAGAGGGTGTCATCTCAGTGAAAGTCACGTGAGACGAGGTGGCTCCAGAAGATATGTTGCTAGGCGTCGCCGGAGTGTAAGTGCTCTCATCAGACGATGCTTCGGAAGAGCTATATTCCCGAATTATCACATTACAGGAAGCTCTGACGGGAGACGTTGCCTGATCGGAGTCAGACTCATCCTCGGATGTGAGAGGATCGTCTATCCAGCAATTTTCTCCATTTTCAGGAGTTAAGGGAGGATGTACCTGGTGGTCTTCAGGGACTTCAGGCTCTGGATTGCGAGGAGGCTCGTTGACGTGTCCTTGCTCTTGTTCTAGAGCGAGTCGTTGCAAGATCCTTGCATATCCTTCAAGACCAGGCATGGGAGCCGGATCTTCTTCTTCATCAACTCTTTGTGGCTCAACATGGTTGATTCCCACTGGAGTAATGAGAGGTGCTGGGTCAGCAGCATTTTCTTGTACAGCTTCTTGGTCTTCTTCATCATCAGACCAGGATCCTTGTGGCTGTAGGGGGTTATACCAGATTACTGGCATAAGATGAGACTCAGGAACCCATTCTTCATCGGAGAGATATTCTCCTGTTTCAAGGGACTCCTCCCACTCATCTGTGTAGTTGGATTCGAATCCATCATCGGTGTCGCTGGACTCGTATCCATCAATGGAGAATCCAACTACCGAATTGCAAGAGTATGATGCCTCCTGCATGGCTTCTTTGAATTGAGGTGGCATGAAATCACTGAGAGTGAATTTCCTTACCCCCTTTGAAGTCTCTGGAAGGGATGTTTTTGTTGCCTCCAGTGAAGCGGTGGAGGAAGCCTCTGCCTTTTCTTTGACCTCTAGTTTTGGCTGGGTCTTCTCTTGCCGTTTGAGCTTGAGGAGATGTTTCCTAGCCTGCCTTCGCTGTTGAGCTATAGGCTTTGTTTTCACGACCTCCCAATTTTCATCTTCCAGGAGATCGGGATGTACCCATATTGGTTGTCCGTCTGGTGTCGGGTAAGGAACCAGTCCCTCGGACGCTTGGATTGAGTTTATCACCTTGAAGGAAGTAGTGATCTTCTTCTTCGGTGATTTTGATGTTTGTCCACATGTCACCATATTGACGGAGGCAGACCCATAGTTTTTGTCAAAGGTGATGACTCCGTTTTTCCACATCTCGTTTATTTTCTCTCTCACAATGAAGCATTGATTGAGAGGATGCGAGATCATCTGGTGGTATGGACAGTACCGAGGATCGTTGGTTTTGCCAACATCACCCGGTCTTTTTGGTTCAGGCAAGGTGAGCTTGCCATTTGCCACAAGAGCCCCGAAGATTTCATCAACATCTTCATCAAATGGGTATTTCTTCTCTACTCGTTCTTTGAAGGCATCAGAGAGTTCAGGTCTCTTACCAACAGCTTTGTTTTCAGCTTTCTTTGGTGGCTAATGAGCTGACTTGGTCTGCACATTGAGGACCTCTTTCTTCTTTGGTTTTGAGGTTGTAATGGCGGTTGGCTCTTTTCTTGATGATTTCTGACTGTTAAGGTCCTTAATCACCGTTTCAGCTTCCATGGAAGCTTCTAGGAGTTCTCCCAGGTTTTTTGATTTGTTGCCAATGATCATGGAGCGGATTCTGGCTCTCATGTTGTTTCGGTAGATGTCGACTAGCGACGCTTGTGGCAATACATCAAAGCATTTGTATGCCATTGCTTTCCACTTGTGAATGAAGTCATATGTTGATTCATTCTCCCCCTGTTTTAGGCTGCACAGCTGAGCCATAGTAGCGGGATGATCTTCACCTTTGAAGTGAGTCAGGAAGCGTGTCTCTAGCATGGCCCAGTTTTGGATTGAGTCCTCCGGCAGAGTGGAGTACCAATCGAAGGCCGTACCTTTTAGGGTACTTGCAAAGAGGCGGATCTTGAGTGCATCTTGATCCGCGATAGCTCCCGTCAGGATCTTGAAGTGGATGACGTGCTGTCTGGCTGATCCTTTCCCCGTATATGTTTGGAGAGTAGGATGCTTGAATTTGGTGGGGAACGGGACCGAGTCCATCCATAAGGGATATGGTGGCTTGATCCCATGCTCCTTGAGTATATCCTCTTCTTTTGCTTTGGCGAGGATACCGTCTACGTCCTTTTTGGTAAGGGCGCGTGACTCATTTCCTTCTCCATTTACCTCGTCCTTTTGATGATTCGGAGGAGGTTCATTGTTCGCCTGATTTTGGAAGGCGAGGAGAAGGTTTTCCATCAGAGTTTCAATCCTCTGCTGGCCCTATTCCAACTGCTGGATGCGGGTGATCGCATCTTCTGGAGGTGGATTGCGGGGTGGTGGCTCAGAATTTGTAGCCAAGACATTCATCCTTCGTGATTCGAACGAAGAAACTGTCCTGGTGACTGAGCTGGGGCTCATTCTTTTTGAAGAGGAGCTTGAGGAAGGATCACTCTGCTGTCCTTTGCTTGAAGGAGCAGGGGATTCTTCTGAATGTCTTCTTGTCCTTGAGACGCTGCGGGTCATTGGACGTCGGACATGGATTTTTGTTGCTGATTTTTGGCGCCTTCTGGTTTTTCCAACCATATGGACGGCAGCAGCTTGGTTGGGTCTTTCTTTTTCGACCCATTTGGGAGAGACTTGGAGTGTAGGAGGCTGGGTCCTTTGCTTCTCTAGTCTCTTTTGCCGGTATGACGCGCGGCGGCATATACGACGAGCAATTTGAGCTTCGGTCAGCTCTGGCTGGGCTTTGACGATGAAGGATGTGCTTCCTCGGGCGCAGTAGCCGAGCCTGTCTTCTTTGCAGCTGGGCAAGGACAGGATGCGAACCCTGTCCTTCGCCTGTTGCAGCGAAGCTTTGAATTTTTGGAGTTCGGCCCCTGTAGAGATGAAGGGTCGAACTGGAGGTTTGTAGGCCTTAGCAGGTGCTTGTAGAGGCCTTGTGATGCATGATCTGATTTTGGGCTTGTATGAACAAGCCGGCTCATGCTGGGATGACTTGGAAGTCAGGTTGGAGATGGGTCTCTCCTCTTTCATGTAAGCAAGAGGGTAGAACTGGTTCTCCTTGAGTGGGGCCAGGAATGCTGGCTTAGTGGATGTTTGGGACCTTCTCTGTTTTGGTGAAGGTCTTGGGGACCAAGTCTTGGGGTAGACCTGGTTGCTTGCAGGTCGAGGCTTCGTGGGGCTGCCACGGGCTTCAGGCCTTCTGGTGCTCGCCTTTGGTGTCACGGTAGTGACACGTTGAGAGGCGAGTTTCTGCTTCTTGGAGGGAGCAGTTTGTTCCTCAGGAAGTGGGAATGGTCCCAGCGTCCCAAAGACGATAGTCCGGGGAGTCGAGGTCGACCCGGAGTTCAGAGAGTTGCCGAGGGAGTTGACGCTTCAGCAGCTGATGGGGCGCTTGTAGGTGCGCGTGGTTTGCTTCTGTTGAAGCATGAGTTGGTGCTTGTTTTCATCGAAAGTAATGGTTAGTGAAGCTGCCATTGTTAGTTTTCGAAAATTTCTGAAACAAGACCACATCCATTAGTAATCACAAGAATATAATGATCATAAATGGGAAGTTCTATGGTTTCGTCTTTTCAAATTGCTCGAGGTAGATGACCCAAGCAATATGAGGAAGGCAAAATGCCATAGAAGGTACAATTGTTCTGATCGCAGGTATGGTAAGCCCAGAATGGGCATCCCGGTGACTGCTAGAAGCAATTGTGAACTTAAATTCGACTTATCGAGAAGCAGAGCTTGCTCGAGGTAAGAAGAATATAAAGTTGGAGTTACAGATGTGCCGGTCGCAATACAGTAGACCCTACAAGGGCGTACTAGTACCGCTAGACACAAATGTTTTGAGACCGCATCCATGAGATGAGATTCTCTGTTTTGAAAGGTCAAGATTGGATTCATCAAAGAGAGCAGATGGTATTCCGATCTAAACACGGGCTCAGCGATTTCCGCGAGCGCCAGTGCTCAGAAAGAAATGAACCATAATTTCTCGGATCTGAATCTAAAGATGACGAGTTTTTTTTTTTTAAAAGTCAATATCGGGTTCATCAAAGAGAGCAAAAGGCACTCCAATCTGAACACGGGCTCAGCGATTTCCGCGAGCGCCAGTGCTCAGAAAGGAGAAGACCAAGATTTCTCCAATCTAAACCCAAAATGACAGAAGTTTTTTTTTTTTTGAAGATTTTGAAGATTTTTTTTTTAATCTTTTTTTTTTATTATTTTTAAGATTTTTTTTTTGAAAAAAATTTTTATTTTTTATTTTTTATTTTAAAATTTTTATTTTTTTTAAAAAAATTTTTTTTTTTAATTTATTTAAAAGACGAGAGAGTACACATAGGCCTCCTAACCCGGTCTTATGAAATCTTGATTGATAGAATTGCCCCCAGGTAAGGGTAGGATTACTTAATGAACCCGTTTGGAGGACCCTTGCCTAGAACAGTCAAGTTGTCTCCACACTCTGGACAAGGCTTTTCTTTGAATCAACCATGATCAAAGAACACAGTTGGTTTAACCTTAGTGCTCTATGTCTTTTTTTTGTTTTTTTATTTATTTATATATATATATATATTTTATTTTTAATGAACTCATCGAAGAGAAACGATGGCCCAAAACCTTAATCGAACAGGCTCAACATTTCTGCAAGCGCGATGAATGATAGGAACGGATCAAGATTTCTCAATTTTGAATCCAAATTGAGAAATCTAAAAAAAAAAATTTATATATATTTTATATATATATATATATATTTTTTAGATCTTTAATGAACTCATCGAAGAGAAACAATGGCCCAATCCCCGATCCGAACACGGTCTCAGCGATTTCCGTGAGCGCCAGTGCCCAGAAAGGAGAGGATCAAAGTTTTTCAATTTTGAATCCAAAATGAAAAATCTGATTTTTTTTTGTTTTTTTATTTTAATTTTTTTTTTTTGAAAAGAGAAAGAGTGGAAATAAATTCAAAGAATTAGAAATTTCCAAACAAAAAATCTCATCTCATTTGTTTTAGATGCGGAATTCAACAAAGGCCACCAATTATAAAGTAGCCAAGGAATCGAGAAAAGAAATATAAGCATAGAGCAAAATATATGATATGCAAATATTTCATTTCTAGCATCGTGTTCTCAAATAAACGGGTCCCACCGGGAGGAGCCAGCTTGATGGACCGCGCTCCAATGCTCGGTTCCTACCGAGGTCGGCGGACGTGGGAGTCCGTTTGGTTCCGACCCTTTCGTAACCAGGGGGCAGGGGCGTGCATCAACATTTCTTTTTTTGTGTGGGTGTGCCAGATTTTCTATTTTTACTTGGAATTGCAAGTGGTGATCCGGAGATCAACCTTCGCAAGTAAAAAGGAAATCAACTTCTTTCAAGTTTTCCATTGCACATATTTAAGAAAAGAGACATTTTCTTGATTTGCCGTGAAAGGCGATTTTTTTGGCATTTGTAGCCGATTTTGGCGTTTATAGTCGATTTTTGGCGTTTATAGCCGATTTTGGCGTTTATAGCCGATTTACAATCCTTATCAATAATGAAAGACAAGAGTTGTGATTTTTTGTCTCTTTTGAAAAAATACAAACTACAATGAAAAGCAAGAAAAGGAGGATCTAACTTCTCAAGAGATTGTGGGGGACCCGTTTAGATTGACGGTCGCAAGCCATATGTGGGCTTCGCCATCATCCATGCAGATGAGAACAGAGGATGCTATTGATTCGCTTGGCTTGGCTATAACCTCAGGTTTTTAGAGAACAAAGACCAAAAGAAGGTCCTATGTCCAATGAAAAGCCGAGTAGACGGGCTGAAAAGCCACATCTAAGCCATTGGCGGCAGAAGGAGAAGGCAAGGACCTTGGGGGGGTACCCCCAAGGGACTTTTGTCACCTTGTTGCGGTGGCCGGTGTAGAACTTCCGCAGAGTTTTCTCTCTTTTTCCTTTCTCTGGATTTCTGTGCTTCTGTCTGTCTGTGTGTTTGTGCTTTTTTCTGATGATCTGTGTTTTTTTCTTTCTCTGAGAGCTCTCCTATTTATAGGCTTTTAGGTGGCCATTTAGGAGGGTTTATGAGCTTTGATTGTCATAAAGCTACATAAAGGGAGGAGTTACAGAATTGAATTCTTTATTTTGTAACTCCTTTTTCTTGGCTTCTGATTGGCCGGAGGAGATTGAGGGCATTTAATCGCCTTTAATCGCCATGATGGGAGGAGTTTCATGGGTTAAATGCCATGAATCTCTTGACTTGTAACTCCCGAATGCTTGCTTCTGATTGGGCCGTCCAAAGAAATGGATTAATGACTGTAATAAAGCTAGTCAATTAATCGCATTAAGTGGTCGCCGAGCAGCTGAAGAGTCGCGGGCCGTGCCACGTCTTTTGGGATTCTTCTGTCGATGATCATCGATGGAACTTCATGTAGATCGACATCAGATGACCATGTAATTTCAGGTGTTTGTTGCCAACAGCGGGTCGGTGCCATCTGTCCTGTCGATTTCTCGATCGGTCGGGTAGAAAGCACACTTTTTTTGGTTGACCGGGTGGCGATCAATATTGTTTTCGATACTCTTGATTATTGACCCGTGTTTTGGACGGATGTCAGAGGACTTGGTGTCTCAAAAGCATGAAATTTGGAAAGTACCAGAGGCTGGGCTCTTCGAATCGCGAAAAAACGGTGAAAACCGGGGTTTCCGGGGCCTTCCCGGCGACCCCGGGCTCTAAGGTCGCCGGCGACCCTGGGGGGGTTTTCCCCCCTTTGTGTCCCGTTTTGTGTCCGGTTTTGCTGTTTTTCGATTCTTTTTCCTTCTGTATTTTTCCTTGACATTTTGACCGTTTATTGGCCTGATTTCTTTGTAGGAAATCTGATGAGAATCCTTGCATTTTATTTTGCAAAGTTTCCAATTTCCTGAGAAAGCCGAAGACTTTGTCGCGCAGAGCTGCCGATTTTCCGTCAGAAGCTGAAACTGGGTCAAACGTTGTCGGAATGACCTGAAATTTGGTGTGAAGCCTCCTGAGCAATAAATAAGACCAACCATAGGCTTTTGTTTGAGTTTTGAAGCTGTTTGGGGTCCTATCACTAGTAGACTTGCTTTTTGTCGCGATGAAGATGTCGCGGTTTGATGTGCGGTCAACCGATGTCCGATTGACTTGAAGTTTGACAGGGAACCTATTGGAGTCATTTTAAGATGATGCATAGGCTCTGTCTTGGAAACCATGGTCCCGGAGAGCTTTGCCGCCGAGAGGCCTGATTTGGCTTCCGAGCGTCAAACTATGGTCAAATGTTGTGGAAATGACCTGAAATTTGACGTGTAGCCCTTTATAAGCATTTTGAAGCCGTCCATGTGCTCTATCTGATGAGTAATGGCATCGGTGGTTCTCGCCGCCGAGAGGCTTGATTTAGCTGTTCGAGGGTTGATATAGGGTCAAACGTTGTCGGTTTGACTCGGAACTTGACGTGGAGCCTTTTGGAAGTATTTTGAGACCATCCATCGGCCCTGATCGAAGATTTGGTGTCTCCGATGCTTTTGCCACCGAGAGCTCCTTTTCGGCTGTCGGAGAAGCGAAGTTAGGCCATATGATTTTGAAATGGCCCGAAACTTCTTGTGTACTCCTCTTTTGGCTGTCTGGAAGAATCTTGCAGTTTTTGTTTGATTCTGACATGATTTGATTTTTGGAAGCAGCATTGCCTATTTATGGCAGGTTGCGACTTCATGTAGCTCTTTGGATCTTGAAGAGGCAAAGTGACATTTTTGGTGTCAACAAGTGTAGCAATACACGCCAAATGGGGTTCGAAAAGATGTATGTTTTTCATCTTCGGGATGCATCTTTATCTGATTGTAGCCAGAGAAACCATCCATGAATGTCATTCGCTCGAATCCACAAGTATTATCAATCATTACCTCTGGTATGGGGAGCGGAAATTCATCTTTTGGGCATGCGCCATTCAGGTCTCTATAGTCAATACAGACCCTGATCTGCCCATTTTTCTCTGTCACGGGGACAATGTTGGCCAACCATTCAGGATGTTGTTCCTCACGGATGAAGCCGACGCTTTTGAGTTTTTGAACTTCTTGTTCAATTTTATCCATCACATCTGGACGGAATCTTCTTTGGCCTTGCTTGACAGGCTTGATGTCTTCTTGAAGATTGAGTTTGTGAACCGCTATTTTGGGGTCTAAGCTAGGCATTTCAGCGTAAGACCATGCAAAGCAATCAACGAACTCACGAAGAAAGGCGATATACTCGGGTAACTCATCATCCTTTATATTCTTGCTTATAAATACAGGACGTGGGTTATCTGGTGTTCCCAAGTCTATCTTTTGAACAGGATCTTCTGTTGGAAGGTTCGAAGGTGGTTCCTCCACAATATTTTCGGAGGCTTCCAGCTCAACGAAACCTTCTGGGTTTTCAAAGGCATTTCCAGACCAAGGCTTTGTTCCTTTCCACGGGTCTCCTTGATTGGTAATTTTCCCAAGGCTTGCTATGAGATGATCCCAATCGCCTGTTGAAACCGGGTCGAAGTAGGCTACTTCTTTTGGAGATGAGGGTTCTTCTGGTTCAGAAGTCCACACGTCTGTGCCATCGGACAACTCCTCTTCATTTTCGGAGAAATCGTGCCAATTGGATGAGCTTCCTGGATCTTTGTCAGGTGACTCATCAAAGAGATATCCAGGGAGATCGATGTCTTCATGGACTTGAGAAGTTGAGGCTTGGTCAGTATATTGACTTTTAAGCCTTTGTGTCAACTGTCTCAAGGGAGTGTCAGGATCATACCCTAACCCGTGTGAAGACTTTTCTACATAGCCGTAGAGTCTCCAATCTTCCAGCTGGCTTTTGGTCAAGACGGGCCCCAATGGCGTGAGAATACCGCGTCCTTCTCCCAAACCGACTGGGTTTTGAGCGTCATAGCCCATTTTCTTCATAATAGCTTGTGCCACAGAACTGTATAAGGATAGTTGAGGCATACCTTTATTTTGGAAAGGTTCAAGCATAGAGTTTGATGAAGAAGCATCCGATCTATGGAAGAAGATCGGCTTTTCCGTTGCTGAAGTTGCTGGAACAACGAAGGAAGCTGACGTAGGATCTTCTATGTCAGAAGTTATCTCCATTGGTGTGAGAGCAGGCTGAACTTGCTGGGTGTCAGCTTGGCTTGACGATGTGTCGTCTTTTGGCTCTGAATCCGAGTCCGTGTCTTGCATGATAGACACGAAAGAGACAACAAATTTGCCCCCAGGCTTTTGCTTTGCCTTCTTCACTTTAGTTGTGATGACCAAAGGCTTTGAAGGTTTGAGGGAGATGATGAAGGGAGTTTGAATGCTCTCTTCAGATTTACCGGATGATTTGTTTTCTTCCGGTGATTGTTGAGGAGCTTTGCCTTTATCTTTCTGGAGATTTTCGGCAAAGGATGCTGTGTGCTTCTCCTCTTCTTCTTTTTCACCTTCATACATCTGTGAGTCTGCGAAGTGGACTTCTTTACCTTTGAAGGGTTTTCTGTCCGCAAAGACTCGATGTATCATGCCGTCGTCGCCAACAAACTTGATGCATTGATGTAGAGTTGAAGGGACAACACCATTCTCATGGATCCAAGGGCGTCCGAGAAGGATGTTGTAGCATGAAGGGGTCTTTATTGCATACACTGTGACCTCAGAGATAAGATCACCGATCTGCAACTTGAACCTGATTTTGCCGATAGGCCTTTGAGTACTCCCATCGTATCCAAAGATAGATACAGATGTGTGGCTCAGTTTGCTGGGTGGGATGCCCAACTCTTCAAGAGCCGATGTGGAGATGAGGTTGAGTGCAGAACCTGGGTCGATCTGAACTCTGTGCATAGGCATTTCCTTGATATACCCTGTGAAGTACAGGGGTCGATTATGCCTGGTTTCGCCAAGTAGGAGGTCGTCCTTTGTGAAGGCGATGGTTGCACTGGCTGCTTTTTTAACCGAGAGGCATTCAATGCATGATCCCTCAGTTTTCTTCTTTTCTCCCTTTGAGGAGGCTTCTGAGTTTTTGACCCGGTAGTCCATTTCAATTTGGAGGACTTGCGGCGCATATTTGTCGACATCCTCATTCAGCTTTTGTAATTCCGAGATGAGATTATCACGAGTGTGTGGAGACATTCGCAATAAATCTAGGATGTGCAGACGTGCAGGTATGTGCTTGAAGTGTTCAATCAAGTCATACTTGAAAGCCTCCTTAGGGCCTGCATGTTCATCATTGTTGCCACTAGGGGCGCTTACAACATCTTTTCCCGAAGGATTTACATATGTAAAGGAAGATTGGTTGTAATTTTTATGGTAGTCCCGGCCAGAGCGGGTGCCTCTACCAACTTCGAGAGCTTCTTGAGAAGGGTCTTCGTTTGGAAGATTGTCTTCAGGATCAAGAGGCTGTCGTTTTTCATTTGCTGAGGATGTATCAGCAGCAGAGTTACCATCCTCAGTGATTGTGTTGCACGGAGCATTTTTCGGGAACAAGTCTTGAACAGCATCCAGTAATCTTTCTTCTTCATTGACTAATTCATCGTCCCAAGCATCAATGGCTGGGAATTCTTCAGTCATGAAGGGTGTGAACTTTGAAGTCACAGTCTCAGGAGAAGAAACCTGAGAGGGTGTCATCTCAGCGAAAGTCACGTGAGACGAGGTGGCTCCAGAAGACACATTGCTAGGCGTCGCCGAAGTGTAAGTGCTCTCATCAGACGATGTTTCGGAAGAGCTATAATCCCAAATTATCACATTACAGGAAGCTCTGACGGGAGACGTTGCCTGATCGGAGTCAGACTCATCCTCGGATGTAAGAGGATCGTCTATCCAGCAATTTTCTCCATTTTCAGGAGTTAAGGGAGGATGTACCTGGTGGTCTTCAGGGACTTCAGGCTCTGGATTGCGAGGAGGCTCGTTGACGCGTTCTTGCTCTTGTTCTAGAGCGAGTCGCTGCAAGATCCTTGTATATTCTTCAAGATCAGGCATGGGAGCCGGATCTTCTTCTTCATCAACTCCTTGTGGCTCAACATGGTTGATTTCCACTGGAGTAATGAGAGGTGCTGGGTCAGCAGCATTTTCTTGTACAGCTTCTTGGTCTTCTTCATCATCAGACCAGGATCCTTGTGGCTGTAGGGGGTTATACCGGATTACTGGCATAAGATGAGACTCAGGAACACATTCTTCATCGGAGAGATATTCTCCTGTTTCAAGGGACTCCTCCCACTCATCTGTGTAGTTGGATTTGAATCCATCATCGGTGTCGCTGGACTCGTATCCATCAATGGAGAATCCAACTACCGAATTGCAAGAGTATGATGCCTCCTGCATGGCTTCTTTGAATTGAGGTGGCATGAAATCATTGAGAGTGAATTTTCTTACCCCCTTTGAACTCTCTGGAAGGGATGTTTTTGTTGCCTCCAGTGAAATGGTAGTGGAAGCCTCTGCCTTTTCTTTGACCTCTAGTTTTGGCTGGGTCTTCTCTTGCCGTTTGAGCTTGAGGAGATGTTTCCTAGCCTGCCTTCGCTGTTGAGCTGTAGGCTTTGTTTTCACAACCTCCCAATTTTCATCTTCCAGGAGATCGGGATGTACCCATATCGGTTGTCCGTCTGGTGTCGGGTAAGGAACCAATTCCTCGGACGCTTGGATTGAGTTTATCACCTTGAAGGAAGTAGCGATCTTCTTCTTCGGTGATTTTGATGTTTGTCCACATGTCACCATGTTGACGGAGGCAGACCCATAGTTTTTGTCAAAGGTGATGACTCCGTTTTTCCACATCTCGTTTATTTTCTCCCTCACAACGAAGCATTGATTGAGAGGATGCGAGATCATCTGGTGGTATGGACAGTACCGAGGATCGTTGGTTTTGCCAACATCACCCGGTCTTTTTGGTTCAGGCAAGGTGAGCTTGCCGTTTGCCACAAGAGCTCCGAAGATCTCATCAACGTCTTCATCAAATGGGTATTTCTTTTCTACTCGTTCTTTAAAGGCATCTGAGAGTTCAGGTCTCTTACCCGCAGCTTTGTTTTCAGCTTTCTTTGGTGGCTGAGGAGCTGACTTGGTCTGCACATTGAGGACCCCTTTTTTCTTTGGTTTAGAGGTTGCAATGGCGGTTGGCTCTTTTCTTGATGATTTCTGACTGTTGAGGTCTTTAATCACCGTTTCAGCTTCCATGGAAGCTTCTAGGAGTTCTCCCAGGTTTTTTGATTTATTGCCGATGATCATGGAGCGGATTCTGGCTCTCATGTTGTTTCGGCAGATGTCGACTAGCGACGCTTGTGGCAGTACATCAGAGCATTTGTACGCCATTGCTTTTCACTTATGAATGAAGTCATATGTTGACTCATTCTCCCCCTGTTTTAGGCTGCACAGCTGAGCCATAGTAGCGGGATGATCTTCACCTTTGAAGTGAGTCAGGAAGCGTGTCTCTAACATGGCCTAGTTTTGGATTGAGTCCTCCGGCAGAGTGGAGTACCAATCGAAGGCCGTACCTTTTAGGGTACTTGCAAAGAGGCGGATCTTGAGTGCATCTTGATCCGCGATAGCTCCCGTCAGGATCTTGAAGTGGATGACGTGCTGTCTGGCTGATCCTTTCCCCGTATATGTTTGGAGAGTAGGATGTTTGAATTTGGTGGGGAACGGGACCGAGTCCATCCATAAGGGATATGGTGGCTTGATCCCATGCTCCTTGAGTATATCCTCTTCTTTTGCTTTGGCGAGGATACCGTCTACGTCCTTTTTGGTAAGGGCGCGTGACTCATTTTCTTCTCCATTTAGCTCGTCGTTTTGATGATTCGGAGGAGGTTCATTGTTCGCCTAATTTTGGAAGGCGAGGAGAAGGTTTTCCATCAGAGTTTCAATCCTCTGCTGGCCCTGTTCCAACTGCTGGATGCGGGTGATCGCATCTTCTGGAGGTGGATTGCGGGGTGGTGGCTCAGAATTTGTAGCCAAGACGTTCATCCTTCGTGATTTGAATGAAGAAACTGTCCTGGTGACTGAGCTGGGGCTCATTCTTTTTGAAGAAGAGCTTAAGGAAGGATCACTCTGCTGTCCTTTGCTTGAAGGAGCAGGGGATTCTTCTGAATGTCTTCTTGTCCTTGAGACGCTGCGGGTCATCGGACGTCGGACATGGATTTTTGTTGCTGAGTTTTGGCGCCTTCTGGTTTTTCCAACCATATGGACGGCACCAACTTGGTTGGGTCTTTCTTTTTCGACCCATTTGGGAGAGACTTGAAGTGTAGGAGGCTGGGTCCTTTGCTTCTCTAGTCTCTTTTGCCGGTATGACGCGCGGCGGCGTATACGACGAGCAATCTGAGCTTCGGTCAGCTCTGGCTGGGCTTTGACGATGAAGGATGTGCTCCCTCAGGCGCAGCAGCCGAGCCTGTCTTCTTTGCAGCTGGGCAAGGACAGGATGCGAACCCTGTCCTTCGCCTGTTGCAGCGAAGCTTTGAATTTTTGGAGTTCGGCCCCTGTAGAGATGAAGGGTCGAACTGCAGGTTTGTAGGCCTTAGCAGGTGCTTGTAGAGGCCTTGTGATGCATGACTTGATTTTGGGCTTGTAGGAACAAGCCGGCTCATGCTGGGATGACTTGGAAGTCAGGTTGGAGATGGGTCCCTCCTCTTTCATGTAAGCAAGAGGGTAGAACTGGTTCTCCTTGAGTGGGGCCAGGAATGCTGGCTTAGTGGATGTTTGGGACCTTCTTTGCTTTGGTGAAGGTCTTGGGGACCAAGTCTTGGGATAGACCTGGTGGTTTGCTGGTCGAGGCTTCGTGGGGCTGCCACGGGCTTCAGGCCTTCTGGTGCTCGCCTTTGGTGTCACGGTAGTGACACGTTGAGAGGCGAGTTTCTGCTTCTTGGAGGGAGCAGTTTGTTCCTCAGGAAGTGGGAATGGTCCCAGCGTCCCAAAGACGATAGTCCGGGGAGTCGAGGTCGACCCGGAGTTCAGAGAGTTGCCGAGGGAGTTGACGCTTCGGTAGCTGATGGGGCGCTTGTAAGTGCGCGTGGTTTGCTTCTGTTGAAGCATTATTTGGTGCTTGTTTTCATCGAAAGTAATGGTTAGTGAAGCTGCCATTGTTAGTTTTCGAAAATTTCTGAAACAAGACCACATTTATTAGTAATCACAAGAATATAATGATCATAAATGAGAAGTTCTATGGTTTTGTCTTTTCAAATTGCTAGAGGAAGATGACCCAAGCAACATGAAGAAGGCAAAACGCCATAGAGGGTACAATTGTTCTGATTGCAGGTATGGTAAGCCCAGAATGGGCATCCCAGTGACTGCTAGAAGCAATTGTGAACTTAAATTCGACTTATCGAGAAACAGAGCTTGCTCGAGGTAAGAAGAATATAAAGTTGGAGTTACAGATGTGCCGGTCACAATACAGTAGACCCTGAAAATGCGTACTAGTACCGCTAGACACAAATGTTTTGAGACCGCATCCATGAGATGAGATTCTCTATTTTGAAAGGTCAAGATTAGATTCATCAAAGAGAGCAGATGGTATTCCGATCAAAACACGGGCTCAGCGATTTCCGCGAGCGCTAGTGCTCAGAAAGAAATGAACCATAATTTCTCGGATCTGAATCTAAAAATGACGAGTTTTTTTTTTGAAAGGCCAATATCGGGTTCATCAAAGAGAGCAAAAGGCACTCCAATCTGAACACAGGCTTAGCGATTTCCGCGAGCGCCAGTGCTCAGAAAGGAGAAGACCAAGATTTCTCCAATCTAAACCCAAAATGACGGAAGTTTTTTTTTTTAAGATTTTTGAAGATTTTATTTATTTATTTTTTTAAATCTTTTTTTATATTTTTTTATTTTTTTATTTTTTATATTTTTTTTTATTTTCAGAAATTTTTTTTTTTGAAAAAATCTTTATTTTTTATTTTTTATTTTAAAATTTTTATTTTTTATTTTAAAATTTTATTATTTTTTTTAATTTATTTAAAAGACGAGAGAGTACACATAGGCCTCCTAACCCGGTCTTATGAAATCTTGATTGATAGAATTGCCCCCAGGTAAGGGTAGGATTACTTAATGAACCCGTTTGGAGGACCCTTGCCTAGAACAGTCAAGCTGTCTCCACACTCTGGACAAGGCTTTTCTTTGAATAAACCATGATCAAAGAACACAGTTGGTTTAACCTTAGTGGTCTATGTCTCTTTTTTTTTGTTGTTTTATATATATATATATATATATATTTTATTTTTAATGAACTCATCGAAGAGAAACGATGGCCCAAAACCTTAGTCGAACAGGCTCAACATTTCTGCGAGCGCGATGAACGATAGGAACGGATCAAGGTTTCTCAATTTTGAATCCATATTGAGAAATCTAAATTTTTTTATATATTTATATATATATATATTTTAGATCTTTAATGAACTCATCGAAGAGAAACAATGGCCCAATCCCCGATCCGAACACGGTCTCAGCGATTTCCGTGAGCGCCAGTGCCCAGAAGGGAGAGGATCAAAGTTTCTCAATTTTGAATCCAAACTGAAAAATCTAATTTTTGTTTTTTTTTTTTTTTTTTTTGAAAAGAGAAAGAGTGGAAATAAATTCAAAGAATTAGAAATTTCCAAACAAAAAATCTCATCTCATTTTTTTTAGATGCGGAATTCAACATAGGCCACCAATTATAAAGTAGCCAAGGAATCGAGAAAAGAAATATAAGCATAGAGCAAAATATATGATATGCAAATATTTCATTTCTAGCATCGTGTTCTCAAATAAACGAGTCCCACCGGGTGTGCCAGCTTGATGGACCGCGCTCCTGCTCGGTTCCTACCGAGGTCGGCGGACGTGGGAGTCTGTCGGGTCCGACCCTTTCGTAACCAGGGGGCAGGGGCGTGCATCAACATTTCTTTTTTTGTGTGGGTGTGCCAGATTTTCTATTTTACTTGGAATTGTAAGTGGTGATCCGGAGATCAACCTTCGCAAGTAAAAAGGAAATCAACTTCTTTCAAGTTTTCCATTGCACATATATTTAAGAAAAGAGACATTTTTCTTGGTTTGCCGTGAAAGGCGATTTTTTTGGCATTTATAACCGATTTTGGCGTTTATAGCCGATTTTGGCGTTTATAGCCGATTTACAATCCTTATCAATAATGAAAGACAAGAGTTGTGATTTTTGTCTCTTTTGAAAAAATACAAACTAAAATGAAAAGCAAGAAAAGGAGGATCTAACTTCTCAGGAGATTGTGGGGGACTCGTTTAGATTGACGGTCGCAAGCCATATGTGGGCTTCGCCATCATCCATGCAGATGAGAACAGAGGATGCTATTGATTCGCTTGGCTTGGCTATAGCCTCAGGTTTTTAGAGGACAAAGACCAAAAGGAGGTCCTATGTCCAATAAAAAGCCGAGTAGACGGGCTTGAAAAGCCATGTCTAAGCCATTGGCGGCAGAAGGAGAAGGCAAGGACCTTGGGGGGGGTACCCCCCAAGGGACTTTTGTCACCTTGTTGCGGTGGTCGGTGTAGAACTTCCGTAGAGTTTTCTCTCTTTTTTCTTTTCTCTGGATTTCTGTGCTTTGTCTGTCTGTGTGTTTGTTGTCTGTCCTTTTTTCTTGGAGAGCTCTCCTATTTATAGGCTTTTAGGCAGCCATTTAGGAGGGTTTATGAGCCTTGATTGTCCTAAAGCTACATAAAGGGAGGAGTTACAAAATTGAATTCTTTATTTTGTAACTCCTTTTTCTTGGCTTCTGATTGGCCGGAGGAGATTGAGGGCATTTAATTGACTTTAATCGCCATGATGGGAGGAGCTTCATGGGTTAAATGCCATGAATCTCTTGACTTGTAACTCCCGGATGCTTGCTTCTGATTGGTCCGTCCAACGAAATGGATTAATGACTGTAATAAAGCTAGTCAATTAATCGCATTAAGTGGTCGCCGAGCAGCTGAAGAGTCGCGGGCCGTGCCGCGTCTTTTGGGATTCTTCTGTCGATGATCATCGATGGATCTTCATGTAGATCGACATCAGACGACCATGTAATTTCAGGTGTTTGTTGCCAACAGCGGGTCGGTGCCATCTGTCCTGTCGATTTCTCGATCGGTCGGGTAGAAAGCACACTTTTTTTTTGTTGACCGGGTGGCGATTAATATTGTTTTCGATACTCTGGATGATTGACCCGTGTTTTGGACGGATGTCAGAGGATTTGGTGTCTCAAAAGCATGAATTTTGGAAAGTACCAGAGGCTGGACGGTTCGAATCTCGAAAAAACGGCGAAAACCGGGGTTTCCGGGGCCTTCCCGGTGACCCCGGGCTCCAAGGTCGCCGGCGACCCTGGGGGGGTTTTCCCCCTTTTTTGTCCCGTTTTGTGTCCGTTTTTGCTGTTTTTCGATTCTTTTTTCTTCTGTATTTTTCCTTGACATTTTGATCATTTAATGGCCTGATTTCTTTGTAGGAAACCTGATGAGAATCCTTGCATTTTATTTTGCAAAGTTTCCAATTTCCTGAGAAAGCCGAAGACTTTGTCGCGCAGAGCTGCCGATTTTCCGTCAGAAGCTGAAACTGGGCCAAACGATGTCGGAATGACCTGAAATTTGGTGTGAAGCCTGCTGAGCAATAAATAAGACCAACCATAGGCATTTGTTTGAGTTTTGAAGCCGTTTGGGGTCCTATCACCAGTAGACTTGCTTTTGTCGCGATGAAGATGTCACGGTTTGATGTGCGGTCAACCGATGTCCGATTGACTTGAAATTTGACAGGGAACCTATTGGAGTCATTTTAAGATGATCCATAGGCTCTGTCTTGGAAGCCATGGTCCCGGAGGGCTTTGCCGCCGAGAGGCCTGATTTGGCTTCCGAGCGTCAAACTATGGTCAAATGTTGTCGAAATGACCTGAAATTTGAAGTGTAGCCCTTTATAAGCATTTTGAAGCCGTCCATGTGCTCTATCTGATGAGTAATGGCCTCGGTGGTTCTCGCCGCTGAGAGGTTTGATTTAGCTGTTTGAGGGTTGATGTAGGGTCAAACGTTGTCGGTTTGACTCGGAACTTGACGTGGAGCCTTTTGGAAGTATTTTGAGACCATCCATCGGCTCCGATCGAAGATTTGGTGTCTCCGATGCTTTTGCCGCCGAGAGCTCCTTTTCGGCTGTCGGAGAAGCGAAGTTAGGCCAAATGATTTTGAAATGGCCCGAAACTTCTTGTGTACTCCTCTTTTGGCTGTCTTGAAGGATCTTGCAGTTTTTGCTTGATTCTGACAAGATTTGATTTTTGGAAGTAGCATTGCCTATTTATGGCAGGTTGTGACTTCATGTAGCTCTTTGGATCTTGAAGAGGCAAAGTGACATTTTTGGTGTCAACACTCATAGAGTCTGCCAAGGATGGGCAATCCAGTAATGGTGCTCAGCTCCTTCAAAGAGAAACCAATCTCACCATTCATGACAACGAAGGTATTGGTTTGTGGAAGGAATGACTCCAAAATAGCCATGAAGGCCTCGTCGGAAATGATCACGGTCTCCCTAAAGGCGCGGACCGCATCCAAAATCCCTGCTTTCTTCAAAACAGCACCACCAATCAACAGGATGCGATCAGTCCACGACTTCCACTCGGAGTTAGCACTGAGACGGCCACGAAGTCGAAAAGGCTTTACCCAATTGCGGCCGTCACCGCTGAAAATGCCAAGGCCCACCGGTCCCAAATCGACCGATGGATAATCAGAGTGTTGGATACCGCGATCACTGAGAGGGGGGGTGAATCAGTGATTTCTAAAAAACAGGTCCAATTCAACAACAAAACAAGTCAAACCACACAATGACACCAGATTTAACGTGGTTCACCGAAAGGCTACGTCCACGGTTCAAAGACTGTCCGAACACCAATCCGGGACAGATCTGAATCTTATTTAGTCGCACCAACGACAAAGAGCACCAACCCTTAGTTTCAGATAGCACCAACTATCTAGGAAGCACCTACTCCCTTGAGTTTCAGATAGCACCAACTATCTAGGAAGCACCGACTCCCTTTACAATTTATCTGCACCCACAGATAGGATCACCAAACCCCAAACACCAAGCACCAACTTGATGTTAAAAACAGAATAGAAATAAACTCTGTCTACAGCCCTTCCCCTCTACAATTCTCTCTCTCTCAATCCCTTACAAATTGAAATCTAAAGCATAAACAGAGAGACACTTAACTCATGGACGAATCACCATCTTCAAGAGCATATCTTCGTCCACAATTGCTGTAGAAAACGTCACCACATCAGCACAACAGCAACACAGCAGCAGCACCAGCACACAGCACACTCTTCTCTCTTTTCTCTTCTCTTCTGGTGTCTCTTCTGATGTACTTATGAACGACCCAAGCATGCCTTTATATAGGTTTTAATAACCCTTAATTGTATTCAAAACGGGCTACAATTCATTTAGAAAGATTCCCAAACGAAATAGATAATTGTGCTGAATTTTCGTGCAAAACTTCTAATTCTGCGCAACTCTGGTTCCCGTGCTCGGTCGACATCATGGCTTGCTCGGTCGACCGAAGACACTGACTGGAAAACAGACAATTTCGAGCTCGGTCGACATCCTGAGGGCTCGGTCGACCGAAGACACACTGTGTCACGAAAATAACTGAGAGGTGCCTTTTTCTGTTTTCTGCAGGTTTCTTCTTTCTCAGTCGACCGCATGAAGAGCCCGGTCGACCGCGTGCTCTGCATCAGGAATTCTTAATTCCTGACTGTTTCAATTCTGTTTCTTCTTTTCAGCTCTATCAACACCAGCTTATTATCATCATGTTTGTGACAATGTGTTGACAAGAATTCCAACTCAAATCAATACTTGAGATGCTAACTTCTTCAAATTCTTCAAAAGACTTTCAGATCATCTCAAATTCATCTCAAATTCCAACAATCTCCCCCTTTGGAATTGTTGGCAACACTATTGGAACTTCAACACTTTCAACTCCAGCTTGCAGCTCTTCCAAGTTCTTTTCAACACTTACTTGGAACCAATTCTGAAATTCTGAAATAACAACCATGCACTGTCACAATCTCCCCCTAGCTTTCATAGCATAACATCTCTCCTTGCTATCATATCATAACATCTCTCCTTGCTATCATATCATAACATCTCTCCCCCTTTGACAACAAGTCCAAAGGGACCAAACCGAGGAGCGAATAGGATATTCAATGAATGCATTGCTCCCCCTTTCAAGCACAACTCCTACGGTTTAGGAGAGTGAGTAACTCCTAACTTTTTCCGGAGATACTCGAAGACTTCCTTTGGCAGAGGTTTCGTGAAAATCATCTCAAATTCTTTCGTCATCTCTTCAGCAAAATTCCTGCACATTTCCTCATGCATAGCTTTCAACCAACTTTCATCGAGACTGGCTTCAGCCACAGTCTTGGGTTCAATGGTGGACATAAGTGAGTAATTGCTAACTACACTTTGTCTAGTTTGAACGCCTGCCTTAGGATCTCCAATGATTTGATCCTTAGGGTGTTGCTCTACCCAAGTGCTGTGCTTCTTAGGTGTAGTATCTTCTGAGTCATCCTTTGATTTCTCAGAATCATTAGATTCAGCCATCTCATCATCAATCTCACTCGAGTCCTCATAAACTGGACTGTCATTATGAGTTGCATTCTTTGGTTGATGGTTTTCATCAATTCTCACATCAGCACTTTCTATGATTTTTCTGGTTCTTTTGTTAAGACACCTATATGCCTTGCTAGTAGAGGAGTAACCCAGAAATATACCTTCGTCAGCTCTTTCTTCAAATTTGCCCGGATTTTGTTCGAGCCGCTTGATGTAACACTTGCTGCTGAAGACTTTGAAGTGCTTGACTGTTGCTTTTCTTCCAAACCATAGCTCATAGGGAGTTTTGTCTTCATGTGGCCTGATCAAGCATCGGTTTTGAATGTATACAGCCGTATGAATTGCCTCTTTCCAATACTTGTCAGCCATCTTGCTTTCACTTAGCATCGTACGAGCCATCTCTTGTACGGTGCGATTCTTCCGTTCCACAACTCCATTTTGCTGTGGAGTTCTAGGGGCTGAGTACTGTCTTTGAATGCCATGATATTCACAATATTTAGTGAACTCTTCAGATGTGAACTCGCCTCCACGATCAGACCTTAAAATCTTGATTCGTTTTTCCAATTGATTTCAACCTGTGCTTTAAACACTTTAAAACGATCAAGTGCTTGATGCTTATGCTTAAGAAACAATACCCATGTCATACGAGTATAATCATCAATGCATAACATGAAATACTTATCTCCATTGGTGCTTTGAGTTCGCATCGGTCCACAGAGATCAGTGTGCACTAGCTCAAGAGGTTTCTTGGAATGATGCTCCTTTGACTTGAACATAACCCTCGTTTGCTTTCCCTTTTGGCAAGAGTCGCAAATGGGATTGGAAGGCTTTTCAACTTTAGACATGCCTCTCACAGCCTTTGAATTGCAAATCTTTGACATGTTATCAAAGCTTAGATGCCCAAGGCGTTTGTGCCACAACCAACTTTCCTCTGTCCGACTCATCAAGCAGGTCTTTTCAGCTCCATCTGACAATGTATAGAGATTTCCAGCAGTTCTTGTTCCAGTTGCCACTGTTTTGCCGTTGCTACTCTTCTTGATGGCAAACCCATTCTTTGTGAAGATAACTTCATGACCCTTGTCAAAGATCTGGCTCACACTAAGCAGGTTGTGTCTCAATCCAGACACATATAAGACTTCTTCAGATCTGATCTTGTTTGCCATAAGCTGAAATAACACCTTTTCCGCAGATTTTGGCACCATCATTGTTGCCAAACTTCACTGAACCGCCTTCATAGTGCTGTAATTTGATGAATTTCTCTTTATCACCAGTCATATGGCTTGAACAACCACTATCAAGGACCCATGGTGCTGTCTTCTTTTGTGCATTGAATGCCGTTTGCACAATGAGAGATTCTTTGGAACTTTCTGCACTTTTCTTTGCTCTCCAAGCCTTGACTAACTTGGGTTTCTTTTCAACCTGAAATTTGTTAGCAATAGGCAACCTACAATCCCTAGCCAAGTGTCCATAATTATGACACATATAGCACTCAATTTTGTGGCTACTTAGGATTGAAAAAGGATTCCTAGTCACAAATGGACTGTTTCTTACATAGAATTTGCAATCAGCTCTTTTATGTCCAAACCTATTACAATGAAAGCAATAACCATAGAATTTATATCTTCTTTGTGGCTGGTTAATCTTCATTACCTTTCTAAGAGGAATGGACTCCTTTCTAGGTTGAGTGGGCTTCATAGAGTTAGAAGGTGCAGTGACTTGCTTCACAAACTTTTTCTTTTCAGGAGGTGCAATCTTAGAGGATTCTCCTTTCTCAAATCCTAGACCAAATCTGAAGTGGGCTGGTCTTTGAACTTTCAGTAGTTCATTGAGTTTCATAGTCCCTTCAATCGCTTGGAGCGCTTTGAGTTTCTTGCTATTTTCCAAATTTTCAGCCTTTGCTCTAGCGATCTCAGTTTCAAGTTTCATAGCCTCTTCCTTTTTGATACTTATTTGGTTTTCAAGGACTTCTACCATTCTTTTATATTCTTCTACTTGAGTTTTCAAAGAAATAATAGAACTTTCAGATTCATGGAGAAGTTTCAGATTTTTCTTACTTGATTTGCGTTCCATGCTTAGCTCCTCAAGTGCGGCTATGAGTTCCTCTTCAAGATTGACTTCAGCCTCCTCATCCTCTTCCGGATCTAGCTCTTCTTCTTCTTCAACAGTGACCATGAAGAGAGCTTCGGTTGATTCATCATCGTCTGAAGTTTCAGACGTGCTGTCATCTTGTTGACATAGAAAGTTTTTAGCTTTGCCCCTTTTTCTGAAATTTCTCTTTCCTTTACTCTTTTCAGCATAAGAGTCATTATCATTGTCTTCTTTTAGGGGACACTTCGCAGCAAAGTGACCAATACCTCCACAATTGAAGCATTTAAAGGGTAGCTTCCCTTTGTACTTGCCATTGCTTCCTTTCTTCAACTTTCTAACAAATTGAGCCTCAAGCTCATCATCATCAAAATCAACATCATGACCAGCAGTCTCTTTTGCCTTTTTCTGAACTTTGAAGGCCGCTTCTTTATCGGATGAAGACGTCTTTCCTATGCGCATCTCATAGGCAGTTAGAGAACCATGTAATTCATCCATGGAAAATGCATTCAGATCTTTGGCTTCTTCAATGGCTGAGACTTTTGAATCAAACCGGGGAAGAAGAGATCTTAGAACCTTTTTGACGATGACCGGCTCTTTAATCTCCTCCCCTAGTCCACGAATGTCATTCGTGACTTCATTCACTCGTTGCATATACGAGTCAACATTCTCGCTTTCCTCCATGCGAAGAGATTCAAATTGAGAGCGATGGGTTTGCAATTTGGCTTCTTTAATCTTCTCATCACCTTCATGTATGCTTTGCAACTTGTCCCAAATTTCCTTGGCTGTTTTGCATGCAATTACTTTGACAAGCTCGCTGTCCACAAGGCCACTAAAGAGTGCATTCTGCGCCTTGGAGTCGTTGTCTGCCAACTTCTTCGATGCTGTATCATTGGGTACGGTGGCAGCATTGTAACCGGCTCTGACAGCCTCCCAAACATCATAGCCAAGAGATTTGATGAAGGCTTGCATCCTAATCTTCCAGAAAGAGTAATTAGAACCATCAAACAGAGGTGCTTTCATATTCCCTGTATTGACTGCCATGTGATTTGACAAGAGATCACCCTTAGCGTATTAAACTGATCAAGGGAACCTCGCTCTGATACCAATTGTTGGATACCGCGATCACTGAGAGGGGGGGGTGAATCAGTGATTTCTAAAAAACAGGTCCAATTCAACAACAAAACAAGTCAAACCACACAATGACACCAGATTTAATGTGGTTCACCGAAAGGCTACGTCCACGGTTCAAAGACTGTCCGAACACCAATCCGGGACAGATCTGAATCTTATTTAGTCGCACCAACGACAAAGAGCACCAACCCTTAGTTTCAGATAGCACCAACTATCTAGGAAGCACCTACTCCCTTGAGTTTCAGATAGCACCAACTATCTAGGAAGCACCGACTCCCTTTACAATTTATCTGCACCCACAGATAGGATCACCAAACCCCAAACACCAAGCACCAACTTGATGTTAAAAACAGAATAGAAATAAACTCTGTCTACAGCCCTTCCCCTCTACAATTCTCTCTCTCTCAATCCCTTACAAATTGAAATCTAAAGCATAAACAGAGAGACACTTAACTCATGGACGAATCACCATCTTCAAGAGCATATCTTCGTCCACAATTGCTGTAGAAAACGTCACCACATCAGCACAACAGCAACACAGCAGCAGCACCAGCAAACAGCACACTCTTCTCTCTTTTCTCTTCTCTTCTGGTGTCTCTTCTGATGTACTTATGAACGACCCAAGCATGCCTTTATATAGGTTTTAATAACCCTTAATTGTATTCAAAACGGGCTACAATTCATTTAGAAAGATTCCCAAACGAAATAGATAACTGTGCTGAATTTTCGTGCAAAACTTCTAATTCTGCGCAACTCTGGTTCCCGTGCTCGGTCGACATCATGGCTTGCTCGGTCGACCGAAGACACTGACTGGAAAACAGACAATTTCGAGCTCGGTCGACATCCTGAGGGCTCGGTCGACCGAAGACACACTGTGTCACGAAAATAACTGAGAGGTGCCTTTTTCTGTTTTCTGCAGGTTTCTTCTTTCTTCGGTCGACCGCATGAAGAGCCCGGTCGACCGCGTGCTCTGCATCAGGAATTCTTAATTCCTGACTGTTTCAATTCTGTTTCTTCTTTTCAGCTCTATCAACACCAGCTTATTATCATCATGTTTGTGACAATGTGTTGACAAGAATTCCAACTCAAATCAATACTTGAGATGCTAACTTCTTCAAATTCTTCAAAAGACTTTCAGATCATCTCAAATTCATCTCAAATTCCAACACAGAGCCCTGGTAGCCACTGGCCGGCATCAACATGTCCATGTCGGCAGGCAACTTCTCCGCATATCCAGGAGAACCGCCAACAAAAATCCCGATTTTGATTACATTTGTCCTTCTCACCCAGCTTGGAGGATCTTCCCTCTTAAAGCACGTGGGGGCAAGGCTCATGATCTAGACGGTGCGATCAAACATCGACCAGGTAGCAACAATCTTCTTCTCACCATCAGCTGTGAAAGAGAACTGAAAACATCTTCTCTGGTATGTCATGTCATCAGGGACTGCATCACCAAAGAAGAAGGTATGCTTAGACAAAACCCTCTGATCGTCCATCACCCAAGGACGATTGCTTACCATGATCTTATAAAATTACTCTCCCTTGAGAGCAATCAGTCGCTGCCTCATCTTATCTTTGTTGAGAGAGTCGCACTCTTCGAGGTTTCTCTCAACATATTGGACCTTCTCCCAGGCCTGTTGAACAGCCGGATTAGAAGATCTAGCAGATCGACGAGGTACGCTTGTAGCAGGCTCTTTACCCTTGTTCATTCTGGAGGAACCACCAGCAAAAGGTTGGAAAAGAAAAAGATTAATCATCAAAATGACATAATCTCGCTAAAAAAAATCTAGCGAAATTTTGACATGACTCCAGGGTAATTCCGAAGAAAAAGGAACTACCCCGAAAGAAATAGAAAGCTTGAAGATGGGCTCAACATTGCTGCGAGCTCCGAAACTCCAAACTTTCGAAACCACAAAGTCTCCGCAAAATCAGGAAGGGCTCAAGATCGCTGCGAGCTCCAAATTCTCAAATTTGCAAAAACTTTCAGGTATGCTATCACATCATGCTACAAATTCAATTTACAAAAGAATGCATGCATGAACATCTTGGTTTGCCAAAAAAATACATTATCACGATGATAAAAAAAAAAAGAAAAAAAAACTTTCTCAAAAAAAAAAGGGAGAAAGAAAAGAACAAAAAAAAACTGAGGGACTGGCCCACAGGCCACGTGCCCGTACGGCCAGATCCGTACGGTTCTGTCCGTACAGCCCACAAAAGAAAAAAAAACATGCAAAAAAAAGCACGATAAAAAAAAAAAGAAAACACGTGTTAAAAAAAAGGGGAAAACAAGTGAAAAAGAAAAGAAAAGAAAAGAAAAGAACGAAACAAAAAAAAAAGAAAGAACTTTTTTTATCATCCTATTTCCTACAATGGAGTTTTCTTGAAAAATGGAACCTACTTGAAGCCATTGATGGAGAAGAAGAAGACAGTCTTGAAGATCTTGAAGAAGAATAACTCTTGGTCTTGAAGCCCTCTTGGGATTGTTGCAAAAGAAAGCAATAAGAGCAAGAGATCCAACCTCCTCCTTGCTTTTATAGAAGAGAGCAAACCAAAGAAGGAAAGAAGAAAGAGGTAAGTGTTACTAATTAGTAACCTTACCAAAAGAAAGAAATTAGAAAGATTTTTTCCCAAAAGAAAGATATCTTGAGGGATTCTCTCCCAAAAAGAAATCAATGAGAGATTTTCTTCCAAAAGATAGGAGGTTTGAGATATTCTCTCCCAAAGAAAGATATCTTGAGATATTCTCTCCCAAAATAAAGGGAACATGAGAGATTCTCTCCAAGTAAAGATATTCTTATATATTCTCTATCCAAAGGAGGTATTTTTAGATATTCTTTACAAAAATGACACCATATGAGATCTAAGCCATTTCAAAAGCTTAAGGTCCCATGGGTTAGCCCATATGAGCCAGGTTTGACCATCTAGGCACTTTAAAAAAAATGGGCTTTTAGTCAAAGAGAAATCCCTCTTACCAAGAGCATACAAAAATGATTCCATGCCTCTTTTGAGTTGATTGGAACATACAAAAAAGAATTCCAAGCCCGATGAGCTTCCAAAAATCAAACCATCCAGCCTCATATATCAAATTGAGCCAAAATCTTGAAATTGACATTCCACAAAAATCCAAACCAAATCCTGGTCCCCTAACTTGCCACATACAGCTTGTTAGGTCACAAGACTAAAAC
The DNA here is from genome assembly GCA_012931725.1 of Litsea cubeba. NCBI lineage: Eukaryota > Viridiplantae > Streptophyta > Magnoliopsida > Laurales > Lauraceae > Litsea > Litsea cubeba. The sequence goes on from CM022946.1 coordinate 125,995,569, forward strand.
CAAAAACCAAAACCTGATCCCCTAACTTGCCACATACAACCTGTTAGGTCACAAGATCAAAACCAAAATCGACCCCCCAACATTCCACATATAGCTTGATGGGTCACATGGTCAAAATCAAACCCGAGCCCCTAACCTGCCACATACAGCTTGTTAGGTCACAAGGTCAAAGCCCAAATCCACACCCCTGTTGTCATCTTCAAAACTTTACCTCGAGATGGTACGTGATCCCTTTCACTACCATAAAATTCCCCTGGAAGGTCAAAAGGCTACAAATACCAAAAGAAAGACTGCTCAAAGGCTCTTGGTTAAGTCACAAGCTCTCCTTCAAGAATCTCTTCGAGGCACATCGACTACAAAGGTTAAGCAACTCGTCGCTGTACCTCGAGGGGGCATTTGTTCGCACAAAAAAACGTCACTTTGCCTCTTCAAGATCCAAAAAGCTACATGAAGTCGCAGCCTGCCATAAATAGGCAATGCTACTTCCAAAAATCAAATCTTGTCAGAATCAAACAAAAACTGCAAGATCCTTCAAGACACCCAAAAGAGGAGTACACAAGAAGTTTCGGGCCATTTCAAAATCATTTGGCCTAAACTTTGCTTCTCCGGCAGCTGAAAAGGAGCTTCCGGCGGCGACAGCATCGGAGACACCAAATCTTTGATCAGAGCCTGTGGATGGTATTAAAATACATCCAAAAGGCTCCACATCAAGTTTCAAGTCAAACCGACAATGTTTGACCCTACATCAACCCTCAAACAACTAAATCAAGCCTCTCGACGGTGATAATGACCGAGGCCATCACTCATCAGAAAGAGCACATGGACGGCTTCAAAATGCTTACAAAGGGCTACACGTCAAATTTCAGGTCATTTCGACAACATTTGACCATACATTGACGCTTGAAAACCAAGTCAGGCCTCTCGGCGGCGAAGCTCCCTGGGACCATGGTTTCCAAGATAAAGCCTATGGATCATCTTAAAATGACTCCAATAGGTTTCTAAGACAGAGCCTATGGATCATCTTAAAATGACAGCTGTCAAATTTCAAGTCAATCGGACATCGGTTGACAGCATAACAAGTCGCGACATCTTCATCGCGATAAAAACAAGTCTACTGGCGATAGGCCCCAAACGGCTTCAAAACTCAAAAAAAAGCCTATGTTGGTCTTATTTATTGCTCAGGAGGCTTCACCTCAAATTTCAGGTCATTCTGACATCGTTTGACCCAGTTTCAGCTTCTGACGGAAAATCGGCAGCTCTGCGCGACAAAGTCTTCGGCTTTCTCGGAAAATTGGAAACTTTACAATCCAAAAATGCAAGGATTCTCATCAAGTTTTCTACAGGGAAATCAGTCCAATAAATGATAAAAAAATGTCAAGAAAAAATACAGAAGAAAAAAGAATCAAAAAACATCAAAAAAGGCCGCAAAACGGGACAAAAGGGGGGAAATTACCCCCAGGGTGGGCCCCGGAAGGCCCGGAAGGCCCGTTTTTCATCATTTTTTTGCGATTCGAAGCTTCCGACTTCTAGGATTTTTCAAAATTCATACTTTTGAGACACCAAATCCTTTGACATCTGTCAAAATCATGGGTCAATCATCAATAGTATCAAAATCAACATTGACCGCGAACTGATCAACCAAAGAAAGTGTTTTCTACCCGACCGATCGAGAAATCGACAGGACAGATGGCACCGACCCGCTGTTGGCAACCAATACCTGAAGTTAGATGGTCATTTGATGTCGATCTACATGAAGATCCGTCGATGATCATCACCAAAAGAATCCCAAAAGACGCGGCACGGCCCACGACTCTTCAACTGCTCGGCGACCACTTAATGCGATTAATTGACTAGCTTTATTGCAGTCATTAATTCATTTCTTTCGACGGCCCAATCAGAAGCAAGCAAACGAGAGTTACAAGTCAAGAGATTCATGACATTTAAAACATGAAACTCCTCCCATCATGGCGATTAAAGGCGATTAAATGCCCTCAATCTCCACCGGCCAATCAGAAGCCAAGAAAAATGAGTTACAAAGTAAAAAAATTAAAACTTGTAACTCCTCCCATTATGCGGCTTAATGACAATAAAAGCCCATAAATCCTCCTAAATGGCTACCAAGAGCCTATAAATAGGAGAGCATCCCAAGCATTTGATATAGATCAGAAAATTCGAAAATCCAGACAGAAAAAGGCATCAGAAATCTAAGAGAAAGAAAGAGAGAAAACTCTGCGAAGTTCTGCACCGGCCACCACTACAAGGTGACAAAAGTCCCTTGGGGGGTACCCCTACACCCCCCCCCCCCCCCCCCCCCCCGCCCCTAAGGTCTTTGCCTTCTCCTTATGCCTCCAATGGCTTAGACGTGGCTTTTCACCCCGTCTACTTAGCTTTTTATTGGACATAGGACCTCCTTTTGGTCTTTGTCCTCTAAAAATCTGAGGTTATAGCCAAGCCAAGCGAATCAAAAGCATCCTCTGTTCTCATCTGCATGGATGATGGCGAAGTCCACACATGGCTTGCGGCCGTCAATCTGAACGAGTTCCCCACAATCTCCTGAGAAGTTAGATCCTCCTTTTTCTTGCTTTTCATTGTAGTTTGTATTTTTTCAAAAGAGACAAAAATCACAAGTCTTGTCTTTCATTATTGATAAGAATTGTAAATCGGCTATAAATGCCAAAAATTGGCTATAAACGCCAAAATCGGCTATAAATGCCAAAAAATTGCCTTTCATGGCAAATCAAGAAAAATATTTCTTTTCTTAAATATATGTGCAATGGAAAACTTGAAAGAAGTTGATTTCCTTTTTACTTGCGAAGGTCGATCTCCGGATCACCACTTGCAATTCCAAGTAAAATAGAAAATCTGGCACACCCACACAAAAAAATGTTGATACCCGCTTTCTGCCCCCCGAGCGCGAAAGGGTCGTACCCAACGGACTCCCACGTCTGCCGACCTCAGTAGCACCGGGCAATGAAACGCGCGGTCCATCACCAGCACCACCACATCCGTCTCATCCACAACCGGTGACGCTGGCGGCGGATATCCTCCGTGATCGGAGTCCGATCCTTCAAAATCTTCGTAGTTCTCAGGCTCATGATTGCCGGATCCGTGATCTAGATCTGAGAACGAGTTCTTACTGGAAGTTGTAGATTCGTCGCCTTCTTCAAGGAAGTTGGGATCTTGTAAGAAGAAGAAAAAAAACAGTAGAGGAGAGAGAGAAACTACTGCTGTCAGTAGTGATGAAAGGAAGCAGAAGAAGAAAGAGAAAAAAGAAAAAAAAAGAGGGATAGATTCTTTGCATGTGCTGATGGGTTTGATTGGGTTCTGATGGGGGTTGGATTAATTGAAAAGGAAGAAGGCATGCCGGTCCGTTGTAGCCGCCGCTGTAGTTTTTCAATCGTTGCCGACGGTGCTGAGCCATCACCAGAGAAGGAAGGCAGCAGGGCTGTTACATCATTTTTGACAAATCTATATGAGTTTTTGTGAAATTTATCTGCATTTTTGTGAAATTTATCTGAGTTTTTATGAAATTTATCTTAGTTTTTGTCAAGTTTATCTGAGTTTCTATAAAATTTATTTGAGTTTTTCATTTTTTTGTCAAATTTATTTAGGTTTTGCTCAAATTTATCTGAGTTTTGAAACAAATTTCTCTGAGTTCTGAACAAATCTATCTAAGTTTTTTGTCTTTTTATCTGAGTTCTGTTACAAATTTATCGGAGTTTTGGACAAATCTATTTGAGTTTTTGGCAGATTTAATTCAGTTTTTGAAAAATATAACTGAGTACAAATTTATCTCAATTTGGCTAATTTTAAATGAGTTTTTGAACTAAACTCAGGCTGGTCTTTTGAAATTTATTTAAATTTTTTGAAATAAATTTAACTGAGTTTCGGCAAAATACTTGAGTTTTTTGTAAATTTCTCTGAAATTTGGAAATTTGGTTTTTCTTAGTTTCGACAAATGTATTTGCATTTTTTTTAAATTTATTTGCATCTTTAATTATATTTACGTCTTTTGAAATTTGTTTATGTTTTTAAAATTTATTTGGATCTTTTGAAATTAGTTTTCCTCATCTTTTGAAATTTATTTAAGTCTTTTTAAATTGATTTTCATCTTTTGAAATTTATTTATATTTTTGAAAATTTATTTGGTTCTTATGAAATTTATTTGCGTCTTTTTAAATTTCTTTGTATCCTTTTGAAATTTATTATGTTTTTTGAAATTATTGCATTTTTTGAAATTTATTTGTGTTCTTTTGAATTTATTTGTATTTTTTAAATTTTTTTTGTTTTTTTTAGAATTTATTTATATTTTTTTAATTTTATTTTCATATTTTGATATTTATTTTTATATTTTAAAATGTATTTACATTTTTTGAAGTTTATTTGGATCTTTTAAAATTTATTTATATCTATTGAGATTTATTTGGATCTTTTGAAATTTATTTAGCTAATTAAATGGTAGTTGACCATTATTAATGGCATATCCCACTAATCGTGGGATATGATTGTGAAGAAAAGGGTAAATTAGACATTTTAGGTGTTCAAATTTGAAAAAAAGACCTATCACACTATGAAAAAAGATTGTGGACCTAAGGCAATAAAGGGACATGTTTAGGGACCCGTCGCCGAATGCCCCTTTTTTTTTCTTTTTCCTTTCTTTCTTTGCATTTCTTAGCCATCAAGAGATCTTGGATTTCCTTCCTTGGAATTTTCTCCTTTTTATTTCTCATCAATTCTCCTTTATCCGCGGGCCCCAAAATCTAAAATTTTTCCTTTCACATGAGAGTGGGCCCGCGTGGGCATGAAAGCTTGAAATGCCATGGCTTGCACGTCCTCTGCGAATTCCTTCTCTTCTTTTCTTTTCAAGGCGGGTCCCAACACAAATTTAAGATTCCCTATAAGAATAAAAAGAATAGTTCAACCATAATATGTATAAAATTCATAAATGTCATGCATGGGACCCGAATGAGATCATGCATATGAATGCACCATTGGATGATTTTTCATGAACTAATTGATGATGCATGAATCAAAAAGCTAATTTGTGTGATACTAAGATGATGTATACCAATGGTTTCATAAAATTCATGCAAGATTAATGATTTTGACTAAAATTCCAACTTTGATGCTCAAATGCATGGAATTATGAAATTCTATGAAATTGAGTACAAATTACCCTAATTAAGTCCAAAAGTAACATGAAATGATGAATGAAAACTATAATTTTGTGGACTTATCACACCCCCATACCAGCTTTTTGCTAGTCCTCAAGTAAAATAAGTGAACAAGGAGAAGTTTACTATCCTAACAAATGTAGAAAAACAAAAAGAAAAATGCAACTTTCGCTAGCTCTCTCGTCTGCATTTAGCGTATGCAGCAAGCCCTTAAACCCCTGGGTTCCCCCTAGTGGACGAGTTTTGCCTCGTGAGGGTTTGTAGTGAATATACCCACAAATTTTTTTTTTTTTGCAAAGAATGTGTGCTTAAAACCTAACAAAATCCAAGGAAACTCCTTCAAGAGAAAATTTATAGATACCAACTACTCTCGGTTCTCAGAATTTTCAAAGACAAATCTTAAATTCGGTTCACCAATCTCATCTTTTGGTCAGAAATTCTCAAAATCATGCTAACTGATTGTTCACGGTGAAAAGCATGCATACGTAATAAGCATCAAATGATCCCACCAAGAATTTCCGTGAAAATAATAAGATTTTTTTTTATTTATTCCGGGCCGCCTAAACTTAGCAAAGAAAAACCATCTTCCTCTCAAGGCGATAATGACGGCTTTCGCACTACTGTTTTTTCAAAGGGCTCAATTTATTATTATTATTTTTTTTTAACATACACATGTGACTGTGCAATGCCTAGGTCCCTTAAACTTTCTAATTAACCCATGTAACGAGCATAAGGCCAATGACTCCCAAACCAGATGTCTTTAGGGCACACGGTATGTAAATACCCCTACAGGCTTACTGGCTCGGGTTAAAAAGGCTACGAACCCAAACTAGTCACATTTTTTTTTCTTTTTTCTATCCTCAACAATAGGCAGCCCTTTCTATGTATCCACCCGTCAAACCAGGAAGCTCTATAACACTAAGGGTCGATTTTCCTTTTTTTTTTCAATGCCCTCTTGAAATTTCCTTTCTCGAACACAAATAATAAAAATATATATATTTTGAAAACGTTTCCCAAAAATCCTAGAAAATCAAACAAAAAGAGTGTGAAATTCTTATCTTAAGATGGACAAGTGTGTTTGTTCTCGCCCCCCAACCTAGCATGAACATCGTCCTCGATGTTTGAATGAATGAAATGCAAGGAAACATAAAACATGAGGATTAAAAGTATAGAAGGGTAAAGTGAAGAAATCACCTGTAAATGAAGTTTTTTAGAACCCTGTCCATGGTTAGACAAACACACAAACAAACACGAAACAGAGTACTCAACATGGAATCCACCAGGATCCCAAACAAAATCTTCCTCTACGCATTGGACAAAGACTAGATAAAACTTTTCAACACATTGGACCACATTTTTCTTGTCAAATGGTGAGAGGGTAACCGCCATTAAAGTCTCTTCCTTTAACAATGAATCATGGAAGTCTAAAGGAAGAGATTGCATAAATGAGCACAGTGGTTCAAGTGATTCCCGTGTATGTAATTTTTCAAAATCAGATTTCTAAAGCTCCTCTAGCACAGGTGTGGAACATGCGGTGGTAATGTCATCATTTGGATTTTTGGAGGGTGCCATGCATGTTTCTGAAAATTCATACTCAAAGGTCTGAAGAAGGCCACCTTCCTCAAATTTGGTAGCAGGGTCCCCTTTGAGGGGTTTGATTGCCATTTTCCATAATGATTGATCATTAAAAGCTAGGAAATAAGCAATACCTGATTCCAATGATTCCAAAGTGTCAAATTCGAATAGCGGCAGAATCAGGTCATCCAAAAAATTGTCAAATCCCTCTCTCTAGGGAGGCCCACAATGTGTATTCATTTTTTTCTTTAAAATTGGAACATCAAATTCTTGGAAATCAACAAAAATGATTCCATTGTTGGGAAAGAATCAGAATCTAAGAGGGACTCTTGGGAATCTTTCTCCAAATCAGAGGCAATGATGACGGGTAATGGCTCGCCATTACCAAGGAAAGCATACTTTAAGGACTCAGGCAATCGTTTGAGCTCTATCTTAGGAGGCTCTACAATCGATGGGACAGGTGGGGAAGCAGATGGAGTTAGAATCTCATGCTTCAATTGCCACCTAGAGCAATCCATGGATGGGGTTGAGTCTAACAGTACAATGACTTCCTCAATATGTCCATCTACATCAAAATCACTTCCAAAGTGGGCAAGACAAGGCTCTAGTGGATCTTCAAGTTTCAAATGGGGTAACTGATTTTCCACCAATTAATGAATGTAACTAACTTAAAAAACCCCATCATCCTCATCAGGAGGTTGCTTAGTGATATTAAAAATATTCACTTGAACTGTCATGGTCCCAAAAGAGATTCGCATCACTTAATTCCTACAATTGATCAAGGCATTTGAGGTGGCTAGGAATGGTCTTCCCAAAATTACTGGAATTTTAGGTTCAGCCCCAGATGTGTGTTTGGTACCCGAGACAACAAAATCTACAGGAAACACAAAGTCCCTGACTTTGATTAGAACGTCGACTTCGACTACCCCCTTGGGATATCGAATCGATGCATCAGCCAATTGCAAGGTCACATGGGTCTTTTTCAACCCCCCCAAACCTAATTCTTCATAAATAGAGTACGGAATTAGAAGGTTCACACTTGCACCCAAGTCTAGCAAAGCTTTCTCTATGTGATGGTCCCCTATCTAGCAAGAGATGGTAGGACACCCTGGGTCATTGTATTTGATAGGAGTTGGACAAGAAATGATCGAGCTAGCTTGTTGGGCTAGAAAAGCCTTCTTGGGCAAATTGGTAGTCCTTTTGAAGGTGCAAAGGTCCTTCAGAAAGTTTGCGTAGGCCGGAATCTGTTGGATAGCCTCAAGTAGTGGGATATTGATCCTCACTTGTCTGAACACTTCTAGCATCTTATCCAACTGAAAAGTTGATTTTGCTAGGGTTAGCCTTTGTGGGTATGGTGCCTTGGGAACATAGGTACTAGGAGTGGGCTCACTAGGTGATGGTTCGGCATTGACTGGGTTCTCTGGTTTTAATATGGGTTCAGCATTCACACTTGGTTCCTCAGTTTTGACATTCTCACGTGATTCTTCCTCAGGTTCCTTGGGTAGTTTCACCTTGTTATCAACCTATGTACCCGACCTAAGAGTGATAATGGATTGGACTAGTTCCGGGCGTTTTCCTTGAGGATCATGAACAACTTGGCCCTTGGGATTTGGTACGGATTGACTGGGGAAGGTTCCCTTGTCTCTGGCACTGATTGAGTTGGCCAGTTGGCCCATCTGATATTCTAGTTTTGCAATTGATTGTGTGTTAGCATTCAAGATCTAAACAGTGCTTTGCTGGAACTGGAGGGTATTCTGAACTAACAGTTTCAAGGTTTCTTCAAGAGAATCTATCCGCTGATTTTACGGATTGGGGGTGAAATTGGGCTTTTGGAAACCGGGTGGGGCATTGGACTGAGATTGAATGGGCTGAAGTTGATGGGCTTTTGATGGGCCACCTTGAGTTGGACCCTTGGTCCAAAAAGAATTTGGATTATCCCTCCAACCTGGATTATATTTGTTAGAGTATGGGTCATACCTTTGACGATTATCAAAACGAGTGTTTTGATAAAGCGCATTCACCTCCTCAACAGACTCTGTTTGACCCAAAGTTGTTGGGCCAATCCCTCCAGTCATGGCCTGATTATATTTCAATGACTCCAAAGTATTTGGAGTGGGCTTTTGGTTCAGCTCTAAGGCATCTATTCTCCTTACCAGTGTGGCCAATTTGGCCTCTGCATCAATTTTGGGTTCAATCTTGAACACCCCCCCTTTCTCAGGAATGGTGGGTTTAATGGGCTCCCTCTTGATAGGGGCCCACTGTAATGTGTTTTCAACGGTTTCTTCCAAAAATGTCCATGCTTCATCTGTTGTTTTCTGTGTAAACTTCCCACTACAGAAAGATTACACCATTTGCTTAATAGGGTAATCCAAACCCTCATACACGATCTGGACCAATCGAATTTTTTCAAATCCATGGTGGGGACACTGGATTAAGAGGTCCTTGAACCGTTCCAAATAACTATAAACTGTCTCCCTTTCCATTTGATGGAATCCATTGATGGCCTGCATAATCGAAGCGTTTTTCTGCTTGGAGTATAAGTTTTTGTAAAATTCTTCGACTAGTTTGGCCCATGTAGTGATGGACCCAGCCTGTAAGGCATAAAGCCATGCTTTAGCCTTTTCTTTTAGGGAGAAAGGAAATAATCTAAGTCGAAGAGCCTCCTCAGTCATGTGATTGATTCTCATGGTCCCACAAATGTCCTCAAATTCCCTAATATATTGATATTGGTTTTCCTGGTCGAGCCCACGGAATACTGGGAGCATCTAGATCATGCCAGATTTCAGCTCAAATGTAGCATTGGTCTGAGGTAGGGTGATGCAGGATGGTTGAGTTGTCCTGGTGGGGTACATGTAGTCCTTCAAAGTCTTGGGTGGGTCCACTTGATCAGCCATCCTAACAATTTTTTTAAAGATGGAAGATTTTCCGACAACGGTTAAGGCTAATTCGAGCTCTATCCTGTCTAACCTTTTACTCTTGCGCACCCACAGTTTCTCTCTCTCGGGTCTAGAGTGCATGTATCGGGTTCAACCTTAAAGAAATGCAAGCCTAATCTATATGTGGGACCCTAATGGTCTTACTAGATGATGCACAAGCAGTCAAGCACAAAGATTAGCGCAAGAAATTAACCTAAGGTTACCCAAACTCACTAGACACCTCCTAATTGGTTTGAAGAGTACAGTAATGCCTCTAATCCTGTCTTAGGAAGCCAAATCGACCAGGTAAGTCCCCAGGATGAGTGGTGGGGTTACAATGTACTTGGTAAGGGTCCCGCTTAAGAACCAAGCTCCTAGAACAGAGACTGCCACCTTTTTTGGTAGGGACAGGAATTACCTAGACATCAACTTGACCAAAGAGCGCAACTAGTGTAGCCTTTTGTGGTCTTCATCCTACTGAGCTCGAGTCCTATGGTCTCGTTACTACTTGATTTTAATTAAAGTTAGGATCCTAATGTGAGAGAGGGTTAACCTAAATGGGCAAGGATCTGGTGATGAAATCCAGACCTTATCTTTTTGGGGTGGATTGTCCTTAACTAAGTGTGTGTCCAATTAGATGGTGTATCAATCAAGCATTCACACTTTGCAAAAATTAACTCATCCAAGCCCCACTTGCAAGTAAAAGATTCATGGGGTAAAGTTTAGAAACTCTTACAGCGGGTCCACGCAAATCTTTAAACTATGCAAGCTTATCCCTTTTTTTTTATAGTAATTTTGTAATTCTAAGAGCAACTTGTTTGCTTAAAAGCAATCCCCACAATTTCCTTTCCCTTTTAGAGTCCTACAAAACTCAGATTGTAAGCTCAAAGAAAATGACTAAAGTGTTATATCTAAATAAACTACTAAAAATAGCTAACAATTGTTAATAAAATTCCTAAATTAAAAAATCAACCTAATCTAAATTTTAAAACCCTAAACTACTGCAATTTGAATGAAAGATGCAATTCTAAAACTCCTAATGCAGTCCTAAGTTAAATGGACACCTTGCTGTCAATTGCTGAAAAAATTCCAAGTGATGGAACCTGTTGCACAGACCCAAGTTTACAGAACTGTACGACCCACTCTTATTAATCAAAGCCTGAAAACAATGACTGGGATGTAATCTCCTAATATTCAATAATCAAACAAAAAAACAGAGACTAAAAAGGATAAAAAAAGAAGTTATGCTATAATGAAGTTGGCTACTTGAACCAGTTTTTCTGCTGATTGCAGAATCTGCCTGACTGACTGGCCTTGTTCATGGCACTAAAAGTTGGACTTCCAAAATGTATTTATTTCTAAACTTTTGCTGGCTCAAAGTAAATATACCAAAGTCCAATCCAGCCAAATTTCAAGTCAAAAGGAGTCCAAAGTGAACTTTTGGGCAAAAACCAGGCCAAATCTGTCACAAAATTAGTGCTGAAATTGTTTTTTATTTAAGCACTAGCAATCTCCGAAAAATAATTAAATATCAGCAACCAAAACTTGAAAAACAGTGACCTCAATCATTAAGAAACACAAAAACTAAATCCAATGCAAGCTATGAATCCAACTAACTACAAAATATGCCATGATATGCAAAAGTAATGCTAGAAATCCTAACTAAAAGGTTTTTTCTCGAATTGGCTCCCAGGCAACGGTGCCAAAAACTTGATGTGATCAATATCAATCATATAATACCGCAAGTGCACAGGTGTCTAGATGAGACAATGGCAAGAACGGGTCGAACCCACAGGGAGCTAATTAAATAAACTTTTAGATTAAGAAAACTAATTAACTAACAATAAAAGAAATGTTTGATTATTTAGAAATAAAAAAAATGAAACTAATTTAGAAATATGAAATCTACCAATTAATGAAAGTGATTAGAGCATAGGAATCCATAAGCATCCACCAATTATTTATCAAGTAACCCTAATTTGTTCCAATTTTTACTTCAAATAAAAAATAAATTAATATTTTTAATTTGGAAAATCTAACTTTTAAAATATCTTTTTAATCATAAAAACTCAAAACAAAAGACTTCCTTCATCTCATAAAAGAATAAAAATAATTTAAGAACTACCCATCAAAAGTAAGCATAAACTATCAAAAGATCTAAATCCTAAGCATGGCCCTATCAAACTAAAGCATGAGTAGTCAGAAATTAATTTTTATTTTTAGAAATAAAAATAGAGATTTGCCTAGGGTACGAAGACAAGCCTATTCAACATTAAGCACATAATCATGGAACACAAATTAGAATTACTAAACAAATAAAAATAAGTTACTTACCTTCATCCATAACTCTAATAAAGAAACATAGCCCGCCATTGCAAAGAACGATTCTTGATTTGTCATTAAAAATTACATCTTTATAACTTCTCCTTCACAAAACTCTTCTTCAAAATAGATCCTTGGACATAGCCCAAGGCTACCAAAATAAAAATAATGGAGAAAAGAAGTAGGGAAGAGAGAAAAAGGGAAAAGAGGAGAGAGAGAATGAGAGAGGAGAGAGCACGAGTGGGTTGGTTTCTCCTATGGGTGTGTCCGATGATGCCTCCCCCCACTCTCCTTTTATTCCTTTTGCAAAGCCCTTTTTAATAAGGAAGTACCACCTCTTTAGGTCTCTTGTTTCCTTATTTGTAGGGATTCTTTCTTGTGCTCCAAGCTAACTTTTCCTTTGGAAAGACTTTTGACTTTGAGATGATTCTCTTTCTTGATTTAGATGTCCTTGGTACACCCACCTTCCTTGTATAATTCCAAAAATATCTCCCAAGGTTGCTTCGTGATGTGGATGAGAAAATCAAAAGTTGTGCACATAAGAGAATCTCTAAGTGTGGAACGTCTATGCATGTGGGGGACTTTCATGGATTTTTTTTTCTTCTTTCTTTCTTTCTTTGCATTTCTTAGCCATCAAGAGATCTTGGATTTCCTTCCATGGAATTTTCTCCTTTTTATTTCTCATCAATTCTCCTTTATCCGCGGGCCCCAAAATCTGAATTTTTTTCCTTCACATGAGAATGGGCCCACATGGGCATGAAAGCTTGAAGTGGCATGGCCTGGACGTCCTCTGCGAATTCCTTATCTTCTTTTCTTTTCAAGGCGGGTCCCAACACAAATTGAAGATTCCCTACAAGAATAAAAAGAATAGTTCAGCCATAATATGTATAAGATTCATAAATGTCATGCATGAGACCTGAATGAGATCATGCATATGAATGCACCATTGGATGATTTTCCATGAACTAATTAATGATGCAAGAATCAAAAAGCTAATTTGTGTGATACTAAGATGATGTAAACGAATGATTTCATAAAATTCATGCAAGATTGATGATTTTGAGTAAAATTCCAACTTTGATGCTCAAATTCATGGAATTATGAAATTCTATGAAATTGAATGCAAATTACCCTAATTAAGTCCACAAAGTAACATGAAATGATGAATGAAAACTATAATTTTGTGGACTTATCAACATGATTTCATGTTTTTCAAAATTTTCCTTATTTATCTCCTTCAAAGTCTCAAATTAGAAGTCATCCTAATCATTAGATATGGCCGAACACCTTCCAACAAATTATCCCTCCCATTGATGGTCAGATATGACCGATCATCTTCCGACAGTGCTGCCGGAGGGGGTGGTGGCAGCTAGGGTGGGCGTGGGGTTTGAGGTGAGGTTAGTTTAGGGCGTTGGCGTGCAAAGAAAATTTTGATATTTTCAAATTGAATGGTGGGTGTAGAGAGAAAGAGGGTGTGCAAAGAAAAATGAGGGGTACATTTAGAAGCTCTCTTATCCATTCTTCTCCATAATGCATTCATGTGTACAAGACCCTTGTACTCATTTGAATAGCAAAACAATTGAACGAGAAGACTTTTCATGGAGAGTAGGAGGAATAAAGGGTAAAAACAATTGAATGAGGATTGGAAACCATGTGGGACTCCAATTGAAGAAGAAAGAAGATGCAGAGGTTGAAGAGTTGTTGGAAAATCCTCATACAATTACGGAGAATAAAAGAGCAAAGTTTCACCGAAATTCCAAATCGGCTTAAGCTTTTCATTTTGAGGGACGTACCTAAATGGGGCTTGATACGAAATTGACAATAAATAGCCACAATGCAAGTCATTAGAGCAGATAAGGTTAAATATCTCCTAAAGTGATACCTAAGTCATAAGTCGTGGGGAGTATAATGTTCACTCATACATGTCCAGAACAATTGAATGTATGAATTATCAGCATCATTCAGTAATCCTGGCTCCGAATTGCCCCAATTGAGCCACAACAAAGGATGGATGATGCATTAAAACCCACACAAACTGAATAAGTGGCTTTTCTGGACAGTTGTTGTATTCTTCTTTAACTATCTATGTAATCAAACTACTTACATCATGGTTGGGATATTCCAATTTCGAAAACTATTGAGTCACATCATTCCTGGTGATTCCCATCAGCTCAAAATCCAAGAACCAAAACGTGGGTGCCACATTCACAATATTGGGATCTCATAAAATTCTACATTATTTCCTATATTGGGGACTCAAACTCACGCACCCTCAAACACACATCAATGTACCTAATTAGTCACGGACAAAAATTCTACACTCGTTGAGGCTCAGAATTCCATAACTCACCACCTGGAAGTGCTGAGAGTAATAAAGTACTATCCTATCACAGTAAATATTAAAATAGTAGCATTGGTGATGGTGGTATCAGAATTCCATAATTCTCCACCCGGGTAGATCACAATGTTGGCCCATTATGTTGCCCTCATCGTAATATGGTGAGGGATAGATGCACGTGAATTTTTTCATACATGGTAAAAATTGGATGGATCCTATGTAATTCAGGGGAAAATGAAGGATAAAACGGTTAATTCTCAAGAACCAGAACCCATTTCTTATGTTTAAAATAAACATTAATCATCTGAAGGATAAAATGAACTTCTATTTGAAACCCATCAAAAACGAAAACATCCTTTTCCTTTTCCTAATTGTACCATTTCTTTTGTAAAAGAAGAAAAAAGATCATATTATTCTAGCAATTCAAGTCCAAAAATAAAAACCCAACAAGCAAGCAAACAATTCAATCACCAAAAGGAAGTAGATTCAGAAAAATATGCAGCAATAATAGAACTTGGGGGGAAAAGATCATAAAAAGAAGCTAGCATAATTCAAGTGTCTCACCATGGGGACGGAGCTTATCTGGGTCTGCCAATGAATGTCCTCTAAAGCAATAAGTCTAGCACACCACAACGTGGGGCCATCCCCTTTCCTCGCCCCGGCAATTGTCTCCTTCGCCACCTCCCTTACCTTCAACACATCTGTAGGTGCAAAAAATAACGACCCACAATAATGGGGGGTGCCTTAGAGGACTTACCCGAGTGAGATTAGGGACACCGATGCCTGCGCCTGGAGCCTGAGAAAAGGAAGGAGAAATGCAGGTCAGAGGACCCTGGCCTGGGCGGCGCAGGGCTCTCCGATGCCTAAGTTAGTGTATGAACTAAGCAGAGGGAGGAGATTTTTGGGGAAGAAGATGGCATACCAGAGTGGTAATGGCGTCCTCCCTTTTCTCTGGAGGGGTAGCTATGTTTATATAGAGGAGGAGGAGGCAAAGGGGTTGTTGGCTGTCTTGTCATAGCCCACTTTGTCAGGTACTAGGGAGGCGTGGTCTCATCGTAGCCTGTCTTGTCCCGTCGTAGCCTGTCTAAGGCCATATCCTGGCGCTTTGGGAGCTGTGGAGGGCGATCTGTCAGGAGATTCGGGCTGTCCCCCTTGTCTTGTCGCACGTGCTCTAGCGTGCTCAAGTGTCCAAGGGCGGACAGCTGTCAGGCCCTGCCTCGGCTAGTCCTGGCATCCTGACCGAGGTCGGGGAGCCGAGGTCGGAGAGGACCTTGACTTGGTTAGAGCCCTTGCAGAGACGCCGAAATGGAGGACCGGGGAGGAGTTCCTAGCCGAGCTGGAGACGACCTGGCCGAGGTGGAGCTCAGCCGAGCTGGGAGCGTCCTGGCCGTGGAAATGTCGTGCAAGGGGCCGAGATGAGTCTCTGGCCGGAGTGGGGCACTTGGCCGAACTGGCGGACGTGGAGACGGGCCTTGCCGAGATGGCCTAGCTGGCGCCGGAGCGTGAGATAGAGCATCCGGCCAGTCATCCGGCGAGTTCGGAAATATCCCCACACAATAGCCCCCCAGCTTCTGAGCTCGATAGACTGCTCTCTTGAGGTCAGAAGGTAAGTATCATGGAGGATGACTGACTGGCTGGCAATGAACCGGAGCTGGAGGTTGGCATCACTGTGACACTGAAGCTGTAACAAGATGCTTCTGTCGAGCTGGTGAGTGCATTGTTGCTGAAAGCCAAGGGAGATGGCTCATTTATTTAGGAGTATCTTGCTACTGCTGCTGAGGAGGAAGCAAGCTGATGAGGAGGCTGCTAAACCGGAGACTGGCACTGCTGCCGAGCCGGAGGAAGGATTTCCTGCCGTACTGGAGTCTGGCGCTGCTGTGGAGCTGCGAACTGGCATGAGGCCGAAACCGGAGACTGGCACTGCTGCCGAGCCGGAGGAAGGATTTCCTGCCGTGCTGGAGGCTGGCGCTGCTGTGGAGCTACGAACTGGCATGAGGCCGAGGAGGTGATACGGAACAATCTCTACTGCAATCTTGTCGAGCTGCCCTTAGCCGAAGTGGCCAGCTTTTGGCCGAGACGAACTGTCTTGCGACAGTGGAATCTGGGGTGTAAAAACCCTGACTTTAGGAATCTGACCTTGGCCGAAATGGCTGGCTTTGCGCCGAGGTGGATCCATCGTTCCGCTGGACTCGGTTAGCCGAGTGTGAGTGCGGCGATGGCCTTCTTAGGGGTGTATGAACCCAGACTTTAGGAAAGGCTGTGTAGGAACTGCAGGCCATTTCCAAGGCGTAGAGCCTGAGTGTGTCCAAGACACGGGGCTTTAGGAAAGGCTGTGTAGGAACTCTTCCATGCCGTTTCCAGGGCGGATGAACCCAAGAGTGTGTCCAAGACACGGGGCTTTAGGAAAGGCTGAGTGTAGGAACTCTTCCATGCCGTTTCCAGGGCGGATGAACCCAAGAGTGTGTCCAAGACACGGGGCTTTAGGAAAGGCTGAGTGTAGGAACTCTTCCATGCCGTTTCCAGGGCGGATGAACCCAAGAGTGTGTCCAAGACACGGGGCTTTAGGAAAGGCTGAGTGTAGGAACTCTTCCATGCCGTTTCCAGGGCGGATGAACCCAAGAGTGTGTCCAAGACATGGGGCTTTAGGAAAGGCCGAGTGTAGGAACTCTTCCATGTCGTTTCCAGGGCGTAGAGCCTTGTAGATGGGTGAAGACCCTGAGTTTAGGAATTGGCCGAGTATCCGAACTCGAGGCCTTTTCCAGGGCTGTTAACCCTTGTCACTTGCTTTTCTGGCATTCGCCGAGATGGAGAGGCCCGGGTGTACGAACCCGAGGGCAGTCTCGATGGCATTAGCCGAGACCAACATGAGGCCAAACCTGTGAAGTGCGTAGCTAGCACGAGGGCGATACCAACATGAGGTCGTTAGATGCGGTCGAAACCATCATGAGGCCGAAACCAGCGTGAGGTGGAAACCAGCACGTGGGCGGACCAGCATGACGTCGTCAGATGCGGTCAAGACCATCATGAGGCCGAAACCAGCGTGAGGTGAAGACCAGCACGTGGACGGACCAGCATGAGGTCGTCAGATGCGGTTGAAACCATCATGAGGCCGAAACCAGCGTGAGGTGGAAACCAGCACGTGGACGGACCAGCATGAGGTCGTCAGATGCGGTCCAGACCATCATGAGGCCGAAACCAGCGTGAGGTGAAGACCAGCACGTGGACGGACCAGCATGAGGTCGTCAGATGCGGTCGTAACCATCATGAGGCCGAAACCAGCGTGAGGTGGAAACCAGCACGTGGACGGACCAGCATGAGGTCGTCAGATGCGGTCTAGACCATCATGAGGCCGAAACCAGCGTGAGGTGAAGACCAGCACGTGGACGGACCAGCATGAGGTCGGAAGCTAAGTGACAAAGTTCCGTCTAGCTGCCCCCGAGTTGGAAGAGATTCCTGCAGAGCTGGGGGCTGCTAGCGAGCTGGAGGCGATATGATCTGTCGCGGAGGTTGAACTGCTCCTGGGCCCGGTTGCTTCTGCTCTTCAGGGCGCGTCTTTCGGGGGGTAGAGTCGAGGTCGAATCCTTAGAGGATGAACCCGACCGAGTATCCTGCTGTTGGTCGCCTGCTTGGCCAGATCTTGCTCCTGACCTCTCGGCGGGGGACCGTCGGCAGCTGGGTCGACAGTGCGATAGGTTCCTTTCCCTTTCTGGTTCTTCGAGGCATGCTGTTTGCGGTCTAGACCATCATGAGGCCGAAACCAGCGTGAGGTGAAGACCAGCACGTGGACGGACCAGCATGAGGTCGGAAGCTAAGTGACAAAGTTCCGTCTAGCTGCCCCCGAGTTGGAAGAGATTCCTGCAGAGCTGGGGGCTGCTAGCGAGCTGGAGGCGATATGATCTGTCGCGGAGGTTGAACTGCTCCTGGGCCCGGTTGCTTCTGCTCTTCAGGGCGCGTCTTTCGGGGGGTAGAGTCGAGGTCGAATCCTTAGAGGATGAACCCGACCGAGTATCCTGCTGTTGGTCGCCTGCTTGGCCAGATCTTGCTCCTGACCTCTCTCGGCGGGGGACCGTCGGCAGCTGGGTCGACAGTGCGATAGGTTCCTTTCCCTTTCTGGTTCTTCGAGGCATGGTGTTTGGAAAGATTTGGAGAAGGTTGGGAAGGCTGGGATGTTACTTCCCCACAGACGGCGCCAATTGTAGGTGTAAAAAATAACGACCCACAATAATGGGGGGTGCCTTAGAGGACTTACCCGAGTGAGATTAGGGACACCGATGCCTGCGCCTGGAGCCTGAGAAAAGGAAGGAGAAATGCAGGTCAGAGGACCCTGGCCTGGGCGGCGCAGGGCTCTCCGATGCCTAAGTTAGTGTATGAACTAAGCAGAGGGAGGAGATTTTTGGGGAAGAAGATGGCATACCAGAGTGGTAATGGCGTCCTCCCTTTTCTCTGGAGGGGTAGCTATGTTTATATAGAGGAGGAGGAGGCAAAGGGGTTGTTGGCTGTCTTGTCATAGCCCACTTTGTCAGGTACTAGGGAGGCGTGGTCTCATCGTAGCCTGTCTTGTCCCGTCGTAGCCTGTCTAAGGCCATATCCTGGCGCTTTGGGAGCTGTGGAGGGCGATCTGTCAGGAGATTCGGGCTGTCCCCCTTGTCTTGTCGCACGTGCTCTAGCGTGCTCAAGTGTCCAAGGGCGGACAGCTGTCAGGCCCTGCCTCGGCTAGTCCTGGCATCCTGACCGAGGTCGGGGAGCCGAGGTCGGAGAGGACCTTGACTTGGTTAGAGCCCTTGCAGAGACGCCGAAATGGAGGACCGGGGAGGAGTTCCTAGCCGAGCTGGAGACGACCTGGCCGAGGTGGAGCTCAGCCGAGCTGGGAGCGTCCTGGCCGTGGAAATGTCGTGCAAGGGGCCGAGATGAGTCTCTGGCCGGAGTGGGGCACTTGGCCGAACTGGCGGACGTGGAGACGGGCCTTGCCGAGATGGCCTAGCTGGCGCCGGAGCGTGAGATAGAGCATCCGGCCAGTCATCCGGCGAGTTCGGAAATATCCCCACACAACATCCATCCCATCCAAATGAGCCTCAGGCATACCAAATGCAGGTCCCTTCTTCCAAATCTCAGGATTAGATGTTGCTCTAAGATGCGACATTCCAATCGCCCACAAATTGTTCTCCACGACGAAAACATGGGCAGTTTCCATAAGGCCGCAAAGTTTAAACACTCCAAGAATTGCCCATTGTTGCAGGCCTCATCCCCAAAGAACGCCACTATCACATGATCACAGTCTTCTTCCTTCCAAACCTCTATGCGGTACATGCAGTCGAATGCGGCACTGGCGGGGATGGGAGTGGCTTCTCCACTATAGGAGAAGCCGCCAGAGCAAAGGGCATCGGCGCCGATGGGATTGCTTTCTCCAAGGAAGGAGAAGTCGTTGCAGAAGGACGCACCGGTGTCGATGTCGATGGGATTGTCTTCTGGCCCTTCTCCAATGAAAGTGAAGCCGCTTAGGAGGTTGTGCTCCTTTGAGAAGATGTGCATTGAGCCACCCTGCCAGTGGTGGTAGGGACTACCGAAGAGCTCGGGCAGAGACGCCCTTGCTAAGGGTATGGATGTGGTCATAATAGGAGCTGCAGACGGAGTCCTCCTTCACGAGCTTGATGAAGCCGGTGGAGACGGATTTTGCTAGGGTTGGGAAGGAATGATGTGGAGGAGAAGAAGGGGGTTTTGAAACGAGGGTCGGAGGGCTTTTCTGCTTGGATGATAGCTCCATACGCAGCAGACATTTTTATTTTCTACACAGAAACAGTATCTGAGATTGATTAATTCTTTCTTTCTTTCTTGTTCTTCCGCAAAGAGATGATGAAGATACACAAATTGATTGTGGAAACAAAGAAAAGCGGAGAAGGGAAACAGGCGTTGAAAGTTCTTCAATCTCTATTTGGAATTTGGACTCTTAATATCCCCTTCAAAAAGGAGTCCTTCCCATCGCCAGCTTGCATGTACCTCTACCGAATCCGGTTCAATGATGAGGTGACACATGGGAGGAGGATGTCAAATCAGCTGACTCTAGTCTCCTCCCATGAATAAAAATAATGGTAAATTAGGGAGAGATCCCTTAGTACCATGTTATAAAATCTCTAGAGACTTAATGTTTAAGGCTTAGAGTTAATTCAGGCAATGGTCCCTAAACATGTGACATCAGGTTTTTTATGACTCATTTGTCCTTCTAACCATTTAAATGGGCGGTGGGCCCTAAGCATGTTACATCAGATTTTTTATGATGAGGTGACACATGGGAGGAGGATGTCAAATCAGCTGACTCTAGTCTCCTCCCATGAATAAAAATAACGGTAAATTAGGGAGAGATCCCTTAGTACCATGTTATAAAATCTCTAGAGACTTAATGTTTAAGGCTTAGAGTTAATTCAGGCGATGGTCCCTAAACATGTGACATCAGGTTTTTTATGACTCATTTGTCCTTCTAACCATTTAAATGGGCGGTGGGCCCTAAGCATGTTACATCAGATTTTTTATGACTCATTTGCCCTTCTAACAATTTAAATAAGTGTCATGCAATTTAAATCTGGGTTTTAGCTCCAACTCATTGTCCTTCCCGGATTATTTTCCAATTTAAATGTAAGAAGATGAGTTTTCGATCAATATTAAAGTTTTAAATTGGAGGGAACAACAATTGATGAAATTTTGCCTAGCGTGGCTTGCTTGGTGTTGTTTATTTATTTTTTTTTTTTTTTGTCCTCTTCCCTCCTTTGGGTGCTTTTGGTTGTCCACATACATATACAACTTAGATAAATTGATATCAAACTCATCACAGTCCAAAGCAAAGTCAAATAAAATCATAACAATTTATTTAAACTCACTTCAAACACAAATAATTTCATATTAGATTCAGATAAATTTTTATCAAAGCTAGATAAATTCAAACTAAATCTAGTCAAGCCAAACCAAATCTAGTTAGATAATCTCATATCAAAGTGACATAACTTATTTTCAAACTGGTTATGATTTCAAACACAGATAAATTCATATAAACTCACGCCAAAGTCAGATAAGTTCACATCAAAGTTAGATAAATTCACAACAAACTTAGATAAATTCACTTAATTCGTATCAAACTCAGATTAATTCAAAGCAAACACAAATAAATTCATACCAAATACAAATAAATTCATATCAAACTTAGATAAATTCATACAAAAAACAGATAATATCATGCCAAAATCAGATAACATTATGCCAAAGTCAGATAACACATACAAAACTTAGATAAATTCACAGCAAACTGAAAAAAAACTCATTTAAAACCAAGTTGAATACATTTTAAAGTCGAATAAAATCATGTGAAATCCAGTTAATTTCATACCAAACTCATTATTTTATAATAAACTCAGTAAAAACTCAGAGAAAATCGTTTCAAAGTCACATAAATTCATTTGAAACCTTGTTTAATTGATAACAAACGTAGTTAAATTGAAATCAAACTCAGAAAAATCATGTAATATACAGATAAATTCATTTAAAGTCCTGTTTAGTTGGTCATAGACTAACATAACTTTACATAAAGCTTAGATAAATATATGTCAAAGTCAAATAATTTCATATCAAGCTCAGATAAATTCAAAGAAAAACTTAGATAAACTTATGCCAAACTTAATTAAGTTTAAGTCAAGATTATTCGGTTGCTCGAGGTCACTCATGAGTTGATTTTGCTTCTTACTGCAGTTTCCTTCATCTTCAATTCCAGAATCTTTATTTTACTTAGATTTCGGAGTGTATGACGGAATATTTTAAAGCTGTGCCTGTTTGGTGACGTATAGAGTATATAAAGAGAGGGCATTTTTATCTTTTTGACTCATTAAATGTTAAAAGGGGACCGCTGCCTCTATGAGAAAATGACCTGGACCACAGGCTACGAAACGTATTGTTGAGGGACCTGCCGCCAAATGCCCCTAAAAAGAAAGCATCTCCACCCCCATGTGTCACCCCCTCATTAGTCCAAAAAGGGTTTCCCTATTACGAAATGGGGGATCCAGACTCACCAACTCCAGATCTTCGAAGCCAATCCGAGGATTTAATCTTTCCTTTTGTATAAACTCTTTTATAAACTCTCTCTCTAATAAGAAACTTCAAGATCTCGTATTCTTGTCCTCCCATATGCTTTCCAAATATCCCAAACTCCGCACTTATATTATTGGGGTATTTGGCGACAGGTCCCTAAACATTTTACTTTTTTGGTTTAGATCCACATTCTTTTTTTCATAGTGTGGTAGGTTTTTTTCTTCAAATTTGAAGACCTAAAATGTCCAAGTTACCCTTTCTTTGAAAGTTCTTATTTATTTAAAAATAAATCGTATCCCATGATTAGTGGGATATGCAATTAATAATGGCTAACTACCATTTCAAAAGATAAATAAAATTCAAAAACACAAATAGAATTCAGAATTTCAAAATTTTAAACTTCGATCCTCTTGGAAGATTTGAAATTCAAAAACTCAAGATTTGCAATGGATTCTCTGAAGTTGCAAAAGAAACTTGAATCAGAGAATTCGAACAGATCTCAGTGATCAAAAAGGACCCACGCCGAATCGGATCGATTGAAGTAAGAAAAGAAGTTGCAACTCTAGCCACTCGCAATCGCAGTCGTCCCATCGGAGAAGGTTGCCAACACGCTCGCCTGAGAAATTTAAAAAAACTCAGATAAATTTGACAAAAACTCATATAAATTTCGCAAAGCTCAGATAAATTTCGCAAAAATTAGATTAATTTAATAAAAACTCATATAAATTTCATTAAAACTCAGATAAGCGGCGGTCTCCAGGTAGAGACTGCCCTCTTTCTCCGACAACGGTGAATGAAATCAAAAATCTTCTCAGATCTTCACTGCCTCTGCCACGACTCCAATTTTCTATGCAACTTCCGATCGTACTCTCCGCAAATTCATATATGCGTCTTTCTTGTCAACGCCATAGCAAATCCCCGACCTCCTCTGTTATGTTTCTATAGCAGATTTAATGGCATGCTCGTCCCTTCTAGAAAGAGCATTTAATGCAAAGGGGTGGATTGGACCATACTACTTGAAAAATCCAGTTGTCGATTCAAAGTAACCCATGTTTTGACCGGAGGATAGTGTTCTGCAACTGCAAGGCATCATTAGTGGGTCCCTTTCAATGATGGTGATGGTGATCATCATCTGAGGTTCTTGATTTTAGAGAAAATAGATCTGGACCATTGACAATGGGGCCCTTTTAAAAATTATAATCGGATTAATCCCATTTAGGTTAAGAGTATGAGAGGAAGGAGAAGGGACAAGCGATATGGATGACATCAGGAAAACAGGAGAGTTCCCAAGGTTATCCATTGTCCTTTCCACGTTTTGATATGGGGTCTCGTCCCTAGGATGTGCAGCTCTTACCTTTTGAGTACTTACCCCAAAAACCAAAACCTTTATAAATTAACTGGAGTCTGGCCATTAGTTTTTGGTAGAGCGCCTGCCGAGTTGAGCACATGGGACGGGCCGCTTTTAAAAAAAATCATCCCTAAGACCTACTGTAGTGATAAAATATAAAATATTTTTCTAATCAGTAAAATAATCACATGATACGTCTCAATTTCTGATGCAGCAACTCACATTCAATGCATGGCTTATATCATCTTAAGGTGGGCCATGTATTTTGTGATCAAGGGTCCTGGACTTGCTCTTTTCCTAAATAATAAGAGTCTTTTTGACTGGGTATTTTCTTTAATAAGTATTCATGTGAATATGTCATGTAGGTAGTTATCTATTGTCTGTCATGTAGGCAGTTTGTTAAGACCTCCTAATATCATGCGATCATAAGAGCAGTTGGTTAGAATTATAACCGTTGAATTGCTTGGGTTTTATTTTTTAAATGTTCTTAATGAAATAGAGAAGGGAATATCTTTATGCAAAAACTACTCACTGGTGCAATCTCCCATTTGAGATTCGATCCCCTTATCATCCTCTTTGAGCAGTGAGATTCTATCCACTTATCTTCCTCTTTGAGCAGTGAAAATCCATTCCTCACCAGCTCGGGGTTTCCAAGAAAATCACATATATCACTTGAATAAACTTCTTCTACTACTCTCCCTTTCTTAGAAAGAAGGGGTTTTTACGCGAAAATACACTTTAGATGGCCACTATACGCAACAGTGCACTTTAGTCATCTATGCACCTAACAGGGAATCCGTATAGGATTTCCAATTTTTTTCACCATTTTTTTTTTTGTAGTCGAATTCGACCTTCATTTGCTGTGTTAAAGGTCGAATTCGACCTTCATTGCAACGCAGGAGGTCGAATTCGACCTTCATTTGTAGTGTTAAAGATATAATACGACCGTTAGATATAATTCATTTGGGGCACTAGTTAACCCACTTCCCGAGGAAATTTTTGGACGAAATTTCGGGATTTCGAAGTCCATATGATGAACTTCAAATCTGCAATTTTTGGGTAGGAATCAATCGACTTTGTCGCGTTTTCAACTCGCGCACTTTTCCTATCATGTCGGCCAAATGTGCTGAAACCTTGCTGAGTACCCCTGTTTGGGGCACTGGTTAACCCACTTCCCGAGGGAGTTTTTAAACGAAACTTGGGGGTATCGAAGTCCATATGATGAACATCAAATCTGTAATTTTTGGGTAGGAATCAATCGCGTTTGCCACATTTTTAACTCACGTACTTTTCCTATCATGTCAGCCAAATGTGCTGAAACCTTGCTGAGTACCGCTGTTTGGGGCACTGGTTAACCCACTTCTTGAGGGAGTTTTTAAACGAACCTTGGGGGTTTCGAAGTCCATATGATGAACTTCAAATCTGCAATTTTTGGGTAGGAATCAATCCCATTTGCTGCATTTTTAAGTCGCGCACTTTTCCTATCCTGTCGGCCAAATGTGCTGAAACCTTGCTGCGTACCCCTATTTGGGGCACTGGTTAACCCACTTCCCAATGGAGTTTTTAAACGAAACTTGGGGCTTTCAAAGTCCATATGATGAACTTCAAATTTGCAATTTTTGGATAGGAATCATTCGCGTTTGTCGCGTTTTCAACTCGCGCAGTTTTCCTATCCTGTCGGCCAAAACTGCTGAAACATATTGGACAACATTGTGGGCCAATTTGATTTTAGAATACTATGATTGTTATCTTACCATCTTGCTGGTTCAGTTTGGTCAATGGATTTTATTTGATATATTGAGACTGAATTGGATTGCAGTGTGGGTTTTTTAAAACTTGGGTTTTGATGTTTTCTGCACTAAATTTAGCCTCTAAATTTCTACAGTAGTTGAAACAAATGCATTAATTGCACTATTTAAAACTGGAAAAAAAAAGTGTTTCTACAATTTCTACACTAGCTGAAACAAACCCAATTTCTGCAACAAAAGTCTCTCTGTGCATTACAATCTCTGCAACATGACTAGACAAATTCCATCCATACCATGATTTTCAACAAGGGAAACACTCAAGAAATAATTTACACTCATGCGACAACAGAAAGCATTCCTAGACAACTTCCATCCATTCATAAACTTCCACACAACATTAACAAATTTCAGAACCTTGCTGAAACAATCCCATTTCTGCACTATCTCAAATTGAAACATATGCCTTTCATTCATATTGTTCAGCCACATAGTGGTGTGCACCTACAAACATAAGTCTCGATCAACCTCAAACATATTAAAATACATGAACAAAAGGTGGGCTTCAATGTGATTCTTCATGAAACTTACAATAACAAAAGGTGGGCATAACAAAAGTCATGATGGCAGTCTTGATGTGTTAAACACTGCAAAAGATGGCACCTTCTCTGCATTATAGTCATTGAGCTGCAATAGACATGCAACATGAGGTCAGTTAATTTAACCATAGATAACTCAATTAAGAGGCTTAACTACAACTAGAGGCGTAATTACTTATTTACTCAAGGTGCATTCAGGAGCCTTATGCACTACCTTTTGAGTAAATAGAATGCCATATCTCATGCCTCAGCATTTTAAGCATTAGTTTATACTTAAGGGGCGTTTGGATATGGGTAGAATAGAATATCAACATATTTGAGTATTGTTACCCTGTAAGGCAGGTTGATCAGTGGATCAAACAGAAAATGCAATCCAATGGAGTTTCAAATTTTGAACAAAATGGGCCAATGCATAGAAGTTTTACAGTAGTTTCTTAGTGCCATTAGTGCGGTGCTGTAACTAATTAAGTTCTAATAAAAAATTACAAGTCTTTGGTTAACTTTCCCTTGTATATTAATCAGTTGGCTATATCTTGATTAATTACAATGGGGAAGCATTCTGTAGCCCCCCCCCCCCCCCCCCCCCCCCTTATTAACAAAACAAGTGGTTGGTTTGTCGGATTGCTAGACCCTGCTGTCAAGTGCTTTCCCTTCTAATTACTCTTTCGATTGGATGGAATGTGGAATTACGAGTCAACTGCTGGCAAGTCCTCTTGTTCATCATGATATACCAATTGAGCCATTGTGGTCTTACCCAGTCCCCCCATGCCAACTATGGGAATGACAGAGAGGTCCTCTTCATTTTCTGATTCTAACTTGGTTAACAAATCCATTAAATTTTCTTTCTCAGTGTCCCTTCCATAAACCTTCGATACAATTGCAGAGCAAGTCTCTGTTGTTTTTGAGATCGGAGGCTGAATGTCTACAACTCTTGCAGCAACTCCCTATGTGAATGTGAAATGGAAAAGATATCTCTCTTTGGCAATGTGCTCGAAATTATTCCTCAGCTTTTGCATCTTATGTGCCATCTTGAAATGAAAGATAAGTGAGTTGAATAAGTTGCCTACCTTTTCTCGCTTGCCAGCTGCTTGATTCTCAACCTTTCTCCGCAGAGCTTCGATTCTGAACTCATCTAGCACATCTTCCACATCGTCAGCAGCAACTTTAATCTTTCGAAGCCAGTCTTTTACAGCCATTTCGTTCACTTGTCGCCTTTCAGCATCTTGAAGCACGTCTTTAATCGCCTTTCAGCATCTTCAAGCACGACTTTCTCACCAGAGAGGGAGAGATTGCAGCAGAAAGGGGGAGAGAGAGATCGCAGCAGAGAGGGCAGCGAGGGAGAAAGATCAGGCGAAAGAGATGAGCACAGCAGAGATGGGGCGAGAGAGATGAGCGCAGCAGCAGGGCAGCGAGGGAGAGAGATCAGGCGAGGGATGAGCGCAGCAGCAGGGCAGCGAGGGAGAGAGATCAGGCGAGGGATGAGCGCAGCAGCAGGGTAGCGGGGGAGAGAGATCAGGCGAGAGAGAGCGCAGCAGGGCAGCGGGGGAGAGAGAGGAGAGCAGCAGCAGGGCAGAGAGAGAGATCGCAACAAGAGAAAGAGGGCAGCAGCGAGAGAGAGAGAGGGGCAGCAGCAACGAGGGCAGAAGAGCTCAATGAGATCGGAAAAGATGAGAGCTGAGAGTGAGAGAGCTCGATCGACGAGATCGGGAGAGGGGGTACAGAGGCGAGAGAGCTCGATCGACGAGAGAAGAGTGCTGCTGGCGAGCTTCCAGAGATCTCGAAAAGCGACGCTGAGAGGGAGAGATAGAGAGCTGAGAGCGAGAGCAGAGATCGAGGCGAGAGAGAGAGAGAGAGCTGAGAGAGACCGGCGAGAAAGAGAGAGAGGTGAGAGACAGGGGCGGGTAGGTCTAAGAAGGGGGGAAATGAAAAAATGAGTGGGTCCCGCGAAAAACTCACCTCGTATATAAATGAAGGTCGAATTCGACATCCAGCGCTGCAATGAAGGTCGAACTCGACCTTTAACACAGCAAATGAAGGTCGAATTCGACCTCCAGCATTGCAATGAAGGTCGAATTCGACCTC
The DNA here is from genome assembly GCA_012931725.1 of Litsea cubeba. NCBI lineage: Eukaryota > Viridiplantae > Streptophyta > Magnoliopsida > Laurales > Lauraceae > Litsea > Litsea cubeba. The sequence continues at coordinate 126,023,734 of CM022946.1, forward strand.
CAGCGCTGCAATGAAGGTCGAATTCGACCACAAAAAAAAATTGGTAAAAAAAAAAAATTGGGAATCCTGTACGGATTCCCTGTTAGGTACATAGATTGCTAAAGTGCACTGTTGCTTATAGTGGTCATCTAAAGTGTATTATCGCGTAGAAACCCCTAAAAAGAAAAAAAAAAAAAAAAAAAAAAAAAAAAAAAAAAAAAAAAAAACGGAGACGTGCCTAAAATTCAGTGGTCATTCTAAAACTTGGCCTACTAAAATTAAGTCGGAATTTCCATATGCAATGGATACAAGAGATCTTAGAGCTAATAAACGGATTGGATTTTTAAAAAATGGACCCCCCACCCAATAAACTTAATCCAGTCGCTTCACCGTACTCACTGCATTGTAGCTCCTCCAAGTTTTTGCGTCTAACGAGGATTTTCTAACTAATTCTCACCCCCATAATAAAAATAGGGGCATTCGGCGACGGGTCCCTGAACATTTCACTTTATTGCCTTGGATCCAAATTTTTTTCATAGTGTGATAGGTCTTTTTTTCAAATTTGAAGACCTAAAATGTCTAATGTACCCTTTCTTCAAAATCATATCCCACGATTAGTGGGATGTCCGATTAATAATGGCCAACTAACATTTAATTGCCCATGATTAATGGAATCCCCAGATTTTCAAATAAATTCTAAAAACACACATATAATTTCCAAAATAACGAAAATAAATTTTAAAAAATGAAATAAATTCAAAAAATGCAATATGTTTTAAAAAAGCAATATATAATCAAATAACGCAAATAAATTTAAAAAGATGCAAATAAGTTTCAAAATATCCAAATAAATTTTAGAAAATATAAATAAATTTCAAAAGACTCAAATACATCTCAAAAGATCTAAAGAAAATCTAAAAAAATGCAAATAAATTTAAAATAACGAAAAAAATTTTAAAAACTGCAATAATTTTAAAAAATGCAATAAATTTGAAAAGAAACAAATGAATTTCAAAAGACGCAAATAAATTTAAAAAACACAGATTTCAAAAAACGTAAATAAATTTGCTAAAAAACTCAGATAAATTTAAAAAAAAAACTCAGATAAATTTACTAAAAACACAAAGAATATGACAGAAAACAGATAAATTTGAACAACACTCAGATAAATTTAACAAAAACTCAGATAAATTTGAACAAAACTCAGATAAATTTACAAAAAAAAAATCAGATAAATTTACCAAAAACACAAAGAAATATGACAGAAAACAGATAAATTTGAACAACACTTAGATAAATTTGACAAAAACTCAGATAAATTTGACAAAAGAGATAAATAGAGTCAAAAGCGATCACCGGCTATCAGATGCAAAACCGAAGAGCACTGTCTTCTTCGGTTTGAATTGCACAGAGATATGCGCGTCTTCTCCGATCAAGCAGTCGTGGCCCACTCCGAACTTCATTCCGAAACTGAGAAACCAGATTCTTTTGAGACTTGAGAAAACAGGACAATGTCATCACAACCTTTTACACGACATGCCTCATTCCACCATCAAATAGAAAGCAACGTGGTACTCCTCTGTTTGTCCCGAGTGATGAAACGAGTCAAAATGGTAGACTCCTACCATGTGGAAAACTAAGGCCCACCACACGACAAGCGTCCCTGCCAAAAACAAAATGAAAAAGACCCAAATCTCCCCTCAAAATGATGAATCCAAGCATAATAACTTTTTAATCCTTGCAGATCCCAGAAAACCCTTTTACTTTGTAATCAGAAAAACCCCAAATTCCAGCTGGGAACTCTAGATTCAATCCTTAAAATCCATCTTTCGAAAATATAAGATTCTGAATGTGGAAAAAGCTCCTGTTCTAGAAGATCTGCATCTTCTTCATTTTAGGGTTACGGTTTGGTTCTTCCTTCCTTCCTCGATCTGATATGGGAGATGATGGATTTTTGGGTTTTGATTTTTGTTTAAGGGAAAGGAGCAGGGATATCCCTGCTAAGAGAAGAAAAGAAAAACCAAATTAGGCTTTTGAGACTACTGTGGTCATTATAAGATGTTCATGGTGCTTTTGGCTATTGACAAGTCTTAAAGGATTTGACAAGTCTTAAAAGGATTTTTCAGGTAAAATCCTCAAGAAAGAAAGAAAAAAATGCGAATGCCATGCATCTTTCAGTTGATGGAATAAAAATCAACAATAATAGTTGTCAAAATCGTACGATTCGCGATACTTATCGGAAGGAAAACTATACGAATCGAGGTGTTGAATCGTATTTGGGATATTATCGTTCGATTCAAGTACGAATCGTTCGATTTAGTCGATTCGGTTTGGGTGGAAATAGGAGGTCGGCTATGTTTGGGATATTTTTGGGCTTTATGTGATACTGATTAATTGCCATTAATGGAAGAGAATCCAAGATTAAAACTCTATGCTCTCTCTACTGGTGCGACTACAATCTGACATCCCGCTGTAAAGATTTGTAGAAGAAGAGCTCCAGAAAGATGTTGGATTTCCAGTGAGAAGACGGCGAACAAGCAGACCTTCCATTAGCAGATGCAGACCTTCTAGTGAGAAGAAGAGAAAACCAGCTCTGTTCGTCAATTCCAGGTACGCCTTCTTTTTCTTATTCCTTTTCTTCCCTTTTTTTTTCGTTTTCTCCTTCTCCCGGCTTTCATCTCATCTGTTCGACTGTTCGTCTCTACCCACCCCTTTTTTTATATTTTTTATCCATGGGAGGGGCCCACTCCTGCCATTTCAATACTTATTCCCAGACATCTTTTATGGCCTAAGCCACTTGTTGCTTATCATTTTCATCTACCACAAATGGGTCTCACAGATGGTTACACCTGTTCTCTCTAATTTCAAATCCATTTTTACTTTTTAACTTGCGGATGCCAGCTGTGTGCAGGCTGGATTTCTTTATTCATTTGTTCTGACCGGAGGCCACATTTTCATATTCATCAATCAGCAGTCACAGAGGGTGAATACTTCTTCCAGTCCCCCACACACTCTCTCTCTCTCTCTCTCTCTCTCTCTCTCTCTCTCTCTCTCTTATTTCATCCATAAGGGGGCCCACCTTGGTGATTTAGATTTTACAGGTCGGCCTTGCCGTTTGGTTTTTACTGGTGGGCCCCACTGTTTGGATTTTCAAACTAAATGTCCGGATCAGGAATTGGGGGCCCACATAATATATTGAACAGTTTGGATCTTCAATTGGGGACCAACATAAGTAAGAAAATAGGTTGAGACTTTTTCATAACTAAAAATAATAATAATAATAAGATACTTAGCCTACATGTATATTTGGTACATGTTGATTGTTTACATAAATATTTTTAATTTTGATATAATAGATGTGTTTGTCTGTTTGATATCTTAATCACATTTAATAATTCAGGCATCAATATATTAAGATTCTAATATTTGTCGTGTATTGATGTTGATATGGATGCAAAATACATGGATTATGGACACCTACAATTCATCCTTATTTTTAAATATTTTTTAGAATATTTTTCGTTTATATTTAAAAAAGTAAAAAATATCCTACGATTCACGATTCGATTCGATTTGACCCCTTGAGCGATTCACGATACGATTCACGATTTAACAACCTTAATCAACATAAATATCTTGGTTATCTTTTTCTATAATCAAATGTCGATGCATATCAACACACTTTTTAGTCATGAACACACAGCATGACCAAAATTATCTACAGTACTTTAAAGTACTGTTTGTGCTTTGGATTTACCAAGTATTTTCTTTTTTGTTTTTTTCCTTCAGTGCAAGGAGGGGAAGAATATATCTTCCTCAAGATGAGCTGGCTCGTTCTGGCCTATCAGAAGATGACATTTTTAAGGGCAAAGTGATAGAGAAATGGAGGAATTTTATGAAGGGCCAGATCAAGCGAGCAAGGATGTTCTTCGATGAAGCAGAAAAGGGTGTAGCAGAACTCAATGCAGCTAGCAGATGGCCAGTATGTTATATTCGCATCATGTTACATTTCCATAGTTTCCATTCTCCAGAGTATTGATTTGTATGAGAAAGAGAAGTTGTTGACTTTCTTCTTTTATCTATTGCATAATAACACAAGTTCTTCACTTATGTTGTCAATGCCTATTGGTAAATGAGCATTTGTTACATTTCAAAGCACCCTTTTTGTTGTTTAGACATTGCCTTAGTTGCATTATTGGCCTCCACCAATATCCTTTAAAAAGTTTAGTAGTTGCTTAAAACCTGTGTTAATGCTCAGTATATTGAGAAGTTGCTATTTCAAGTTCTGACATATCTTTGCCTTGATCATGTTTACAGGTTTGGGCATCCCTATTGTGTATCGGTAGATTTTAGATGCGATTGAAGCAAATGATTATAACAACTTCACCAAGCGTGCATATGTAGGGAAGGTGGCATCACTGCCCATGGCCTATACTAGAGCACTTGGACGCCCTTCCAAATCATTGGAGTCAAGAACATGAATTCAGTTTTAACATTTTAGCTAGTTTTAGTAATTTAGCCTGCTAGAAATCCCATTCCTGTAGCAGCATTAGCCAGAGTATATTTTATTTGAAAATGAAATGGAAATTGTCAAGTTCACAAGTATTTATTTTTTGTTCATGGTTTTTCATTGGAACCAAAAAGAAAATTAAGGAAAAAAAGGTGGGCAGGGAAATATTGATAGGGAGAAGCCTTTGTTCTATTTTTTGTCCTGTTACATCCCTATTAATAGGAGAATCTTTTGTTCTATTTTTGCGCTTGTTTGCATCCCTGTTTTGATTGCCCAATAAATCTGATTAGCTGCAACTCTTTTACATGTGACAAGAATTACAGGATAAGCAGTGTTATGTTTTGGGTCCTCTGACAATTCATGACTATAAGTTTGGGAAGAGGTAAGATCAGAGGTTCGTGTAGAGGTTCGAGCTGAGTTACAAGAAGAACTGAAGACAGAGATCCGAGCCCAACTACAGCTTGATTTTGACACTATGTTTCAAGAGCGTATTGCTGCATTTTTGGGTTCTATATCACAGTCGAGGTCATGAGGTAATTATGTGTGGCTTATCTACTGCAGTTTGATTTGCCATAATAGTTAGTCAGTTACTAATAATTATATTAACATATAACACTGAATATCAATACTGGTACAAGTACAACCAATAACATATTGGCCCCCTCATACCCCCTAGTTGCCCAATAGCGGGCAACACTTCCATATGCAACTTCTGCTCCTCATATGATTGAGCAATTCTTCTTACTGTGAATCGGAAGTTAATTACACCTCACGTAACACAAATATATTCTTTAGTAAAGAGTAACAGTGTAAATACATAAACAAGGAAAAGTAAGGTGTCCCCAAGGATCAATACATGTGTATTGTCTAACATTTCTTTCTTTTACATGTGTATTCTCTAACATTTCTTTCTTTCTTTCTTCTTTTAATTGAAATTATGTCCTAATCTCTGATCCCTTTCAATCAAGAGGTTGTCTTTGGCTTTATAAAGCTGCATGTGCATGCCCTCATAAACTTTTTCATAATGCAATGGAATATTCTTCACTGAATGGCGGTCTTATCTTCATTAATTTCATCATTGATGGTATGCTATCTGGGTTATCTTTTTGGTTTTACTCTTCCAGTAATCCATATTTAGATGTTGATTTCGGTTTAATTCTGACAAAATTAATGCATGTAGGGGACTTAATAACATACTGCGTCTGCATATTAAAAAGGTCAACTGCTCAGAATGGGAGTAGATTCGAGTTCCTTCAAGGCAAGTTTAGATTGGTTCTTTTTTCCTTAATGTTTTTGTTTGAGGTACATCTATAAGTCAAGAGTATTCTTATAGTGGGGAATGCCACACACTTAGGTTGTTCAATTTGCCCAACTCCAGCACTATTCCCCACAAAAATGCAATCAAATAGGAGCACAGTGAATTTTCTTGGCCGAGTTCTTTCTCCACTCCAGTTTTACTACATCTAATAGCCCACTTCTCCCACATCCAAACAGGCCCTTCGAATTTTGGTAACTCAGATCTCAGTGTTCTTAACTCGCAAACATGATTTATCAGAATGCTAAGTATTCATATTAGTTCTGAATTTCCATCTGATATTTTTATTTCCTCATTTGCTAAGATTAATCTGGTCATTCATTTAGCTTTTTTATGTTTCATTGAAAATAAAGAATCCAGTGTTTTCTATTCTGAATCAGTCTCCTCATTCTCTAGTATGTAGTATCTATGGAAATGTCATTTTCTAATGAGAGTGGAAAACTGTGTGGGGGTGTCGTGCATGTGCTACATTTTTTTAATTATCTCTTCTTTGCTTTCTTTTTCATTTTGTTTCTTTCTATTGAATTGGCCATCCCTTTCCCATGATCAAAGCCTCTTCCCCTCTTCCCTTTTCAAATGATGAAGATTCCACTCTCCATCTACACCATCAATTATGCACTCTTATTATCTTATCTGGGTTTGTTTTTTTTTTTTTTCTTTCTTTTTTGTCAACTTGAACTTATGTGTATTATCATTATTCCAAGAACATAGTAACCAAGCGAATCTACAAGAAATATAAGCAGGTAACATGCAAGAAGATGCATCATTTCCTCATTTTTTCGGTGATACCTCTGTCGCGACCCGGTCCCGAGATCTGATTAGCTCGGACAACCCCGAGTCGCGATTGCATACTTACTCCCGTAAACTCCGAATTAACATAAAGTTAAAACGAAATCCACAAGGGATATCAAATACCATACCTGTCAACTGTATACAATGGCGGAAATATACATTGACAAAATACTATTAATTATATGAGTTCCTTTACCAAAAGTAAAGGTCATTTACACATACATATCTGATATAATAAAGTCAACCACTACATATTTATATACAATGCAGGGGACATCTACTCGTATGTCGAACCTATAAAATAAAACCTTCCAAACATTTCCAGAATAGTTTTAGTCGATTCGCACTCCGAATATTTACATCATTCGATCAACATCCTCTGCTGATGGCGTGGACAACAGGGCCTGCGATGTCATCAATAACACCGTGAATATGACGGTTCAACAATGTACATACAATTCTATGATAGTATATGCTATCATATTATTAATCAATAATCACATATATAAGAACCTGTCAATTTACCAATTTAACAGTTCTATATGAGTCGATACAATTCTATATTACACAGATATAAACAGTAGAATCAAGTAATAACCATTACTTATGACTATAATAATAGATTTATATTTCATCTCATTTTATGCTTTCAAACGAAAGTTGTTCTGTATTTCTGTTAACAACAATATCAGTTAGTTATAAATAATATTTATAATATAATCCTCTTTGGCTCATGGGCTCATGCCACCTGGCTCTGGCCTACATGTTGCCTCAAGGCTTTATTATATGATATGGGCTCGCGCCACCTGGCTCTGGCCTACGTGTGGGTCATGGGCTCGCGCCACCTGGCTCTGGCCTACATGTTGCCCCAGCTCATGGACTCGCGCCACCTGGCTCTGATCCAATTTTGCCTGGCTCATGGACTCACGCCACCTGGCTCTGGTCCAAATTTTGCCTAATAAGGTGTGGGATTTCCAGTGTCTTGATCAGAGATCACTGGTATCACCACGGAGCTCCGGAAGGCTCCTAGATCATCTACTGCAGTAGGAATTATTAATTCTTCATTACATTCTGTTCAGTAATTCAGCGTATAAAACAAGTTCAGCTTTATACAAGCTGTTCATTTAATAAGTCAGTTTATTATGTTAGTATAGCTCAAGAGTGAGCTTAGGGAATTACAGTCTAATATATAGGCTGTTCATTCATCTCATTTCATCCATATAATTCAACTCTATACGAGCTTTACGAAACATTAAATAGCATAGCTCAACATTGAGCTTAAGAATCATAATACCATTTTAATGCGGAATTCAAATTTAAGTCTATGCAATCCTATTCAACATTATTAAGACTTCTAAACCAAACAATTGAGTGAAACTTTCGTTATCCAATGCACGTGTTATCCTTGATGAACATCACTATATATATTGAATTGTGCATTCGAAGAACTTAGTTTACACCTATGTAGGTTTAGACATTAACATGAAATAGCCTGTATAAATTAGGCTTCGAAACAGGGAAATCATATTCCCAATCTGAAATTTCCATCACTGTCGGTCAGCTCATCGGTCAGCTGTCGGCTGACCGATAGCTCCATGTCGGCTGACCGGCATCACGTCGGTCAGAACTTCCAGAAACCTGAACACACTAAAATGAATTCCAGACTTGTTGGTCAGGTTGTAGGTTGACCTATCGGTCGACCGACGTCTCTTGACGGCTGACCGACCTCGCGTCGGTCAGAATTCCAGAGGTACGAAAGTCCTGTAATTGTACGTCGGTTGACCGACGTACACTCTGTCGGTTGACCGACACGAGTCGGTATACATCGGTTCGTCTCTCGGTTCAAAAACCAGAGACGCGGATTCCTACACTTATAACGTCGGTCAGGTCGTCGGTCGACCACCCTGAAATTCAGTTTTGGCTTCAGAATTTCTGAAGCCAATATCATGGGATTTCTTCCAATTGAATTCTAACATTCCTAAAACATCATAAATCATAGGAATAGCATATACTTGCCTTGATTGAAGGTTTATTGATGAAAACCCCTTGTTTAGCTTGAGCTTTGAGATAAAACCCCTTTTAAGCCAAGCTTCACAACTTCATAATTGAAAACCAAGTTGAGGAAGATGAATAGGATGATGAGAGCTCTCCAAATCTTACTGGTGAGCTTCTAATCTCCACTCTTGACACAAGTATTGGAAGAAAGAAGTTAGAAAAGGAGAAGAAAGAAAATGAAAGGGGGCTAGGGTTTGGAGAATGAGTTTGAAACTCATCTCTTAACATATATATAAACCTCCAAATTGCAAATGAGCCCTCCACTTCACAATCCATCTTAGTTTGAGTCAAATGAAGGATCACTTCATCCAATATTCGTCAAACGACTTCGAGCCTGTGACTAAAGTAAACGTACTCCTCGAGATACGCGTGTTGGTATCGAGAATTTCCGTATTCGACGAACTACATGAAATTTCGTATTTACATAAAAGTCCTTCATTATACTAAGTTGAGTCTACAACTCAACTTAACGAATTTCATGCCTTCCAAATTATACCATCAGACTTTAATCCTTCTTTTGAGATCAATTTGATCCAATTTAACCATTAATCATATTTAAGTTAACTAATCACGCTTAATCCTCCTTAAGCTCGATTACTTAGAGTTAATCAGGATTAACTCGGGAAGGGGTCTTACAACCTCCCAAGTCATCTGTTTTTAAATTGGAAATGAAATACTGAGAATGCTTTTATCTGTTTTTAAATGTGATACCTCACCCTGCACCACCTGCACACAGCCCCTGCAGATCATTTTCCTATGTGATCTCTAGAGTTGTGAGTTCCATATGAAAAATGCTTTTATTTTAAATAAACATCGAGTTTGTGGTGAGGAATTGAATTTCCAAAATGATCTGTCCAGGCTGTGTGTAGGTGGTGCAGGGGAGGCGGTGCAGGGTGGGTGCAGGGGGTGCAGGCAGCGTGCAGGTGGTGCAGGCAGCGTGCAGGTGGTTTTTAGAGTTTGATCATAGGAAAGCCCCATGTTCAAATAAGTTGTTTTTTCAAAATCCAAATAAAACTATAGGACATCACATTGTTAACTAGCTAGATTCTAACATTGGTGTTCACAGAATATAATTGAGAAATATTGGCCCTTTCATCTGACATTTCTTCTGAAACTTTGAGACAATAATGATAAAATAAACTCTGTAAGCATCATAGTCAAATTTTGGATAATTTCAATGTGACATAGAAATACAAGAGAAATATTCTCCCATGAGCTGCGGCATGTGCAGTCCAGCTCTGTGGAGCCTATATGGGTTCACACCTTTGATCAATACAGGCCCTTCACCAAATTGGTAAATAAGTGTGGTCAAACCCCAAAGAACATGAGCCCTGTAGAATGTACAAAGGATGCTATATTAAGTATTTTTTATAATAATAGATGCTTTCCTTAAAAAGGGGCTTTTGATGATGGTGAAAGGCACGTGAAAAAAAAAATAAAAAAAATAACAAAGGCATTATCTAATATTCAATGTGTTCTTGTTCACCAATTGGATGATCCCACATCTAGATGATTATACAAAACATTACAACTCCTTCATGCTCAGTTGGAGTTGGAACATATCATCTAACCCAAAGATGTCCTCTTTTCTGAGGTTTGAATTTACTTTTCTCAACCAAAAAAACACCTATGAGAGGCTTTAGTCTTCCACCAGAATTGACCCTCTGCACAGATTCTGGATAAAAAAAATAAAAAAAATAAAAGCACTCTAACCATCACATGATTGATGAGCCTGTGACATTTGTGGTGCTCACATAATGTGCAAGCAATTGTGGCTGAAATCTTAGTCCTTACTCCTTAGACGATTATAACAATGTGCAGGGAATTCTTCAACCTGACATGTGGAATGTGACTCCATCTGATCGCTGGGATTGGGCTGCCTTGAGAGAGACGATTGCCAATAATGGAGTGAGGAATTCCCTTCTTGTAGCTCCAATGCCTACTGCTTCAACTAGTCAGATTCTTGGCAACAATGAGTGCTTTGAGCCTTATACCTCCAATATCTACAGAAATTCCTGATGACTTGAAAGCCATTTACAGGTAACAATGCAATTTACCATAGTTGAGAAAAATCTCAATTGTTTTTTTCCCTGTTTTAGCATATAACAATCATATTGCTACATCCCATACCAGGACCGTGTGGGAGATCAAACAAAGAATCGTGGTTGATATGGCTGCTGACCTCAATGCTCAAGGTAAAAATGGGCTGCATGTTGTGCTTGTTTGCTTTCAATTTTTGTTCACCATAACTTTCCAAGCTTATTATTTTGCATCAAAATGTCCAAAAAGCAGTGTTTGTTCATGTGTTTGAAATTGCGCGTGCAGGGGGCTTTACCGGCCATATCAACCACAAATAAAAAGGGGCTTTACATGGTCTTGTTGGGTTGGGTCAAACTTGTCCAAGTTTAAACCATTTAGTTATCAGTCCCCAACTATAATTTGAGTCCAGCACATGTAGGCATGCATTCAAGCATGTAGCTATTCATTCAGGAATGCATGTTTTTTTTAATGTATTCATTAATATACAAAGAAACAAATGGGACAAGACAACCCAACTATGATGCTTGTTTTCTCTTTATTTAAGGAACAAAAATGTTATAAGAAACTGAAATATATGTAGGACCTGGTGGCGGATTGATTTTGAAGGATGGTTTGGATGCATCAGGAAGCTGGAGGGCCAAGGTCTCTCTGTTTTTTTTCAGCTAATAAATTTGTGCAAGAATTTAAGTAGCTGAAACTTGTAATTGATGGAAGAACCATAACTCTTAACTGTAAGTTCAAAATTGGAGTATTCTTGCTACATTGTTGTCAGCTATACTTCACCATGTGCATGTTTAGGACTCTAAATTTGTCAAGCATGGGTCAAGAAAAAACTGAAAATAAAATTTGAAAAGGAAAGGCATCAAAACTTTGAGTAGTCCTGTCACCTCCATAGTTTTGTGATTGGGTAAAGGTTTTGAGAAATTGATCACCTCCATAGTTTTGTATAACCTTAGCTACATCAGTGGGGCTCACAATGTTGATTTTTGGTGAAATAACCATGACGGTCTGTGAAGCAGTGCGGCCTACCACGCATTTCTTTAGTATGTTGATATCATCATCAAAACTCACCTCAAACCCAACATCCATCCACTTTCTTCATTCAGTCTTTTAAAAGAGCCTATCTTGCATCAACCTAACTACCCAACATTTTAACATATGCCTCTTTAGTTGGTGGAGTGTACTGTCTTCATGTATGTCATATAACACTTACTTCCTCAAGAATCAATTCATTATTATTGAAGCTTTTACCCATCCCTGCATGGAATTTAATTTCTTTTAGAAAGTGTTACACTGTTTTGTCAGAATTAGGAATGTGATATTGGTAGAACGCATGCATTAGGGAATGAATGTTCTCTTGCTGTTTCTCTATCTAATAATTCTCTTATGACTTTATGTCTCAAATGTAGGCATTTTGGGGGTATTGAACTAGGGACTAGAGGATTAGTCAGGGCCTATGGAGGAGTTGCAGCAGAGTGCTTGAAAAATGCTTAACACTTGCCTAGTGAAATCTCAGGTATTGGCTAGCTGCTTGTTAATATTCGTCAACTTTGGATTTAGTGTGTTCATTGTTTGATCTTTCCTCTTGGTTGTGCGCGCTCTATTTATTGCTTGTTTCATAAGAAAAGAGTTTGTTATCATCTTCCATAATGCGCTATGGTTGGTGATCTTTCAAGTTTCTTTTATTTTCTATTTGTTGTTCCTGTCTTTTTATCATGGATATATGCTGAGATCTTGGAGTATAAGAAATCGTTGGCGCATTCCAAACTGTAAGTTGTTTAATTTATGAAATGGGAAGGTCATTATGATGTTTTGATTGTACCTAACTATTGTATATTATTGAACCTTTGGAACATATGGATGTGTACTTTAAAAGAAATATTCACCTAAGAGGGGACCATTCCATGATCAAGGTCGAAATGAATTGAAAAAAGATTTTTTTTTAGTCCCGCCTAATCTATACTACTAAAGGGATGTATACACTTCATGAGAATTCCTGGAGGAGGACACCTGGCATGTCTTGGAGAGGGACATGTGGCAGCAGCCAGCCTAGAATGGTGTTCTGCTAGAAAATAAAAAATTACTTGATTAGAATTTGAATTATCCTAAACTCTCTCAATGAGATCCCTATTACCAATAATAATTATCCTAAAATCTCTCAATGAGATCCCTATTACCAACCAAAATAGAAATTGCTTGATTAAAATTTGAATTATCCTAAACTCTCTCAATGAGATCCCTATTACCAATAATAATTATCCTAAAATCTCTCAATGATGGTGGACCCCATTCATCTGGGTCCCACTTAAAAATATTTGGTCAATTTATTAGGTCTACGATCATTTGATCTTTTGATCTTTCTTAATCAATTCATGGGTCTCATCCTGCATAATATGGTTTTATGGACGGTTAGAATAGAGATGGTGGACTCCATTCATCTGGGGGTTCCACTTAAATAGGTTATGTTTGGTCAATTTGTGAGGTCTATGATCATTTAATCCTTTGATATTTATCAAGCAACTCATGGGTCCCAGCCCATATCATATTGTTTCATGGACGGTTAGAATATAGATGGTGGACCCCATTCGTCTTGGGGTCCCACTTAAATAGGTTAGGTTTGGTCAATTTGAGAGGTCTATGATCATTTGATCTTTATCAATCAATTCATGGGTCCTGGCCCGCATCATTTGATTTTATGGACGGTTAGAATAAAGATAGTGGACCCCATTTATCTGGGTCCCACTTAAAAATATTTGGTCAATTTGTTAGGTCTACGATCATTTGATCCTTTGATCTTTTTAAATCAATTCATGGGTCTCATCCCGCATAATATGATTTTATGAACGGTTAGAATAGAGATGGTGGACCCCATTCATCTGGGGGGTTCCACTTAAATAGGTTAGGTTTGGTCAATTTGTGAGGTCTATGATCATTTGATCTTTATCAAGTAATTCATGGGTCCATCCCGCATCATATTGTTTCATGAATTGTTAGAATATAGATGGTGGACCCTATTCATCTTGGGGGTCCCACTTAAATAGGTTAGGTTTTGTCAATTTGAGAGGTCTATGATCATTTGATCATTTGCTCTTTATCAATCAATTCATGGGTCCCGGCCCGCATCATTTGATTTTATGGACAGTTAGAATAAAGATAGTGGACCCCATTCATCTGGGTCCCACTTAAAAATATTTGATCAATTTGTAAGGTCTACGATCCTTTGATCTTTCTTAATCAATTAATGGGTCCCATCTCGCATAATACGGTTTTATGGACGGTTAGAATAGAGATGGTGGACCCCATTCATCTGGGGGGTTCCACTTAAATAGGTTAGGTTTGGTCAATTTGTGATGTCTATGACCATTTGATATTTATCAAGCAATTCATGGGTCCCAGCCCGTATCATATGGTTTTATGGACGGTTAGAATATAGTTGGTGGACCCCATTCATCTTGGGGGCTCCACTTAAATAGGTTTGGTTTGGTCAATTTGTGATGTCTATGATCATTTGATCTTTATCAATCAATTAATGGGTCCCAGCCTGCATCATATGGTTTTATGGACTGTTGGAATATAGATGGTGGACCCCATTCATCTTGGTCCCACTTAAATAGGTTAGGTTTGGTCAATTTGTGAGGCCTATGATCACTTGATCTTTATCAATCAATTCATGGGTCCCAACCCGCATCATATGGTTTTATGAACGGTTAGAATGGAGATGGTGGACCCCATTCATCCGGGTCTTATATTAGGTCAATTTGTTAGTTCTATGATCATTTGATCTTTTTTAATCAATTCATGCCTCACCTAAAAAATAAAACATTTGGAAAAAAAAACATAAAGATCAAATTAGCAATAAAAAGAAGGACTCACAAGTTTACTAATTAATAAATTTATTAAAAATAATTCATATCAGTCTGTGCATTGGTGGTTCCGTGGGTTCCACTTAAATAGGTTAGGTTTGGTCAATTTGTGAGGTCTATGGTCATTTGATCTTTATCAAGCAATTCATGGGTCCCAGCCTGTATCATATGATTTTATGGACAGTAAGAATATAGTTGGTGGACCCCATTTATCTCGGGGGCTCCACTAAATAGGTTAGGTTTGGTCAATTTGTGAGGTCTATGATCATTTGATATTTATCAATCAATTAATGGGTTCCAGCTCGCATCATATGGTTTTATGGACGGTTAGAATATAGATGGTGGACCCCATTCATCTTAGTCCCACTTAAATAGGTTAGGTTTGGTCAATTTGTGAGGTCTATGATCATTTGATCTTTATCAATCAATTCATGGGTCCCAGCCTGCATCATATGGTTTTATGAACGGTTAGAATGGAGATGGTGGACCCCATTCATCCGGATCCCACTTAAAAAATTTTCCTCCCTCATATGGTTTTATGGACGGTTAGAATATAGATGGTGGACCCCATTCATCTTAGTCCCACTTAAATAGGTTAGGTTTGGTCAATTTGTGAGGTCTATGATCATTTGATCTTTATCAATCAATTCATGGGTCCCAGCCTGCATCATATGGTTTTATGAACGGTTAGAATGGAGATGGTGGACCCCATTCATCCGGGTCCCACTTAAAAAATTTGGTCAATTTGTTAGGTCTACGATTATTTGATCCTTTGATCTTTCTGAATCAATTCATGGGTCTCATCCCGCATAATATGGTTTTATGGACGGTTAGAATAGAGATGGTGGACCCCATTCATCTAGGGGGTTCTACTTAAATAGGTTAGGTTTGGTCAATTTGTGAGGTCTATGATCATTTGATCCTTTGATCTTTATCAAGCAATTTATGTGTCTCAGCCCGCATCATATGGTTTTTTGGACGGTTAGAATATAGATGGTGGACCCCATTCATCTTGGGGTCCCACTTAAATAGGTTAGGTTTGGTCAATTTGAGAGGTCTATGATCATTTGATCATTTGATCTTTATCAATCAATTAATGGGTCCCGGCCGACATCATTTGATTTTATAGATGGTTAGAATAAAGATGGTGGACCCCATTCATCTAGGTCCCACTTAAATATATTAGGTCAATTTGTTAGGTCTACGATCATTTGATCTTTTTAAATCAATTCATGGGTCCCATCTCGCATCATATGGTTTTATGAACGGTTAGAATGGAGATGGTGGACCTCATTCATCTTGGGGGTCCCACTTAAGTAGGTTAGGTTTGGTCAATTTGAGAGGTCTATGATCATTTGGTCATTTGATCTTTATCAATCAATTAATGGGTCACAACCCGCATCATATGATTTTATGAACGGTTAGAATAGAGATGATGGGCCCCATTTATCTTGGTCCCACTTAAATATATTAGGTCAATTTGTTAGGTCTATGATCATTTGATCTTTCTTAATCAATTCATGCCTCACCTAAAGAATAAAACATTTGGAAAAAAACATAAAAATCAAATTAGCAATAAAAAAAAAGGACTCACAAGTTTACTAATTAATAAATTTATTAAAAATAATTTATATCAATCTGTGCATTTGGTGGTTTCGTGGTTATGCACGGGTTTTGCTAGTGTGGGTCCAAATGCATGTAGGAAAGAGCAGGCAGCCATCTTTTTTTAAATGCATCCCCATTAAGCTCATGTGGGCGTAAGAGTTTTAAGTCTCAAAAATTGTATTAATGATGAATCCAAGAACATAGTAACCAAGCGAATCTACAAGAAATATAAGATTTTTGTTTTGTCCGTTTTCCCCTTTTCTTTCTTTTCTTTCCTTTTCTTTTGTTTTCTTTTCTGTTATGAGAAATGTGTTGAAAGTTCTTATTCTTTTTGTCTCTTGCAGAATGGACCTGGATATGTTGCTCAGCTGGAAGGGAGTAAGCCATCTAATGAGGTACCGCGAAAAGTATCAGGTATGAAAATATCTTTAGCACTGATTTTGGTCATGTGAAAAATGCAGATATGTAGAGGGTATCAAGTGATTAGTACTGTTATTGAAATTGTAAATACATCAGGCAAAACAAAAAGGGAGGATTGGAATTCTGTTGGACTTTGTTTGGTATGAACCACTTACCAATTCAGTTGCTGATCAAATGGCAGCTCAAAGAGTAATTGGAAATATTCTTTATTCCTAAATCACGCGGAAGTTCGAAATCATTCATGCATTGGAATTTTTCACCCCTGGATGTAATCACTACCTACCATCTCTATTCCTAGCTTTAATACCAACTGCTGCGAAAGGTGTTTAAACAAAGTTGTATGCATGTGTGTTTGTGGACATCTCTCTCTCTGTTTTTTTTTTCATCATTCCGTTTGCTTTTATGATTCTGTTTAGATTATTTATCATGAAGCTAATGAATGGGTATTTTGGATGCAATGACTGATATGTGTTCTTGTGCATGTTGATTGGAGTATGGTGTGAAGAAAGAATCATGTTTTATTGCTTTCTATTATAGAGAGTTTACAAGGTCTGGTTTTCCTCCACCAAAACCATCTCTACTCACCTTGTATTTATTTGTTATGATATTTGTGCTGATTGGAGTTATGTTTCACTTTGCTGGCCATTTATTTGATTCTAATCAGGTGCCACAGATTATCTATAATCCAATTTTAGGACATGGACATGAGTATTGAATCATGTGATTGAATCATGAGTATTGAATCATTGGGTTGTTTATATGAAGTGTTTTTTTGTCATCTACAGGTAGTTAGCAGGTTGTAAAAAAAAAATTAAATGTCACACGGACAGGGGAGACTATGCCGAAATTTCGAGAAATCTTTTACATTAGAAATCTTTCAGCTGTGTTGATGAGTTGCTGGGAATCTTCTAGATGTAATAGGTATTTTCCAGAAGTGTGGGAAATTGATGAGCATTTCATGTTGTTTTTGCACATGTTAGAAATTGAAATACTGTTCTTTTGCATGTATTGGAGACAGTGATTTGTAGTTTTTTTTTATTGAAAGGGTAGAGAGGAGTGATGGATCTCTCAGAAGTGTGGTCAATTGCTGGCCTTTTCATATGCACCCATTGGAAACTATTCCCTTCTGTCTGCATGTGTACATTGGGATACTATCTTCATTTTTGTCTTGATGCATGTGTGTGTAGCTCCATCTACTTGCTAGATGTCTCTTGTGCATATGCCAAGTCTACATTCACTTAGTTGGGAGTATGTGGTTTATAACTATATCATTTCTTTATTTATTTCTGTCACTTCTGCTCTTGCTTCATCCATGTTTTTTTTTAGCACCATAGTAGCTCTAGTTGTTCATATTGCCTTTCATTTTGGATATCTCTCTCTATATATATTGGATTGGATTGGGATACAGGAAAAAAATAAAAAAATTATTTTTTTATAAAATATAAATGTTTTTCCGGCGCAAAAAAACGTTGGCAAAAGGTTTCTAATTTTTTTTTAAAAAAAATAACTTTTCCCGGAGCAAAAAAACGCCGGCAAAAGGTTTCTAAAATTTATTTTTTTAAAAAATAACTTTTCCCGGCGCAAGAAAACGCCGGCAAAAGTTTTTATAAAATTTAATTTTGAAAAAAAATACTTTTCCCGGCGAAATAAAATCTTTCCCCTGCGAAATAAAACGCCGGCAATTCATAGCTTTTTCCCGGCGCTACCTTTTTTCGCCGGGAAAACATTTTGCTAGCGTAGTTTTCCCGGCGAATTGCCGGCGCAAGATAAATCGCCGGGAAATATTTTTGCCGGCGATTTAGTGACCTTTGTCGGCGCTTTTTGAGCACTGGCAAAAGTGAAATTTCTTGTAGTGATGGTAAAGAATAGATAGGGAAGAGGAAGAAATGGTAATGTTGGAAGGATCCATTTACCTTTGGAAGAGAAGAATATGTAGAGGAATAGGAACGCCGGAGGCATGCCAGAGAATCGCCAGAAAATCAATGATACCGTCGGTGGAGTCTTGTGTTTGGTTTGTGTGTGGGAAGAAATGGATGGAGATGTGTGTGGGAAGAAGAAAGAGGGGAATGAAGATATGGGCACTTTAGGAACTTTTGATGTGTGTGGAAAGAACTACTTTAATTTTTAAATTTTAGTAATGTGTGTAGAGAGAAATTGTGTGGGAAAAGGAAAAAACTGTGTGCCATTAGAATTTCCCTTATAATACCTCACCACTCTTATCTAATTTTTTTCATAGCAAAATAACTGACCCCACTTAAGAAAAACATGAAAATTAACATTATAGGGTCCAGATTGTCTAATGCACTCTAAATTAAAGTAGATAAAGTTAGAAAGTCTTTTCATAAAAAAAAAACAGCCAGCTTTAAGATCAGTATGAATCGAAGAGTATTTTTTTCTTTAATAGATATTTAAAGTGTTATAGAGTCTCAGACCCAAAAACAAAAAAAAGGCCATAGGGTCTAAATTTTCAATAAGTGTTCAACGAACTACGACCGACAAGGAAGGCCCAAGGGACCACGATTGCATTCGGAGATTGTAGGTTCAAAATTGTACAACCACACTCTAGCTACAAGAGAGTTTACCAGGCTTCCCTCTGGGCCCTGAGGGATTAGTCCAATCCAAAGATTGGGACCCTCCGATAGCAAAAAAAAACTAGGACCAGCAAGAAATGAGTTATATATCTACAAAAGACCAAAACAAAAACAAAAGCAAACTCCTTTTACTATAATTTAGTAGTAAACATAAAAAGTGGAGGGGCCATATTTGTCTCTAGCAGAAAGTAGGGGAACATGGCTGTGAATATTATCTTCTTTTGTAGGCAGTTACCCTTCTCATAGGAGTAATGAAAGTCTGAGGAGTGACAAGTACAAAATCTTTGCACATTGGCTTCACCGTTACGGTAGATGATATTGCAATGCGTGAATGAAGAAACATTTATCCACTAACCACCAACATCTATATTACTAAAGGGATGTATACACTTCATGAGAAGTCTTGGAGGAGGACACCTGGCATGTCTTGGAGATGGACACGTGGCAGCAAAGGGATCCAAGACACGTGGCAGCAAAGGGATGTATCACCCTTCCATTCCTCCCTTCCGTTTCCAACCCTTCCATTCCTCCCTTCCGTTTCCAATCATACAGAAATATCTTCCTATAAATCTCCATCATTTCCTAATATTTATCCATCTACCTTACTACAAAAAGAATTTCCATTCAAGTAATATCTTCAACGATTTTGTGGATCAAATCCAAACCTTTAAATTCAAAAAATTTAATTTATATCAATCAATTCATGGGTCCCGGCCCGCATCATTTGATTTTATGGACGGTTAGAATAAAGATGGTGGACCCCATTCATCTGGGTCCCACTTAAAAATATTTGGTCAATTTGTTAGGTCTATGATCATTTGATCATTTGATATTTCTTAATCAATTCATGGGTCTCATCCCGCATAATATGATTTTATAGACGGTTAGAATAGAGATGGTGGACCCCATTCATTTGGGGGGTTCCACTTAAATAGGTTAGGTTTGGTCAATTTGTGAGGTCTATGATCATTTGATCCTTTGACCTTTATCAAGCAATTCATGGGTCCCAGCCCGCATAATATGGTTTTATGAACGGTTAGAATATAGATGGTTGACTCCATTCATCTTTGGGGTCCCACTTAAATAAATTAGGTTTGTTCATTTTATGAGGTCTATGATCATTTGAACTTTATCAATCAATTCATGGGTCCCGACCCGCATCATATGATTTTATGGACGGTTAGAATAGAGATGGTGGACCCCATTCATTTGGGTCTCACTTAAACATATTTGATCAATTTGTTAGGTCTACGATCATTTGATCATTTGATCTTTTTAAATCAATTCATGAGTCTCATCCCGCATAATATGGTTTTATGGACGGTTAGAAGGCTAAAATGTTTTGGGTGGGACAGGTTTATTGTTAATTGTTCCAAGCATGGTTTAAATTCTTGGCCAAGATGTACATAGTATCCATGTGCAATTGATTTTCTAGACATACAATATCAATGCATGCTGCCCATACAAAATTAGCAAAATGTGTATTCATTACGGATATGATTCTCAGTAGGGGAAAACTTGAGATGAGTACATATTGTTTGATATGTGGCTCATGTGGCTGATATTTATACCATCTGCCACATACTCTGACAATGAGTATTTTAAATATTGATTGCTTGATTCTTCTGTCGATTTTTACATGCGGTCTCTGCCTGCATCAGTTGAATTTGCTTTCATTTTTTGTTTTGTTATTTACTTGTTTGAGAGGCTTTTTTCTCCTTTATACGCAGAAAGTGTCTGAAGGAGATGAAATAATTGGGCATGCGAAAGAAGCCACTAAAGATTCAGTGCATGCAGGCGTTCCTGCTCAGAGTTATGAAGTGGACATATTGCCTAGATATAAAGAAGCCTTATCTCTTGGCTTGAGTTCATACAAGCGTCACTTACAGAAATCAAACAGAGGATCTTCATCTTTGATCATTTGATATTTCTTAATCAATTCATGGTCTCATCCCGCATAATATGATTTTATAGACGGTTAGAATAAAGATGGTGGACCCCATTCATTTGGAGGGGGGGGGGGGTTTCCACTTAAATAGGTTAGGTTTGGTCAATTTGTGAGGTCTATGATCATTTGATCCTTTGACCTTTATCAAGCAATTCATGGGTCCCAGCCCGCATAATATGATTTTATGAACGGTTAGAATATAGATGGTTGACTCCATTCATCTTTGGGGTCCCACTTAAATAAATTAGGTTTGTTCATTTTATGAGGTCTATGATCATTTGAACATTATCAATCAATTCATGGGTCCCGGCCCGCATCATATGATTTTATGGACGGTTAGAATAGAGATGGTGGACCCCATTCATTTGGGTCTCACTTAAACATATTTGATCAATTTGTTAGGTCTACGATTATTTGATCATTTGATCTTTTTAAATCAATTCATGGGTCTCATCCCACATAATATGGTTTTATGGATGGTTAGAATAAAGATGGTGGACCCCATTCATCTAGCGGGTTCCACTTAAATAGGTTATGTTTGGTCAATTTGTGAGGTCTATGATCATTTAATACTTTGATCATTATCAAGCAATTCATGGGTCCCAACCCGCATCAGATTATTTCATGGACGGTTAGAATATAAATGGTGGACCCCATTCATCTTGTGGGTCCCACTTAAATAGGTTAGGTTTGGTCAATTTGAGAGGTCTATGATCATTTGATCATTTAATCTTTATCAATCAATTAATGGGTCCCGGCCCACATCATTTGATTTTATGGACGGTTAGAATAAAGATGGTGGACCCCATTCATCTGGGCCCCACTTAAAAAATCTTGGATGAGGACTCCTGGCATGTCTTGGAGATGGACACGTGGCAGCAAAGGGATCCAAGACACGTGGCAGCAAAGGGATGTATCACCCTTCCATTCCTCCCTTCCATTTCCAACCCTTCCATTCGTCCCTTTCGTTTCCAATCATACAGAAATATCTTCCTATAAATCTCCATCATTTCCTAATATTTATCCATCCACCTTACTACAAAAAGAATTTCCATTCAAGTAATATCTTCAACGATTTTGTGGATCAAATCCAAACCTTTAAATTCAAAAAAGTTAATTTATATCAATCAATTAATGGGTCCCGGCCCACATTATTTGATTTTATGGACGGTTAGAATAAAGATGGTGGACCCCATTCATCTGGGTCCCACTTAAAAATATTTGGTCAATTTTTTAAGTCTACGATCATTTGATCCTTTGATCTTTTTAAATCAATTCATGGGTCCCATCCCGCATAATATGATTTTATGGGTGGTTAGAATAGAGATGGTGGACCCCATTCATCTGGGGGGTTCCACTTAAATATGTTACGTTTGGTCAATTTGTGAGGTCTATGATTATTTGATCATTTGATCTTTATCAAGCAATTCATGGGTCCATCCCGCATCATATTGTTTCATAAATGGTTAGAATATAGATGGTGGACTCCATTCATCTTGGGGGTCCCACTTAAATAGTTTAGGTTTGGTCAATTTGAGAGGTCTATGATCATTTGATCTTTATCAATCAATTCATGGGTCCCGGCCCGCATCATTTGATTTTATGGACAGTTAGAATAAAGATGGTGGACCCCATTCATCTGGGTCCCACTTAAAAATATTTGGTCAATTTGTTAGGTCTACGATCATTTGATCATTTGATCTTTTTAAATCAATTCATGGGTCTCATCCCGCATAATATGGTTTTTTGGACGGTTAGAATAGAGATGGTGGACCCCATTCATCTGGGGGGTTCCACTTAAATAGGTTATGTTTGGTCAATTTGTGAGGTCTATGATCATTTGATCCTTTGATCTTTATCATGCAATTCATGGGTCCCAGCCCGCATCATATGGTTTTATAGACAGTTAGAATATAGACGGTGGACCCCATTCATCTTGGGGGTCCCACTTAAATAGGCTAGGTTTTGGTCAATTTAAGAGGTCCATGATCATTTGATTTTTATCAATCAATTAATGGGTCCCGGCCCGCATCATTCATCTGGGACTCCATTCATCTGGGTCAATTTGTGAGGTCAATTTGTTAGGTCTACGATCATTTGATCATTCGATCTTTGTTAATCAATTCATGAGTCCCATCCCGCATAATATGGTTTTATGGACGGTTAGAATATAGATGGTGGACCCCATTCATCTTGGGGGTCCCACTTAAATAGGTTAGGTTTGGTTAATTTGAAAGGTCTATGATTATTTGATCTTTATCAATCAATTAATGGGTCCCAGCCCGCATCATATGATTTTATGAACGGTTCGAATAGAGATGATGGCCCCATTCATCTTGGTCCCACTTAAATATATTAGGTCAATTTGTTAGGTCTATGATAATTTGATCTTTCTTAATCAATTCATGCCTCACCTAAAGAATATAACATTTGGAGAAAAACATAAAGATCAAATTAGCAACAAAAAAAAAGGACTCACAAGTTTACTAATTAATAAATTTATTAAAAATAATTCATATTAGTCTGTGCATTTGGTGGTTTCGTGGTTATCCACGGGGTTTTGCTAGTTCATTCCTATAAAAAAGTCATTAAAAAAAAGGGTTGATCTATGTTGAAGATTATGATATGATTTGAAACTACGTCGTCCATTTATTGGGATAACACATAGCACGATTTGACTTGTCTTGCCCTTTTCTAACCAAATGATTATGGTAGATGGACGGATAAAAAAGGGACTAATGGTCCCCACATGATCCCCTAAAAGGACGGGCTGTGCAAAAAAGAAAATTTTAGATGCCGAGAAAATCAAGAGATATGGTTGCTAGGTGGAAGTTTTTTAAACAAGGAAGCTGGCAAAAGAGTCGGAAAAGAAATCGTTTGGAGTTAGATGTTGCACGTGTCGGCAGCCATATGGTGCTGTAGCAAACTGTGGTATACATGGCAAAATAAAAAAATTTTAGGGAATTTTACCAAAAAAGTGTCCCAAAACAAGTATTATCTCATTTAAATCAGAAATACACATAAACACCCGTATTGATGTTCGTACAGTCGTTTTGGACCATTTTACCCCTCATTCTGCGAACGACATCGTCATGGAATTATAACCTAACCACCTTAATCGAATGATTTTGTTCTCCTTCTCTTCTCCAAATTTCTCCTCTCCCCCCTTTTCTCTCTTTCTCCTTCGCTCCCTCCTCTCTCTTTCCCTCATCCTGCCTGTGCTTCGGTTCTCTACTTCCATTTTCCTCTCTGGTCGCTGCGTTCTCCTTCTCTCTCCCTCTCCGCTCGCTGCTGTTCCTGCTCTTTATTTCCCTCTCCCTCTCCACTGCTGCTCTCCCTTTCCCTCTCTCCGACGTCTCGGCTCCTGCTCTCCCCTCCGCTCCTTGTTGTCTAAGCAATTCTGGCCAGATCCTCCAGCTAAACTCCCACGACTCCAGCAACGTCATCGTCCATCTAGGATTTCAGTGAAGGTGTTTTTCTCCATTCTTCTCTCTTCCACATTGTCTATTTTCTTGTTTTCTTTTCATTTTCAATTTCTATAACTGTTGGAACTGTGCTGTTCTAGAGAGGGGTTCTTGTTTGGGGTATTCGCAGAAACCTCGTATTTCGAACCTCTTGTTTGGGGTAAGAGGTTGCAACAATAAGTGGTTTCTTAAAATCATTTTCAATTTCTACAACCATTTCTATAACTCTTGACAAAGGCTTATTTCCAACCTCTTATATTTGGGACCTCTTATAATTATGTTGGGTGGGTTCTCTCCAAAACTCCCAAAATTATCATACAAATAGAGAGGTTGTTCAGGAAGGAGTCCATTGGGAGGCAGCTGAGGAAGCACTCCATTGGCAGGCATTTGAGGAAGGAGCATAATGAGAGAAACCACCTTCCATTTGTAGGGGTGTGTTAAATGTCTGAAAAAAGGGTCCAGCCTTAGGGGAGAACTTCATAAATGGATATGGTGAACTGCTAAAGGGTTAGGGATGGTGGGTTATTAACTACATTCTTTTCAACATTAGTGCTCAATGGTTGTGCTTGAGTTTATTGGGACACACTCATAAACTCACTTATTCTGATTGAATGATCTTTTATTTTTTAAGACAAGTGGACAGTCATTTGAAGGAGAGGGAGATTGCATCATAATATTCTTGTGTTTTTTTAGTTTTCGCAATAGTTTTTTCAAAATATGACATGATTAAAATTGAACTAATTCTTGTTTCGTGTAAATGTCAAGTTATTACCCTAGATAGGGATTTAAACTTGATACTTTAACCCATCGCATGAACATGGCTCGACCCTGAAATTCTATGGACATGTTAACATTTTCTTCTTATTTGACTTACAATTCCAGTTGATTCCGTCCTAACCTTAGTAACAAACCATAACATATGGTATTCTTCCTTAAAAATGGAAATTGAAAAGACTATTGATTTCAGTCCAATGCTTGCGAAATTGATGTTTTATAATGCTGAAAACACCAGTTAATATTGGCATGGGAAATTAGATATGCATTGACTCTGACTGCAATTGGGCGGGAACAAATTTTAAGTGGACCATGTCTGTTCTCAATTGTAGATAATAAGTTCAAGGATGCGGGTCCTGCTATTCCAGATTCTTTCTTGCATGCCTTCAATATTGCTAATGAATTGTTCCTATTTTCCTGCCTCTTTCATTCTAGGGAATTTTACCAAATAAGTGTCCTTAAACTTGTATTAGAACCAGGGATTCCACTTGATTTTGGCACAGACTGTGTGGTGTTTGGATGAGTGTGTGAGTGCTGTAATTAGAGAAAAAAAAAAGAAAAAAAAGGTGACAATTTGAGGGCTGGGTATGTACAATACTAGGCCCAGTCTGGCCTCTTATTATTCTTATGTATATATTTGTGGATTTGTTTAGTCATATGCATGGGTTTCTTTGAGCGTGATGGTAAGAATATTCTTACGTGAATTCTTATTTGATTCTTATATTCATTTTATTTTGATACGATTCTTATGGAATTGTCATGTGAATAGGCTGTGCATGGCTATGGTTTTTGTTTTGTTTTGTGCTCTTTTTTTTTTTTTTCAAGTTGGCCATCTACATATAATTGTTGTTTACATAGGTTGTTTTCAGCATGATTCTTATGAGAGCTTTTTAAAAAAAAAAAAAAATTGGCCCATCTACATATAATTGTTGTACGTGTGGGTTTATTTGAACATGATTCTTACATGAGCTTTTAATACTTGGGTAATGTTTAGTCTTAAATACAAATTCAACTCCCTACTAGCACACGTCTTTAATGGGCGTGGAATTGTTTAAACAATGGGTACAATATCTCAATAATATGTTATTGATGAAAGTACTAGACTATTGTTTTTTCCCTTCGTTTGTTCGGTTTTTAATTCATGAGAATTCATTGCAATGCATTTTATCAAGGGCATAAGATTGGGGAGTTAAAAGATAAGATTCACCAACACCATCAATTACAGTGTTCTCTTAGATAGTAAATGATATCCAGATGGGTTATGTTCTTTTACTGAATACTCAGATGGGTTATGATACCTATTTTTGAAACATAGTGGAAGATTTAGTGTTGGTTATGTTCTTTTACTGAATACTCGGATGGGTTATTTTGTTTTTATGTGCAAGAGCTCCCTTTGCATCAGAGTCTCCTTCAGGACATATATGTCTCTTATTAGTACTGATTAGCAGTGTCATTGTTTAATATGCTCTTTGTTTAGAAAAGTTTGGTTGGTGAGTTGATGTTGGTGTTGCTGCAATTGCTCTTTGTTCTCCTATAGTTTATTTTTTTTAAGTGTTTTGACCTTTTAGTTTGGTGGCACATAGTAGAATGAGGAAACCTCAAGTGTGTTATAGTAGAACTAGTACGATGCATATGAAGTGCAAGACACTATGTCAGGTTTTCTTGGTTCCACTCTGTGAAAACCATGAACAGGTTTGCTCCTAGACTTGGGTTCAGATGTCAGTCTTATGATTGATTGTGAGACTATAAAGAGGAGAAGTCATGTTAGTTTATCAACTGACAATCATCATTATCAAGGAGAACAGGAACCAATACTAGGACTTAAAACCCAAGTGTAGAATCTACGAGCGGCAAACTATACCTATTAGGAAAATGCATTTCTGAGCCAAATCCGTGAGCCTTTCTCATTGTTTATGCACCCCATTATAAAGTCATTGTCATTTTGTTATTGGAGACAAAAAATGCGCGAAGAACCAATAAATAATTTTAACGATATCATTATCAGAAAATTTTGAATGCTAGATTTTGAGTGAAATCGTGAGTCTTTCTTATTGTTTATTCATCTCAATATAAAGTCACTATTATTTTCTTGTTGGACACAAAAAATGGATGAAGAAACTACAAATGATGGTAACGATATCGTTATCAAAAAATAATGTCGAGCACAAAATTCAAGTTCGTATGAGTAGGAATTCAAGTTCTTAAAGATTTCCCCCTAAAAACCATTTGTAGATCTTCCCATCTGCAATTATAAAATGTTTTTTCCTATGTTTGTTGCTATTCTTAACCTTACTTATGGGATCTATGAATTGATTGGGTTCATCGTTAATGCTGCATTGCTAAAATGTTTTTATGTTTGTTGCACCCGTCATGTCTTTATAATTTTGTACTGTAATGCTCCACCTTTTTTTACTAATCTGAAAGCCTAAAATTATGTGTGGGGTACTTGATTGATTTGTGCTAACAAAAGAAGATGACAAGTACCATTGACCCTTTGCGTTTCTTTTTCACATTAAACACAATTTACTATTATTTCATTTTCAATTCCTATATATCATATTTGGCCTCTTTTTATGTGATTGGAGGCCAAAGTCTGAGAGCTTCAGGGATGAAGGCATGGGTCTAGTTCCTTGAAAGTGGAAAGGAATCTGTCAGAATAACACCGAAGCTTGAGTTAGTTACAATGTCTTTCTGTAAAACCCGGCTGACATTACCTTTGAATGGTTCTTTTTGTTCATAGAAGTGATTCTTAGTCTTGGTGAGATTATGAAATGTCATATAAAAGGATTGTAACGTTCTTGAATTCCTATGAGCTCTTTTATTTTTCTTTTTTCTTTTGACCTTTTTGTCTGGTGGCACAAAGTCTGGAACCATTATTGTACTTTGTAATTTGTAAATAATAGCATTTTCAGTCTATTATTCAGAAGAATGCTCATCTCTTCTTTTTCGCTAGCAGACAGCCTGAAAGACCGAAAGTAACATGCTCCCATTGCAAGAAGCATGGTCATAATTGACAGACATGTAGAGATCCACCTCCAATAGGATGAATCATCATTTTCCTCTTTTCTTGGATGAGATATAACTTCAACTTGTCCACATCGTTGTTTAGATTTCAAATGTTGACAACACTTACCAGGGGGGAACATATTTTGATTTATATTTTGGATGTATCCTCAATAACTAGAGGAGAACATAATTTGTTTAACGTTTCTAAATTTTTTGATAACAATATCATTACGATTGCTTAGAGTTTTCAACGAGATTGGCCCTAACTATATATTGAGGTACATAAACAATGAAAATGCTCACAAATTTCACCCAGAGTAGTTATTTCTTCATTTTTTTGTAACGATATCATTACAATCCTTTAGAATTTTGTATTCCTCTTTTTACTGTTCAGCAACGAGATTGGCCCTGACTATATATTGAGATACATAAACAAGGTAAAATGATCATGGAGGTTATATTCCAATAACGAAATCGTTAACATCCTTTAGAGTTTTTAGTCTCAAATTCCTTACCAAGCAAGTTGATGGCCTCGATTTTAAAATGTGATCTTTAAACAATGGGAAAGACTCATGGATACTGCTTAGATTGATAAAAATGTGATCTTCGAACCATCAGGCTCCAAAGGTTCGAACCCTCGCTTTGAGGGTTCAAACCTTCACTTGTTGCCCTTCCGGAGCCATTTTCCAGAGAAAACAAAGGTTCGAACCCTCAAAGAGAGGGTTCAAACCTTTGGAGCTTGCCCTTTCTTGGCCAAATTACAGAGAGCCCGATGGTTTGAGCCCTGACTTTGAGGGTTCGACCCTTAAATTGTTGCCCTTCCAGAGCCATTTTCCAGAGAGCACAAAGGTTTGAACCCTCAAACCGAGGGTTCGAACCTTCAAATTTGCCCTTCCTGGGCCAAATTCCAGAAAACCCAATGGTTCGAACCCTCGCTTTGAGGGTTCGAACATTCAAGGCCTATACATGACGGGCCATTTCCAGAGAGCCCAATGGTTCGAACTCATTATGCCACTTCTTCCCTTTGGCAATAATTTAGTTGCTGAAATCATGAACCGTGCCCAATTTTGGGCAACCCAAAACTAGTGAATTTTGATCTTCGAATAATGTATCACCCAAGCTAAGCGTCTCAAAAGTTTTAAGTGAGTTTTGGCCAAACAATCATGTTTTGGACACGTAAAGGTGAGAAGGCAAGAGCTTGTGTCTTCAAACCATGCATCATACAAGCTTGAAACCTTTAAGAGCCATAGGCAAGTGGGTTTTGGCGTAAAAACCATATTTTTGACAAGTGCACATGGAAAGTCCCAAACTTGTGAATTTTTCGTATTTAACCAATTCTTCTCACAACTCATGCCTAAAAAATCCATAACTAAGCGAATATTGGCCTAAAACCTGTATTTTGGACAAGTCTAGGTCTAAACCTTGAACATACAAATTTTGGTCTACAAACCACGCATCATACAAGCTTAGGCTAGAATGGCCACACGCAAGTGAATTTTGGCTTACAAACCATAATTTGAACTAGTTGAGGAAAAACAACGCATGAATTTTTGGTTTTTTGTCTCAAACCAAGCATCACACATTGTCTCAAACCAAGCATCACACAATCTTAGTATAGAAAGGTCATAAACAAGGTAGTGGAATTTACAAAAATCCAAATCAAAAACAAAAAAAATATGAGAAAAGGCAGAAATCTTTATTATTTAATTCTCTTTCTCACATTTGTATTACATGGAATCGAATGCTTTGGCCTTTGTGGGTGCAAGTTACAGGGATTTGTGGGTTAGTGCTTAGGTGACCTCAGACTGACTGAATTTGCAAAAACATAAAACTGAAAACTAACTGCAAATTATAAGGGTAATAGCCGATTGCTGCAATTGCAGTCGGTTAGTGCTTGGAACAAACTAAATTCTCTCCTTCATTCTTCCAGAAATGGTTGCCAATCCTTTTGAATTCCCTCTCCCTGTGATTTTGCATGGTTTTGAATTCCCTCTCCCTTAGGTTTCGCATGGCTTACCCCAGTAGTTTTCTGTATGAGATTTGATTTTGGCCAATTAGGCATCTTTGAGATCATCACTTGTTTTACAAGGGTAGCATTTGTGCAGACCCAATGAAGTGTATGTCTTCTCCGAGGCAAGTACAATGCTCGATGCTCAGTCGCCTTCTCTTCTCTGCAACGTGTCCGCCTTCTCTTCGATGCCCAGATGGTCAATGTAAATCTAATGTAATGACACAACACCCAAATCAAGAAAACTAATATAATGAAGAGAAATCACCCGATTTCATCCATTAAATCAAGCTGAAATAAAGAAGATGGTAATAACAGGGGAAGAAGGAAGAGCAAAGAAATGATCTCAATTGAATCTTAAGTTTCAACAAGGAAGACAAAACACCCATCAACTAAAACTATGCCTATGTAATAAAACAACATCTGAAAAAAAAAAGAATATTGAAGACAGTTACAGATTTGAGCAAGCAACCAATTCAAGGCTAACCTTTTTAGCACTACACTTAAAAGAGAAAATGTAAAAACAAGGAAAAAGAACAACAAATTTCGGTTTTAGTCTTTCAGGTCCATTTAATATTTGCACAAACAAATACTAGCAGAGACTACAGATTAAGAGACATGAAATGCACTCAAGAAAGCAGGTAAAACTAGGAAATTGAAAGATACTAGATAACCCCACCACACCAAAACCATGAAAGAAACTAATAACCAAGCATTAGATCAGTAGAAATGAGTTTTATAGAAAGTGTAATGAGAGTCAAAGAATACCTTTAGATAGGCAGATAGAAATCATTGTAGCACCCAAAGAATCCGAGGTACTCAACCTCTTCATGACTTTAGCAATTCCACAACTAAAAACCCCAGATTTTGAGAGATATATTAGTAACTTCTTTTCCAGCTCAGGACTAAGGAGTCTTGAGTGAAGAAAGAAGGAAAAGTAAGCTCTTTGAACTCGACTATTGGAACATTTTAATGTACCCTTAGTTCTAGAAATCATGTCCAAATAAAATGTCTGACTAGATGTGATGATGGCACCAAAAGAAGGCTCTTGAACTATAATAGGACAATTAAAGGAAATAAAATGAGGACAATCGATATGTTTTAACAAATTTAATTTGTTTGACTTGTATGTTTTTCCATCAAACATTATAGACGGCTGTGATAAAAGAAAAGAGATGGACAATTAATGAAACAAAAATCTAAAAATCATTATAATACCCTTTTATACATTTTTATGAATGGTTATGGTTGTTAAGAGAAAAGGAAACTAAACATCTGATACCCAATTAGCTCTTCGACGGATCGGCTTTTCAATTGTCATACGCGAGTATGCCCAGACTTGACCAATTGTAGAAAAATGATGGCTACAAGTATAGAATAAAAAAAAACTTATAAGGACTGATTCACACAGATAACTTTCTAGGTCAATCACCTGCAGAAATTTTAGAGGACCCGTTATTGTCTTCACAGCTTTTCCATTCTTTTGGCATAGAGATACCGGACTGTAGATTCTCCATCTATAATCCGTAGCAACTTTAAAGTTAGCACAATGTTCATTTCAATTCATCGACTGATAAAAATAGTGTCGACAAAATTATGATTAGGAAAGATCCCAACAAACATAAATAATGAAAATTAAATTAGGTGCATGTCTTATTGAAAACGATAGAGTTATCAATAAAAGTATACCCGAGTAAATGGAACAACAGAGTAAAGTTCAATTACCATATGATCCATAAAACTATGCATTGAAAGCATAAGAGTTGATAGACATAAAAAAGGGAGCAAGCCTAAAGCTACATAAGGTTCAAATACACTAACTCTTTAGGACCCAAATCGAGCAACTCAGCAACTAACTCTAACCATTTTCCAAGTAACAAGCATGAAGTACCTGCGGGGTGAATGAATAAGAAAAAGGAATAAAAGTATTAGGAGTCTCATGACAAAATAATGACAACTTATCCTATAATCAAGTGGGTAATTACAGTTAAGCTCTACATTCAAATATAAAAGGGGCTTTCCTTTTTAAGTCCTATAATCAAATGAAACCCCAAACCATTACAAATTCAGAAAAACTAAAACTATCCATCAAGCAATTAGATTAATGGAGATTAATGGAGATGGAACTACAGACAAAAACGGAGATTGTTGGGTTAGGAGTGTGTCAAAACCATCAGTTGTGTATAATCAATTAAACTATGACAGCATATCATAAAAACCAATAACAGCATATCCATTCCCAATAACAGGTTGTTGATTGAATTGCTTGTCTAAATTTTATCATCAAAGGAAAAAAATCAAAAAGAAAAAAAATAGACCCACTGATGGCTAAAAAATATTATGCAAATCAGTCAGAACATAGATTCACTATTAAAACAGACATCTACCATAAGAAAATTGCAAATCAGCCAAACCTAGATTCATTTGCAAAATAGATCCCCAAAAAATAAGAGAAAATGCAGAAATCAAAGGAGAATGAGAGAGAGGATTACTAAGCCGTCTTCAACGAGTTAGTTGAAGGTGTGGGAATCGCAGACCCAGCACCCTTTGTCAGTCTTCTCTGGCGACGGTGGGTGAATCTGCGCTCCGACAATGGAAACAGAAACCTGAGCCTCCACCTTCCAATCTGCTCTTTTCTAATCCTCTGCCCCAAGGGTTTGTCTTCTCCCACAATGGCAAGAAGTTCTGCATACCGGCAGTGACGATCGACAAACCTGAATTGATGCGGAGCCCACCTCCGGTCAGCATTAAGAGATCCTCCGGTGATCGGTCTCTGTAACAACGACTCCGGCAAAGGTCGTTGGTTTGGATGGGCTGCCCTTGTTCTTTCTTCTCCATCAGCCAAGGGTTTTGCCACCAGCAGAACTAGATTGAAAAACGCCTGGCTTCTTCTCCGGTGCTCTCTAGTGAACGACGATGGCCCCACCTGAGATCCAAATCAGAACTTCGTCCATCGAGAGACGAATGAGAAGGGAAAGAGAAAGAGAAAGAAGGGGGATTTCTGCTCTCCTCTACAATCGATCTCCAAGAGAAACTTTTTTTGAGTGATTTTTGAGAAAGAGAGAGGAAATCTGCGAGGATCGAGAGAGGAAATTGGGTGAATGAGATGACGATGTCGTTCGGCACACTGGGGGTAAAGTCATCCAAAAAGCGTGTACGAACACCGAATATGGTGTTTTGGTGTATTTGTGGTTAAATTGGGCTAATTATGTTTAGCAACATTTATTTGGTAAATTCCCTTTTTAATATACTACTAAATATACCCTTTACCCCAATTGATTATTATTATTTTATTATTTTATTTTATGACAACATGGGTCTTATGGAATTTAATATAAAGAGAAGGGCTGATTGGCAATTCCATAACCCATCACATGATCCACCAAAGAGGGAAAAGTGCCTTGTCATCATCTTCCCCGAGATGGATTTCACGCCCATAAGTTTTGAACCAATTGGATAGTGGGCCAAATAGGGCCCACTCCTTGTGGGTCCAGTACTAAAATGGTCGCACAGGGCCCCACTTCTGGATCGCTGGTCCAGA
Organism: Litsea cubeba; assembly: GCA_012931725.1. Taxonomy (NCBI): domain Eukaryota; kingdom Viridiplantae; phylum Streptophyta; class Magnoliopsida; order Laurales; family Lauraceae; genus Litsea; species Litsea cubeba. Next base: position 126,057,645 of record CM022946.1, read on the forward strand.
TCTGAACCCATGGGTCTAACTTGGGATGGGCCAAACCCGAACACACATGGAAAAAGTAATACATGATTTTCACTTTTTCGAGTTTGGATCTGGTTCGAGCTTGCATTTTGTGACTAAATTTGGGTTGGTTCAAGTTTTGGCTTCGGCTTTCCAACTTTTGTAAAACATGTGTATTTTTCTTTTTACATTAGTTATCTCATGTGGGAGGTGCACATAGAACTTTCATGCGCAAATCTCTTTGGGACCCACCTATTTGCCCACATGGGGATGAGGTTAAGGGGATTGAAAGATCTTGTTGGGGCCCTCATATGTACAAAACAAATTAGTTATGGCTTATGCCTGATCATCCTAATCCTTTCATCCGACTCATAAGATTTCATCTTAAAAAATGGGTGCACAATTGATCTGACGGTCCAATCCATTCGAATGGGTGCAAACCCAAGGGACCAGTGGCTATCAGAGTGTGTGTTCTAGGCGGACCGGCTTTAGGCCAACAATCCGAAAGTGGGGCCCTGGGCAAGCATTGTAGTACAGGACCCACATGGAGTGGGCCCTATTTGGCCCACTATCCAATTGGTTCAAAAATTCTTGGCGTGAAATCCACCTATGAATGAGGATGACATGGCACTTTTCGCACTTTGGTGGAATCATGTGATGGGTTTTGGAATTGCAAATCAGCCCTTCTCTTTATATTAAATTCCATAAAATCCATCTTGTCACAAAATAAAATAAAATAATAATAATCAATTGGGGTAAAGGGTATATTTGGAAGTATATTAAAAAAAGGGAATTTTACCAAATAAATGTTGCTAAACATGTATTAGCCCAATTTAACCACAAATACACCAAAACACCATATTCGGTGTTCGTACACGCTTTTTGGATGACTTTACCCCCAGTGTGCCGAACGACATCGTCATCTCATTCACCCAATTTCCTCACTCCATTCTCGCATATTTCCTCTCTTTCTCAAAAATCACTCAACAAAAGTTTCTCTTGGAGATCGATTGTAGAGGAGAGCAGAAATCCCCCCTCTTTCTCTTTCTCTTTCCCTTCTCATTCGTCTCTCACGGGACGAAGTTCTAATTTGGATCTCAGGTGGGGCCATCGTCGTTCACTAGAGGCCACCGGAGAAGAAGCCAAGCGTTTTTCAATCTAGTTCTGTTGGTGGCAAAACCCTTGGCTGATGGAGAAGAAAGAACAAGGGCAGGCCATCCAAACCGACGACCTCTGCAGAAGTCGTTGTTACAGAGACCGATCACCGGAGGATCTCTTAACGCTGACCGGAGAAGGTGGGCTCCGCATAAATTCAGGTTTGTCGATCGTCGCTGCTGGTATGCAGAACTTCTTGCCATTGTGGGAGAAGACAAAACCCTTTGGGCAGAGGATTAGAAAAGAGCAGATTGGAAGGTGGAGGCTCAGGTTTCTGTTTCCATTGTCGGAGCACAGATTCACCCACCGTCGCCAGAGAAGACTGACAAAGGGTGCTGGGTTTGCGATTCCCACACCTTCAACTAACTCGTTGAAGACGGCTTCAGTAATCCTCTCTCTCTCTCTCTCTCTCATTCTCCTTTGATTTATGCATTTTCTCTTATTTTTTGGGGATTTATTTTGCTAATGAATCAAGGTTTGACTGATTTGCAATTTTCTTGTGGTAGATGTCTGTTTTGATAGTGAATCTATGTTTTGACTGATTTGCATAATCTTTTTTAGCCATCTGTGGGTCTATTTTCTTTTTACTTTTTGATTTTTTTTTCCTTTGATGATAAAATTTAGACAAGCAATTCAATCAACAACCTGTTATTGGGAATGGATATGCTATTATTGGTTTTTATGATATGCTGTCATAGTTTAACTGATTATGACAATAGATGGTTTTGACACACTCCTAACTCTGCAATCTCCGTTTTTATCTGTAGTTCCATCTCCAATAATCTAATTGCTTGATGGATAGTTTTAGTTTTTTCTGAATTTGTAATGGTTTGGGGTTTCATTTGATTATAGGACTTAAAAAGTAAAGCCCCTTTTATATTTGAATATAGAGCTTAACTGTAATTGCTTTCCGACACTTGATTATAGGATAAGTTGTCATTATTTTGTCATGAGACTCCTAATACTTTTATTCCTTTTTCTTATCCATTCATCCTGCAGGTACTTCATGCTTGTTACTTGGAAAATGGTTAGAGTCAGTTGTTGAGTTGCTCGATTTGGGTCCTAAAGAGTTAGTGTATCTGAACCTTGTGTAGCTTTAGGCCAGCTCCCTTTTTTATGTCTATCAACTCTTATGCTTTCAATGCATAGTTTTATGGATCATATGGTAATTGACCTTTACTCTGTTGTTCCCTTTACTCGGGTATACTTTGATTGATAACTCTATCATTTTCAAAAAGACATGCGCCTAATCTAATTTTCATTATTTATGTTTGTTGGGATCATTCTTAATCATATTTTTGTTGACACTATTTTTATCAATCTATGAATTGAAATGAACATTGTGCTAACTTTAAAGTTTCTACGGATTATAGATGGAGAATCTACAGCCCGGTATTTCTATGCCAAAAGAATGGAAAAGCTGTGAAGACAATAACGGGTCCTCTAAAACTTCTGCAGGTGATTGACCTAGAAAGTGATCTGCGTGAATCAGTCCTTATAAGTTTTTTTTATTATTATTATTCTATACTTGTAACCATCATTTTTCTGCAATTGGTCAAGTCTGGGCATACTCGCGTATGACAATTGAAAAGCCAATCCATCAAAGAGCTGATTGGGTATCAGATGTTTAGTTTCCTCTTCTCTTAACAACCATAACCATTCATAAAAATGGATAAAAAGTTATTATAATAATTTTTAGATTTTTGTTTCATTAATTGTCCATCTCTTCTCTTTTAACTCAGCCATCAATAATGTTTGATGGAAAAACATACAAGTCAAACAAATTAAATTTGTTAAAACATATTGATTGTCCTCATTTTATTTCCTTTAATTTTCCTCTTATAGTTCAAGAGCCTTCTTTTGGTGCCATTATCACATCTAGTCAGACATTTTATTTGGACATGATTTCTAGAACTGAGGGTACATTAAAATTTTCCAATAGTAGAGTTCAAAGAGCCTACTTTTCCTTCTTTCTTCTCTCAAGACTCCTTAGTCCTAAGCTGGAAAAGAAGTTACTAATATATCTCTCAATATTTGGGGTTTTTAGTTATGGAATTGCTAAAGTCATGAAGAGGTTGAGTAGCTCGAATTCTTTGGGTGCTACAATGATTTCTATCTGCCCATCTGCAGGTATTCTTTGACTCTCATTACTCTTTCTATTAAACTCATTTTTACTGATCTAATGCTTGGTTATTAGTTTCTTTCATGGTTTTGGTGTGGTGGGGTTATCTAGTATCTTTCAATTTCCTAGTTTTACTTGCTTTCTTGAGTGCATTTCATGTCTCTTATTATGCAGTCTCTGCTAGTAATTGTTTGTGCAAATATTAAATGGATCTGAAAGACTAAAACTGAAATGTGTTGTTCTTTTTCCTTGTTTGTGCACTTTCCTCTTTTAAGTGTAGTGCTAAAAAGGTTAGCCTTGAATTGGTTGCTTGCTCAAATCTGTAACTATCTTCGGTATTCTTTTTTTTTTTTTTTCAGATGTTGTTTTATTACATAGGCATAGTTTTAGTTGATAGGTGTTTTTTCTTCCTTGTTGAAACTTAAGATTCAATTGAGATCATTTCTTCGCTCTTCCTTCTTCCCCTGTTATTACCATCTTCTTTATTTCAGCTTGATTTAATGGATAAAATCGGGTGATTTCTTTTCATTATATTAGTTTTCTTGATCTGGGTGTTGTGTCATTGCATTAGATTTACATTGACCATCTGGGCATCGAAGAGAAGGCAGACACATTACAGAGAAGAGAAGGCGACTGAGCATCGAGCATTGTACTTGCCTCGGAGAAGACATACACTTCATTGGGTCTGCACAAATGCCACCCTTGTAAAACAAGTGATGATCTCAAAGATGCCTAATTAGCCAAAATCAAATCTCATACAAAAAACTACTAGGGTAAGCCATGCAAAATCTAAGGGAGAGGGAATTCAAAAGGATTGGCAACCATTTCAGGAAGAATAAAGGAGAGAATTTAGTTTATTCCAAGCACTAACCGACTGCAATTGCAGCAATCGGCTATTACCCTTATAATTTGCAGTTAGTTTTCAGTTTTATGTTTTCTTTTGTAAATTCAGTCAGTCTGAGGTCACCTAAGCACTAACCCACAAATCCCTGTAACTTGCACCCACAAAGGCCAAAGCATTCGATTCCATGTAATACAAATGTGAGAAATAGAATTAAATAATAAAGATTTCTGCCTTTTCTCATATTTTTTTTGTTTTTTAGTTGGATTTTTGTAAATTCCACTACCTTGTTTATGACCTTTCTTTACTAAGATTGTGTGATGCTTGGTTTGAGACAAAAAATCAAAAGTTTATGTGTTGTTTTTCCTTAACTAGTTCAAAATATGGTTTGTAAGCCAAAATTCATTTGCGTGTGGCCATTCTAGCCTAAGCTTGTATGATGCGTGGTTTGCATACCAAAATTTATATGTTCAAGGTTTAGAACTAGACTTGTCCAAAATACAGGTTTTAGGCCAATATTCATTTGGTTATGGATTTTTTAGACATGAGTTGTGAGAAGAATTGGTTAAATACAAAAAATTCACAAGTTTAGGACTTTCCACGTGCACTTGTCAAAAATATGATTTTGACGCCAAAACCCACTTGCCTATGGCTCTTAAAGGTTTCAAGCTTGTATGATGCATGGTTTGAAGACACAAGCTCTTGCCTTCTCACCTTTACTTGTCCAAAACATGGTTTTTTGGCCAAAACTAACTTAAAACTTTTGAGACGCTTAGCTTGGGTGATACATTCTTCGAAGATCAAAATTCACTAGCTTTGGGTTGCCTAAAATTGGACACGGTTCACAATTTCAGCCACTAAATTACTGCCAAAGGGACGAAGTGGCATAAAACGAGTTCGAACCATTGGGTTCTCTAGAAATGGCCCGTCATGCATAGGCCTTGAAGGTTCGAACCCTCAAAGCGAGGGTTTGAACCATTGGGTTTTCTGGAATTTGGCCTAGGAAGGGCAAATTTTGAAGGTTCAAACCCTCGCTTTGAGGGTTCGAACCTTTGTGCTCTCTGGAAAATGGCTCCGGAAGGGCAACAATTAAAGGTTCGATCCCTCAAAGTTAGGGTTCGAACCATCGGGCTCTCTGGAATTTGGCCTAGAAAGGGCAGGCTCCAAAGGTTCGAACCCTCTCTTTGAGGGTTCGAACCTTTGTGCTCTCTGGAAAATGGCTCCGGAAGGGCAACAAGGGAAGGTCCGAACCCTTAAAGCGAGGGTTCGAACCTTTGGAGCCTGATGGTTCGAAGATCACATTTTTATCAATCTGAGCAGCATCCATGAGTCTTTCCCATTGTTTAAAGATCACATTTTAAAATCGAGGCCATAAACTTGCTGGATAATAAATTTGAGACTAAAAACTCTAAAGGACGGTAACGATTTTGTTGTTGGAATATAACCTCCATGAGCCTTTTTCCTTGTTTATGTATCTTAATATATAATCAGGGCCAATCTCGTTGCTGAATGGTAAAAAGAGGGAAAAAAAGTCTAAAGGATTGTAACGATATCGTTATAAAAAAAATGAAGAAATCACTAATTTGGGTGAAATTCGTGAGCCTTTTCATTGTTTATGTATCTCAATATATAGTCAGGGCCAATCCCGTTGAAAACTCTAAACGATTGTAACGATATCGCTATCAAAAAATTGAAAAATGTTAAACAAATTATGTTCTCCTCTAGTTATTGAGGATACATCCAAAATATAAATCAAAATATGTCAAACCAACCCCCCCACCCCCGATAAGTATTTTCAACATTTCAAATCTAAACAACGATGTGGACAAGTTGAAGTTATATCTCATCCAAAAAAGAGGAAAATGATGATTCATCCTATTGGAGGTGGATCTCTACATGTCTGTCTATTATGACCACGCTTCTTGCAATGGGAGCATGTCACTTTCGGTCTTCTAGGCTGTCTGCTAGCGAAAAAGAAGATGAGCATTCTTCTAAATAATAGAGTGAAAATGCTATTCTTTACAAATTACAAAGTACAATAATGATTCCAGACTTTGTGCCACCAGACAAAAAAGGTCAAAAGGAAAAAGAAAAGGAAAAGAGCTCATAGGAATTCAAGAACGTTACAATCCCTTCATATGACATTTCATAACCTCACCGTCAACATGACTAAGAATCACTTCTATGAACAAAAAGAACCATTCAAAGGTGATGTCAGCCGATTTTACAGAAAGACATTGTAACTAACTCCAGCTTCGGAGTTATTCTGACAGATTCCTTTCCACTTTGAAGGAACTAGACCCATGCCTTCATCTCTGAAGCTCTCAGACTCTGGCCTCCAATCATAAAAAAAAAGAGGTCAAATATGATATATAGGAATTGAAAATGAGATAATAGTAAATTGTGTTTAATGTGAAAAAGAAAGTCAAAGGGTCAATGGTACTTGTCATCTTCTTTTGTTAGCACCAATCAATCAAGTACCCCACACATAATTTTAGGCTTTCAGATTAGTAAAAAAAGATGGAGCATTACAGTACAAAACTTCAAAGACATGATGGGTGCAACAAACATAAAAACATTTTAGCAGTACAGCATTAACGATAAACCCAATCAATTCATAGATCCCATAAGTAAGGTTAAGAATAGCAAAAAACATAAGAAAAAAACATTTTATAATTGCAGATGGGATGATCTATAGATGGTTTTTAGGGGGGGGGGGGGAATCTTTAAGAACTTAAATTCCTACCCATACGAGCTTGAATTTTGCCCGACATTGTTTTTTTATAACGATATCGTTACCATCATTTATAGTTTTTTCATCCATTTTCTGTGTCCAACGAGAAAATACTACTGACTTATATTGAGATGCATAAACAATAAGAAAGACTCACGATTTCACTCAAAATCTAGTTTTCAAAATTTTCTGATAACGATATCGTTACAATTATTTATTGGTTCTTCGCCCATTTTTTGTCTCTAATAACAAAATGACAATGACTTTATAATGGGGTACATAAACAATGAGAAAGGCTCACGGATTTGGCTCATAAATGCATTTTCCTAATAGGTATAGTTTGCCGCTAGTAAAATCTACACTTGGGTTTTAAGTCCTAGTATTAGTTCATGTTCTCCTTGATAATGATGATTGTCAGTTGATAAACTAACATGACTTCTCCTCTTTATAGTCTCACAATCAATCATAAGACTGACATCTGAACCCAAGTCTAGGAGCAAACCTGTTCATGGCTTTTACAAAGTGGAACCTATGCATCGTACTAGTTCTACTATAACACACTTGAGGTTTCCTCATTCTACTATGTGCCACCAAACTCAAAAGATCAAAACACTTTAAAAAAAAAAAAGAAAAACAATAGGAGAACAAAAAGCAATTACAGAAACACCAACATCAACTCACCAACCAAACTTTACTAAACAAAGAGCATATTAAACAATGACACTGCTAATCAGTACTAATCAGAGACATTCATGTCCCGAAGGAGACTCTATTGCAAAGGGAGCTCTTGCACATAAAAACAAAATAACCCACCTGAGTGTTCAATAAAAGAACATAACCAACACTAAATCTTCCACTATGTTTCAAAAATAGGCATCATAACCCATCTGAGTATTCAGTAAAAGAACATAACCCATCTGGATATCATTTACTATCTAAGAGAAAACTGTAATTGATGAAAACTGTAATTGATGGTGTTAGTGAATTTTATCTTTTAACTCCCCAATTTTATGCCCTAGATAAAATGAATTGCAATGAACTCTCATGAATTAAAAACCAAACAAACAAAGGGAAAAAACAATATTAGTCTAGTACTTTTATTGATAACATATTATTGAGATATTGTATCACATTGTTTAAACAATTCCACGCCCATTAAAGACGTGTGCTAGTAGGGAGTTGAATTTGTATTTAAGACTAAACATTACCCAAGTATTAAAAGCTCACGTAAGAATCATGTTCAAATAAACCCACATGTACAACAATTATATGTAGATGGGCCACATTGTCAAAAAAAAAAAAAAAAGAACAACAACAAGAGAACTAAACAAAAACCATGGCTACTAGACATTACCCAAGTAGTAAAAGCTCTCATAAGAATCATGCTGAAAACAACCTATGTAAACAACAATTATATGTAGATGGCCAACTTGAAAAAAAAAAAAAAAAAAAACAAGAGAACAAAACAAAACAAAAACCATAGCCATGCACAGCCTATTTACATGACAATTCATTCCATAAGAATGGTATCAAAGGAAAATGAATATAAGAATCATGTAAGATTTCACGTAAGAATATTCTTACCATCACGCTCAAAGAAACCCATGTATATGACTAAACAAATCCACAAATATATACATAAGAATAATAAGAGGCCAGACTGGGCCTAGTATTGTACAAACCCAGCCCTCAAATTGTCACCTTTGTTTCCCTTTTTTTTCTAATTACAGCACTCACCCACTCATCCAAACACCATACAGTCTGTGCTAAAATCAAGTGGAATCCCTGATTCTAAGACAAGTTTAAGGACATTTATTTGGTAAAATTCCCTAGAATGAAAGAATCAGGAAAATAGGAACAATTCATTAGCAATATGAAGGCATGCAAGAAAGAATCTGGAATAGCAGGACCCGCATCCTTGAACTTATTATCTACAATTGAGAACAGACATGGTCCACTTAAAATTTGTTCCCGCCCAATTGCAGTCAGAGTCAATGCATATCTAATTTCCCATGCCAATATTAACTTGTACTTTCAGCATTATAAAACATCAATTTCGCATGCATTGGACTGAAATCAATAGTCTTTTCAATTTCCATTTTTTTAAGGAAGAATACCATATATTATGGTTTGTTACTAAGGTCAGGACGGAATCAATTGGGAATTGTAAGTCAAATAAGAAGAAAGTGTTAACGTGTCCATAGAATTTCAGGGTCGAGCCATGTTCATACGATGGGTTAAAGTATCAAACTTAAATCCCTATCTAGTGTAATAACTTGACATCTACACAAAACAAGAATTACTTCAATTTTAATCATGTCAATTTTGAAAAAAAAAACTATTGCGAAAACTAAAAATACACAAGAATATTATGATGCAATCTCCCTCTCCTTCAAATGACTGTCCACTTGACTTGCCAGTAGGTGCATCCAGAGACGAGTTCTTGTTGGTGGTCTGTTGGTTGGACATTTCACTAAGATGACAAAAGGCCCAACAAGTCTTAGGAATCCTAACATTCAAATCAGCCCCTACTTAATGCTTCCCATCCAAAATCAAGATTTATTGTTAATAAATAAAACTATCTGCAAAAGAAAACATCTAAGTCTTAAAAAATAAAAGATCATTCAATCAGAATAAGTGAGTTTATGAGTGTGTCCCGATATACTCAAGCACAACCATTGAGCACTAATGTTGAAAAGAATGTAGTTAATAACCCACCATCCCTAACCCTTCAGCAGTTCACCATATCCATTTATGAAGTTCTCCCCTTTGGCTGGACCCTTTTTTCATACATCTAACACACATCTACAAATGGAAGGTGGTTTCTCTCGTTATGCTCCTTCCTCAAATGCCTGCCAATGGCGTGCTTCCTCAGCTGCCTCCCAATGGACTCCTTCCTGAACAACCTCTCTATTTGTATGATGATTTTGGGAGTTTTGGAGAGAACCCACCCAACATAATTATAAGAGGTTCCAAATATAAGAGGTTGGAAATAAGCGTTTGCCAAGAGTTATAGAAATGGTTGTAGAAATTGAAAATGATTTGAAGAAACCACTTATAGTTACAACCTCTTACCCCAAACAAGAGGTTCGAAATAAGAGGTTTCTACGAATACCCCAAACAAGAACCCCTCTCCAGAATAGCACAGTTCCAACAGTTATAGAAACTGAAATGAAAAGAAAACAAGAAAATAGACAATGTGGAAGAGAGAAGAACAGAGAAAATCACCTTCACTGAAATCTCAGATGGAAGATGACGTTGCAGGAGTCGTGGGAGTTCTGCCGGAGTATCTGGCCGAAATTGCTTAGACAGCAGGGAGCGGAGGGGAGACCAGGAGTCGGGACGTCGGAGAGAGGGAAAGAGAGAGTAGCAGCGGAGAGGGAGAGGGCAATAGAGAGCAGGAACCGTAGCGATGAGAACGCAGCGAGCGAAGAGGGAGAGGGAAGGAGAACGCAACGACCGGAGAGGGAGAGGGAAAGAGAGAACCGAAGCCACAGGCAGGATGAGGGAAAGATAGAGGAGGGAGCAGAGGAGAAAGAGAGAAAAGGCAGGAGAGGAGAAATTTGGGGAAGAGAAGGAGAACGAAATCATTCGATTGAGGTGGTTAGGTTATGATTCCATGACGATGTCGTTCGCAGAATGAGGGGTAAAATGGTCCAAAACGACTGTATGAACACCAACGGGTGTTTATGTGTATTTCTGATTTAAATGGGATAATACATGTTTTGGGACACTTTTTTGGTAAAATTCCCTATTATATAACTATGCAAAACGCCCCTGTGCTTAGGACGGGCAATAGAATTCATAAAAACAATATAACTTTATTTTATGATATAAATAAAAAAAGTGATTTTGATATAATATGTTTATATTATATAAAATATAAAATAAATATTTTTCTCAAAACTAAAAAAACTTATAGGGTTGAACTTATAATTACATATAGGGAGGATGTTGTGTCGTGTGTCTTAATCACAAAACACGAAATAATGGGCTTTCTTAAAAGTCACACAATTAAAATTCTAAATAAATAATTGATATGAAATTTTTAAAATTTTATATGAAACTTGAAATATGATATTTTTGTATAAATTTTATTGAGATGGAAGAAGTTTATAAGAAATTTAAAATATGATAATCTCCAATTAGAAGAGGCTTTGATAGTGAAATGGTTGGGTTCAAGGTGGGTATGGATTTCTAGACTTTGACGCAAGCGGAGTTCAAGATGGGCTCATGTTTTAGTTTACTTGAGCCATCAAAATGGTATCCAAGAACATTTTTTTCAACTTCATCCTTGTATGATCTCTTTTTGTATGGGGAGGGGAGGAAGGGCTTTTTCGTTTGATATTTTTTTTATTTTAATGCAATGATCTTTTTCCCCAATAAGAAGAAAAAAAGAAAAATAAAGGAAAAGGGGAGATATTGAGTGTTGGACATTAGCCACCTTACACCTATTGGTCATTGATGTAAATATCATTATCAAATATAATATTAAATCAAGATAATCTTAATGATAAACTTATATTTTGGATTTTATGGAGATGATATGACGAAAACTATTAGAGCAGATCCTAGTCTACATTTTTTTTTCTTGTGCATATTGAAACTTTTTATCAATATTATCAAAAATAGAATTTTTTCATTATATATATATATATATAACCATACGTACTAGGTGCTAAAAATATGTTGGTTGTGCTCACGTCGTTGTATCAGTGATGTTAATGTTATAAAATATTTTTCATAAATATTGCATTAACAGGTGAAATGAAGAAGAGAAAGAGGAGTTATGGTTCTTGTAGAAATGGTTGAGAGGAGATGAGGGGACAAATAATAGGCACTATTTGGAGGATTTAAATGGGGTCACCAGAAAAGGAAAAACCAGGGTCTACATTGATCAGACTCTTTGTGATTTCCCATCTGGTGACTACAAGGATGGTTGGTTAGACAGAAACGGCTAATGACTAAGGCTACACAAAAGATCCGGTATCACCCCTAAACCGGACCAAACTGGGTGGTTCGAATCGGTTTTATAGTAGATCGAGTATGTCTACAATTTGAAAATTGTATAAACCGCCTAGATCGATCAGTTATCAGTTTGAACCCCCTGTTCACCACGTAAACTGAACCGATCGGTATATTATGTAATTTGAGTATTTGACTATTTAGATTTTAGGGTTTTATTTGGCTAGCATTCGACAACTCATGCGCCTCTTCTGGGGTGTCATCATTTTGAAATTTATCAATTTCTGATTTTCAAAAAAAAAAAAAACGGTTTAACCGACCGAAATGGATCGATTACTTGGTTCGGTTCAGTCTAAGCCCTCTCCATTGGTCAGATTAGATTGGTTAATTAAAAACCGATAGGTTCAGTTTGGTGATTGATTTTAGTGCTAAACCGATCCAAACTGCCCATGTGGAGCCCTAAGTAATGACTACAATCAGTTCCCTCCAGCCCGATGATTGACCGGGTTAGATACAAGTCAATCAATGGCTCAAGTGTACTTTCGCAGTGTTTAGTAAAGATCTCGATCTCGCAATTTGACTTCATTCACCAATAGATTATTACTTGTTGACTTGGATCAGTTACAAGCCTCTTCAAAGGGCAGAATACAGTCAATCGTGATAGCATACAGCTTGGCTCATGATCCACACGAAACAATGGCCACGATCATCTTATTAGTACAATGGCCCATATAGAGACCGTTACTACATGGCTTGTAGCTTGGGTCCTCCAATTCTTTGCTTATTTAGGAACATTTTAGACTCTACCTTTATATTAATTACAATGGCCACCCAGAAAAAATTAACAATGGCTAGGATTAAAACAAGTACAGCTTACACCTAAGGCCTAGATTGCTTTTTAGCCAAGTAAAAAAGAAGGGCAGAGATTGCTTCTAGGTATTGTTTCGCTTTAAAACAATTATCAGTACTCACAATAAAGACTCGAGAATATTACATGCTTCCTTTCCTACTTTTCATGATATTTTACCAACTGCAGCTCAGGTTTGCCCGTTGTAAACCCCCTTTTCCACTCTTCGGACCTGATTCTGGGTCCTTTAATTCCTGCTAAATCTGTGCATCAGATTGATTTTATTCATCATTTGATTTCTCATTGACGGGGGTTTTGTACGATCAATCCGTTCACAATCCATTCCCAAGCAGGCTTGCATCGCCATGGCTCCAATCAAAGCCTCAAAGCTCATCAGTCAACAATTCTTCGTTTGAAATACAGCTTAATTGCTACATTGTAATATTTACTTCCCTTAAGACTTTTGCAGCATCTTCAGGAAAAACAGGATTTATGAAACACCCGCTTCCAATCTCAAAGCCCCCTATTACACCTAATTTAGGTACGATCTGTAGAAACCAGTGAGCACATGACAATTGAGCAGCAGTTACCTGAAATGGACATGTGTGAAACATGAAATTGAACGGCGGGTCATTTAACTGCTGAGACAACTTCATTAGCATGATCTTCAGCAATCTGCCAAGATCTGTTGCCTGTAAAGTAAGGTGCAATGTCAAATGATAGGAACTGTTAAGGACATTGGTCAGAGCCATTAAAAATAAAATACCACGTTCAACTTGCAAAGTTCAGTGTTAAACGAGCTGTCTAGGTAGATCTTTGCAGTGTGGGTACTAATGGATTAAATTTCAGGAACAGAGACTACAAATTTTTATTTATTTATTTATTTTGAATGGTAACAGAGACTACAAATTATATGATATAAAACAGAAACAAAACAAAAATGTGGAATTAACAATGAAAATGAAACATGTATATGCAACTTTTAGAAATAAAGTAAGCTGCTCATTCCAATTCCACAAAAAAAGAAGGAAAAAAAATGAAAAGAGGGAGAGACTGAAAGGAAAAAAAAAAAAAAATGGTCACCTTCTCAATATCTATTTCATGGAAGGACGAAGAATGCTCCCTAGGGACAACCCAGATTTCAAAAGGATATGAAGCTGCAAATGGAACTATCGAGAAGAAATGGGATGACTCATCGATCAGAAGCTCCACTGCCCGAATCTCACAAAGGCAACATTTCCCTGTCCTATCGAAGTTTTCTTTCATGCTGTCAAGTCGTGCAGAAACAGTAGGAGGTACGAAAGGAAGTCCCATAAGCTGACTGTGGGAATGATTCAATGAAGCGCCGGCCGATGCACCATGATTCTTAAACACCTACTGAGCATAACATGCAAAATCAAATTACTTCTGCCAAATGGTTAGTAAAACAGAGAAGCATGAATTGGAAAAAATAACCCCTCACTAATACACGCTGTGCTATAAAAAGGGGAGATATCATATGAAGTTTGGCTTAGTAAACAAGGTTTTTACCCAGCCGAACCAACATAAAGGTGAGGCCAAATTTCTGTATGTCAAAATTCTTCATATATAGAGTCAAGACCTTAACTGAACAGACATTAAAATCTTACCCATCACTGCTAGAAGTGCAATGAGCACAAGACAGGCCACATTCAATGGAGAAAAGGTCCACCAATGACATGGCTAATTTAGTCTCATCTCTCATGAACGAGTTCTTTTAGGCATTACTAAATGCAGGCCCTAGGGTTAGGTCTTGCGTGGAGTAGTGCCGAAGCACGTGTTCGCCGACACTTCAACACGTCTTCGCAGAGACTTCAACACAAGGACGCACCTCCAAAGGATAGAAAACCCATGACAATTCTATTCAATAATCAAGCCTAAGATTTTCATCTCTACAATGCCATATACATAGGGAAAAATAAAACTTAAGCCTAAGAAATCTAATTAAACTAGGAAAGTAAATAAATTGGAAACATAACCCTAATTACAATAAAATTAGAATCCTACAAAAAATAAAATATTTCTAAACTATCTTGGGCGGGACCACATGTGGGCCCGTTCTACATCATTCCTTCCAGGTTGAAAGAAGAGTTTGACCTAGAACTCGATTCTTCTTCATGTTACCTCTGTAGACATGGTGTATGTGAAGCACTTCCTTTGTGGCATGGGCCCTTGACCGCCTCTTCGATGATTCTGGCTTCTTTGGATGGAGTGTGACTTGCTTTCCACCATGATCAAACATGTATGTATTGCCACGCATCCCATGAGTTCCATTCTTGTTGTACATCCACATGCATTCCAACAAGATATCACCACTATCCATTGGGAGCATATCGCACTCGCACGGTCACACCAAACTGTATCTTTATGATCTTCACCAATGGCAAAAGTGACTTGGCATGTATGTCACACTTGTACTTCATCACCTATCATTAGCCACTTGACAAAGTAGGGACGATTGTGCTTATAAACCTTCAGCTTCAAGTGAACAAGAAGATTTTGGGATATGATATTTTCACAACCGTACATTTTTCCCATGTACCATACCTGTGGAACGAAAAATACTTTTCCTCAACCACTTCTTTTCAACAGTGGATGTAGACTCCTAGAGGACCAAGAGAGCTTCGCCATCCCTTTTGGCTTATATTTCCTTCGCTTCCTCTAATTCTTCGTCTTTAGGATCATCTTGTGTCTCCAGTTCATCGATTGCACCTTCCATTAAGTTTATTCGTTTTGGACATTCAAACGAACGGTGCCCCTTTTGCTTACAATGAAAACATGTGAATCTATTCTGATCTTCAAACTGGGAGAATAAATTTTCTGAGGAACTAGCATTTGGATTAGAATCTGGCTTTGATGGGGTTTTTTGTGCAAGCCATTTAGAGACTAAATTTTCGGGCTTGATAATTTGCAATGTCTTCAGCCTTAATGGCATGTTGAATGATCTCATCAACATTATCAAAATTCTTAAATGCAAGAATATGTTGTATGGCAAGTCTCACCCATGAAAATACCGGTTAACCAATACATCATCAGCCTCATTTAAACCACAACGAGCTTGCATTGTCATAAATTCTTTTGAATACTCAACAACCATCCTGGATTCTTGTTTCAAGTCTTGCTAGCTTGAACGTAGATCTCTTGAATAATTGACAGGAATGAACTTTTGCTTCAACAGATTTTTCGTCTCAGTCCATGTCTCAACGGGGTCTATGTTTTGATTTCTTCTTTTCTTTTGCAACTCGGCCCACCATATCACAATATAATTGTGAAATCGAGTTGCCACTAGGGTAACTTTATGACCATCCGCCATTGGCTTGTGTGTAAAAATATTCTCCACACACTAACCAATCCATGAATTCATCCGGCTTTAATTTTCCATCATATTCGAGAATTACGAGTTCAATTCCTAAATCTCGATTAACATTGACTGCCAGTTGATCGCTTTGATTCCGAGTATTTCCTCCATCTCAATTAACATCCGCACACCGATTATTTTCCAAATTTTTTATTCAGGTATCATATCCATATTCCATCCTTAAAATAGTTTCTTGGGGTTGAGCAATCATTGTGGATAACTGATTAACATTTTTCGATAATTCCACAACGGTTCCAGTCAAGTCCTCCATGGTCGAGGATGAAGACTCCACTTCTGCCTTTTTTCTTATGAACCATGATATTTTTTTATACAATAAAAAAATTACTGACCTGATGTGTAGATCTGCTCTCCACGAAAGTGTAGGTGAAAACTGGTCTAAAATCAAACTTCAAATGACACCGCAATCAGCGAAACAAATCTTCAACGTCTTTTGGGCCTGGTCAAATCCGCTAGTTGTCGGGCTTCTTGTTCGAATGGGTCGGGGACGTCCATGGTTTCTACTGGTGTGAGGGACTTTAGGGCGTGACTTTAGGGACATCGATGGGTTAGGGTTTGGAGAGGACGGTGGAGTGCCACAACTGGGTTCGGATGCAGTTGGTTGGGTTGGATTAGGGTTTCGGGCCAAGGGGGTTTAGGGTTTAGTGATTCAGCAGTTTGGGGAAATAGGGATTTGATTTGGGTTTTGGAAAAGTCAAGATGGGTTCTGGATTTTGGCAAGGAAGACAGTGGGCGGTGTGTTTTTTTTTTTTTTTGGTATGGGATGCCCACAGAGGATTTTGGGTTAGGGTGACGGTAAGTTGGGCAAGTGGGGGTCTGATTCAGTTACGGAAGATGGGATTGACGATTGACGAGGTGGGGAATCGGTGTGACAAAGGTGGCTGGTTGTTAGGAAGGTATCGCCGGGACAGTGGTGGGGTAATGGATGTGGAATGTACAAGGCTCCGATCGATGACTAGAGATTGATCGGAGCGATGTGGATCTTCACTTTGATACCAACTGATGTAGGCCTTAGGGTTATGGCTTGCGTGGAGTGCCGAAGCACATGTCCGCAGACACTTCAACACGAGGATGCACCTCCGAGGGATTGAAAACCCACGACAATTCTATTCAATAATCAAGTATGAGATTCTCATCTCTACAATGCCATATATATAGGGAAAAATAAACCTTAAGCCTAAAAAATCTAATTAAACTAGGGAAGTAAATACATTGGAAACATAACCCTAATTACAATAAAATCAGAATCCTACTAAATACAATAAAATATTTCTAATTGGGTGGGACCACGTGTGGGTCCATTCTGCATCATGTGTGGGCCCCGAGCCTTTTTTCAATTTTGTGGGCATTCTAGCAATTGTTTGGACTAATTAAATTATTTTTTTTAATATGAACATTCATTGAAAAGACTCAAAAATACAAGAGAGCTATAATGAAGCAAACACCACCCAAAACAAAAGCAAGAGCAAGAATCACAAACTCCCTAGAAAAGAAACACACAATAGACAGGTACTAAAGCAACCCCCAAGCTACCATTAAGCCTTGAGAGGAAGAGCCACCTCTCTCTAATTAAATTAAATTACATGCACTCCTTAGACGGACCGGGCCAGGCTGAGCTTTGGGCTCTCTATGACTTAATCCAAGCCCGACCCAATTACATATCCAAGCACGGCCTAAAGTGGGCTGGCCCGGCCCATAAGCACCCTTATTACTACATCCATCGATATCCTCTTTAACCTACCCCTTTGCCCGGGCCAGTTCGGCAACTCTACTAATAGAGTCAAGTGAAGTAAAGTTGATTTTGAAGAAAGAATAAAAAATAAGTGGGTTATGATGGTATTTTGTTTTTAGTTTGTTATGGAATCTTGTTGACTTTTTGTATGGGAAAATGGAGTTTTTTTGTATTTTAGTGGATAAAGGTGGTTGCTTTTTTACTTTTTTTTTTTAAAGATGGAGAGAGTTTTGAATTAAAGTGCTTTTAATGTGACATCTTGTCTGAAAAATGGAGGCTTTAGTTGACTTTTACTATGTTAGTAAAGTGCCAAACTAGAGGGACCATCAACCTGCATAGAAAAACTTTTCCTCGCCAGTGCCATTGCTAGCCTGCATTGGACATTTCCAAACCATCTCAAACAAGTCTCTCTCAATTTACCACTTATTCATGCCACCCTTTAATGCTCTCGAATGTGCCTATTTGTGATTCTATCTTTCCTACTTTTACCACACAATCATCTCAACATGCTCATCACTGCTACACTCATTTTTTGCAGTTGTTATTTCCTGATTTGCCAACATTCTGCTCCATAGGTCATACCTGTACAATCGTTGATACGTGCCGATCACAAAGAAATCCACAAGAAAGTCTCTACTTCAACCATCTAACTCCGATCATATGTTTGACATCCTCCTCAATCTCTCCAAAGTTATTAATGATAAGAGCCAAGGTATCGGAAGCAATCTCCTTTTACTATCTCATGAGATTCAATTCTCATAGGGATTACGTCTTTTCGCACTTTCCCACTATCAAAACCCAGAACCCAGAGGGCCTTTCGAATTCCGTGTCACGACTATAAAAGTTTCACATTCACATTCACAAATCAAATAGTTACGCAATATAAGCAGATAGGCATCCCAATTCTTACATCTGAATGTCAAATTGGAGTCTGAAATAATTTAAACAATTAACCAAATTAACTGTTTTGAATAAAACAACTACGATGTCTTTAAATGTCCAACAAAAAATAAATTAAATTGACTATAGTACTAATTCTCTTTCTATAATGTGACTTTGCTACTTAAGCACACATGCCAAAACTTATCTCTTGATCAGCATACTCTTCCTCTGACTCTAGGTTCGGATTACTTGGATTGGGCAATCCAACAATCAGTATGAATGAACTCAATAAATAGATTTCCTAATTTATTTATGCACATGTATCGTATTTCACAACAATTACACAAAACAACATAAAGAGAGAAACAACATGATTCTACGTAATTCCATCAAATCTAGATTTTAGTTGTGCAATTAGAATTTAAATCATCTTCCCATGGACAACCACTTGACCGCTTAGTAGCACTGGCCAACCAAGGCTCTTTGGAAAAGCCCCGGATCCGCGATCGAGCAGTAGATCAATCTCCCGAAGGATTGATCGAATCCAACGACGGATTCCATCCCGAAGGCACACTCACAACCATGAAACACACCATAATTGAAGAAAACTCAAGAAATCTTTGATTAACTAGAATAAACATAAGCAACTACAATGGAAGGACTCAACTATATATAGAGTATTGTTTCTTAACCACTAAGACTTCTAAATAGAAAGCGCTTTTAATCCTAATCGAACAATAAAATTAGAAATAGTTCCCTAATAAAATAAGAAAATAGAAATAGGAAAAATTAGAATGCCACAGTAGCTTTAAGTCAATTGGGCATGTGGACTGAACCCAAAGGACAAGACTGGCATCTAGGTCCATCATGTGGGCCCAGGGCCTTTCTTGGGCTTCCGTACTGCATCACTCTTGCCCCAAATTGGTGCAAGACAAAGCAAGGAGTAACATTTAAAAAACTTTGTGCATATTACATGGTGACCAACTAAATACGAGTTCCTCAAGGTCGTACCTGAAGAATATTCTCCCTAAGCTAACTTCTAGTCAGAACATTACATCCATAGTTGTCAATTCTGTTCCGGCTGAAATTGGCCGAAACGTTCCACAATTAGCCTTGGGCGGAACGGAATGCCCCCCCCCCCCCCCTAAAAGTTTCCGGTCCCAATTTCGGACCAATTCCACCCCCATTCCGGCTATATGTAGTGAAAACTAGAAAATGATCAATTGTAGAGTGTAGTTTAATTTAAGTAATCTAAGTATGCATTTTTAGTATTATTTTAGCATTCAACAAATTTTTCCAATTTTAGGTATTCTTTTATATTTGTTTTTTTCATTTTTCAATCGCATCTTTTTCAGAATGGAATACCAGAATTGATCCGAATGCCGAAACGTTCCCAACGGAATTGACAACTATGATTACATCTTAGACCATAGTAAGTGGACATCATCACCATACAATGCTAGCAGTCTAGGGATTCCAAGGTGCAACTATGTCATCAAGGTCTTTCCCAAATCCTTATATTCTACAAGGTCTTGCATTCTCAGTTCTCAAGCCACATAAAGTTCAAAGGTCCCCAACATACACACCACATTAGCTTGTAACCAACCCTTTACACATAATCCAGATTCTTTGTGTCCCGCTCCGATTCGCTACTGGTTGTGTAAAGGCAATTCAATAACCAGCCCATTGTATGTTTGAGTTTTCTTCACAATTACAGGATAGCATAATCATCACTTGTTACACAATTCGCAGATATCAATCTAGTTACCAAAGCGCTTCATATTCAACATGTCACATGTGAAATCAGCTAATGAACTTTAACCACGTAAGAATCATACATCATATCATCTTTAAACAAGTATAATTGGGAGAAAAAACTGAATTCCAGCATATGACAATTATCAACCATGGCCGTGACTACTATAGATATTCGGCCATCCACTAGGAACCTAATTAAGGTCAGCCAACTCAATTCTATCACCCGGGAATTTCGCCATACATCTAAGGTGCACAAACTGTTCATTACTTTAGAAATCACTAATGAGTCTTAACTACAATGGATCCATCAATTTCAGATTTACAAACATACAGTTTTAAACAAACTATATTTGCAGATTTATTCAGTCAACTAGTTAGATGAAGGAACTAGGCACATTCAGAAATTCTAAGAGACAGTCATGGTTAACATGCATATTCATCATAGATCATGATTATACCAAAAATCTGTAACCCAGTAAATATACAGCATGAATCATCGACAATAGGTTCACATATTGTGGATGCAACCACTAATTACAAGCAAAAAATCAAAGGAAAATCCGTTCATGGATTCGGTTAATGCCTAGTCCCCAAATAGAGGTGCTGTCGGCCTATAATTCCCATATGGGAATTCAGCTACGACCCAAAAGGCCCCAGTTCTAGTTCAGCAGGGTCTATGGCCATGAATGATCATGCCATACTCCAAGGATGGAGTTCAAATGGGTGAAAACCTAGTTTCTTGGGTTTGGCCAATAGGGACTTTGATCCCTTCTTGGTTTTCCATCAATTCCCACTACTCCTTAATGAACTACATTATACCCTAAGCATGCTTCAGATTTCTTATGCACAAATCCTAGAAAAAACCCATATGTACAGGAAGAAACTAGGTATCTAGTCATCTGAATAGAAGAATCCTGCCTGTCCTCTTTTACTTCTGACGCAGAATGTTAATGGCCCCATCTATTACTGCGCAAAAATTTACACATTTATAAGTACCTATCATTCACAATATATACGTATATATACCAAATTATAAATTCAAGAAATTAAATATATATATATAATATTAGATAAAAATTCTAACCCCTATAACAGGGTCTGGGGTATTACACCCACCAAAATGCAATTCATAGATTCCGACTTTGTATGACTTATTTCAAGGCCCTTGAATTCTAAAGCTTCTCACCATCTCTCTAGTTTTGCATACATATCATCTCTGGATTCATCTACCAATACTATATCATTTGCAAACAACATACACTAGGCGTCTCCTATTAAATAATAATAGTTAACTTGCTTATAATCAGTGCAAAAAGATAAGGATTTAGAACCAAGTCCTGATGAAAACCTATTGTCAATGGAAACTCATTTGTCTCTCCTAAGTAATTTAGCTAGTCACTGCTCCCTCATGCATGTCTTTAGTAATGTCATCTACACAACTGAATCGATAATGATTAAAGTACTAGTTAAAGATGGTAAGCTGATTTGCATCATATATGATTTTGTAGTGATATTTCTACAACTTCAAACATATATATGTCACTTTGTCATTAAATGTGAACAAACACTAAACAATTTCTAACAGAACAGCCATGCAAATGTTACAACTTAGGGAGATCGATATTAGATTATAGTGTGTACCAATAAAGGTTTGCACCCAGAGGTTAAGGGTTCGAAGCTGCACTATCACACTGGGGCCACAGGGGATTTACCTGGCTCCCCCGGACTCGTAGGGATTATTCTGGCCAAAGGGCTGGGACACCCTCCGTTAAAAAAAAAATAAAGGGGAAAAAAAGAACACTATTTTTTAGCATTTTACAATATTCTTAATTTTTTAGATAATTTTTCAAATATTTAGGGTCAAAAAGAAATTCACCCTGCGACAGCCATGAACTGTGATGTATCCCTTTTGGTGTTGAACTCGAAAGCGACCATGATTGAGACTTTGAACCATATACTAGATATTAGAGCGGAATATTTAGGGTATAAGTTCAAATCCAGTGTACCAAGTCTTTTTTTTTCCCTTGCTGGCGAGAGTTTCCCATGGTAGTTGACCCGACAAAATTAATCACCTGGGCACATGCACGACGACGCAACATGCGCACGAGGTAAATATGTGGGTTTTCAAACAAACGACATGAGGAGCAAACTCACTCCTTATGCCAAGGAACCAACACCCAGGCGGGTTACCAAGTCCATTATTATTATTATTATTATTTTAGCGGTAACGCAAAATATATAATAACTGTAGGTGCAGAAAATAATGACCCACAATAAGGAGGGAGCCTTATAGGACTTATCCGATGATGATGATGACTGGGTGCCGTCCGAAAGCCTGAAAGAGAAGAGCAAACGATCAAAGGACCCTGGCCTGGGCGGCGCAAGGCTCTCCGATGCCAAAGTCAGTGTGGGAACTGGAACAATGGAAGGAGAGGGAGAAGAGAGACAGAGAAACGGCTCTGTGTATGAAATTGTGCGTACCTTTAATGGTGGTTTGAGCCTCTATTTATAGAGTTTGGGACGTATCTTTGGGAGATATCGTGGTGGGGTCTCATGATTCGACTGGGAAGCCATGATCAGCCCACGTTGCCATAAATGCGCGTCGGATCAGCCCACGTCGCATTTAATGCGCGTCTTGTTGGGCCAGATCGTGTTGGACGCCTTTGGCGGTAGGGGATCGTGGGATCTGCCCTCGGGCCTTGCCCTGATGTGGCCTCAGCCGC
Organism: Litsea cubeba; assembly: GCA_012931725.1. NCBI lineage: Eukaryota > Viridiplantae > Streptophyta > Magnoliopsida > Laurales > Lauraceae > Litsea > Litsea cubeba. The sequence goes on from CM022946.1 coordinate 126,080,795, forward strand.
TGGATGTCGTGTCTGTCCCACTAGCTCGTGCCCCTATCCCTCCACGTGCCTGGTGACGTGGGGGATGAGGGGCGTGAGTGGAGACTCTTTCTGGCTTCGGCTTCCATCCCGGCTTCTTCAGCCGAGGTGGAGCTTTCTGCCGAGATGGCATCCGGGGTGGCCCAGCCGAGGTGGAGCTCCCTGCCGAGATGGCGCCCGGGGTGGGCCAGTTCGGCGCTAGTGGCCGGAGCCGCCTGACTTCGGCCGGACCTCCTGCCCTGGTGGCCGGGGTGAGCTTGGTGCCACATGGATAGCACGCGGATGGCACGTGAGAGTGCTTAGTCTCATCTGATGGCTGTGATTAGTGTAATCCTGGGGTTCTGGAAATCTCCCCACACAATTGCCCCCTAGCTTTTGACCTCTCAAGCGCCCTAGCCTTTAGGGGTGGAAAGCTAGAAGAGTCCGTCTGGGGGTGTGGCGACCATTGCCTGGTGTCGCTTCAATTGTCCTGAAGCAATAAACGCTCTGACCTGTCTGTGTGGGGAACGCCGAGGTGATCGGGGCCCTTGCCAAGGCCTGTGCTCTGCCTCGGGATATGGAGGAGTATGAGAAGTTTGATGACGAGAGTCTGATAGTGACAGCGATCCAGGCTGACCTCCTGGTAAGTGTTTCCTGTGTATTCTTTCAAGTGGCCTAGCTTGGCTGTTCCTGTTTTGATTCTCCTCTTTTCCCTTGCAGAACGTGCAGAGGCTCCTAACCGTGTTAGGAAGGAGGGATAGGAATGCTGCGAGGGTGACCCACCTGGAGTCCGAGCGGGAGAAGCTGAAGAAGGAGCTGGAAGTGCAGCGGAAGGGAATGGAAGAGCTCAAGGTGGCCAGTGCTGGAGAGTCTGCTCGGTTGGCATTGGTTCTGACTGAGAACGCCGAACTCTCGTCCAGGGCCAACCATATGAAAGGCGAGCTTTGGACGAAGAACAAAATGGTATCCGAGTTGGAGTCGGAGTTGGCCAGGTCGAAGTCTGAGTCGACGGCTGAGGTAACGAGGTTGCGAGGGGAGGTCTTGGCTGGTCGCGCTGAGAGAGAGAAGTTGGTGAAGGCGAACGCCGACCTGGAAAAGGAGAAGGCCTCTCTTCTGTCCGAGGCTCAATCCGTCTTCCAGAACGGGGTGGACCGTGCCACTGAGCTGTACGAGAAACAGGTGGAGGAGATCACCTCCATTCTGTTCGAGGAAGGATGCCTGGCCGCACTGAGGCGTGCGGGGGTCCCTGAAGACCATCCTGTCTATCAGGACCTGCCGAAGTACTCGGACCTGGTTCCCGAGCCGAACTCCACTACTGCAACTGAGAGTGCCCCGGTCGAAGCTCCTCTAGCCGTTCCTGCTCCGGAAGACGCTCCAGCTGCCCCGGTCTTGAGCGGTGCCCCAGTCGCCAGCGATGCTTTGGCCGTGCCTCTGAGTGAGACCTCTTCTGCCCCTGGAGCAAATGAGGCTCTGGTCGAAGAATCTCCTGCCAGCGACGCTCCCAGCAAGGTCGCGGTTTCGGCCGAATCCACTGGTCCAGCAGATACGGTGATCGACCTAGTGGAGTCGCCGAAGCCACAGTAGCCGGGCTCCTCTTTATTTCTGTCTTTTTGTATGTAAGGTTTTTGCTTCATTTTCTGTTTTCAGAGGACTGCGATCCTCCTTTTTGTACTTTGCTTTCTGTTCTGTAATTTCCTTGCACTGTTCTGGAACACTTTGTGTTTTTGTGCTGCTTTTCTGTGTTTGAGTGATGGCACAGCTCTTTTCTTTTTTGAAGACTGACTTTGGCCGAAATGGCTGGCCTTGCGCCGAGGTGGATACATACCTTGGCCGAATTGCCTTGCGCCGGGGTAGATCCATCGTTCCGCTGGACTAGGCTAGGCGAGAGTGAGTGCGGCTACGGCCTTCTGAGGGGTGTATGAACCCGGATTTCAGGAATCTGACCTTGGCCGAAATGGCTGACCTTGGCCGAACTGCCTTGCGCCGAGGTGTGAGGGGTTTATGAACCCGGACTTTAGGAATCGGCTGAGTGTAGGAACTCCAGACCATTCCCAGGGCGGTAGACCTTGTAGAGGGGGATGAAACCCTGATTTTAGGAATTCGGCTGAGTGTCCGAACTCGAGGCCTTTTCCAGGGCTGTTAACCCTTGGAGATGGGTGAAGACCCTGAGTTTAGGAATTGGCCGAGTGTCCGAACTCGAGGCCTTTTCCAGGGCTGTTAACCCTTGGAGATGGGTGAAGACCCTGAGTTTAGGAATGGCCGAGTGTCCGAACTCGAGGCCTTTCCAGGGCTGTTAACCCTTGGAGATGGGTGAAGACCCTGAGTTAGGAATTGGCCGAGTGTCCGAACTCGAGGCCTTTTCCAGGGCTGTTAACCCTTGGAGATGGGTGAAGACCCTGAGTTTAGGAATTGGCCGAGTGTTCCGAACTCGAGGCCTTTCCAGGGCTGTTAACCCTTGGAGATGGGTGAAGACCCTGAGTTTAGGAATTGGCCGAGTGTCCGAACTCGAGGCCTTTTCCAGGGCTGTTAACCCTTGGAGATGGGTGAAGACCCTGAGTTTAGGAATTGGCCGAGTGTCCGAACTCGAGGCCTTTTCCAGGGCTGTTAACCCTTGGAGATGGGTGAAGACCCTGAGTTTAGGAATTGGCCGAGTGTCCGAACTCGAGGCCTTTTTCCAGGGCTGTTAACCCTTGGAGATGGGTGAAGACCCTGAGTTTAGGAATTGGCCGAGTGTCCGAACTCGTGGCCTTTTCCAGGGCTGTTAACCCTTGTAGCCGAAGTCGATCAAAGAGAGATGACAAATTGATGACGGGGCGAAAGCTATTTCCATTGATTCAGAGATTCATTACATCTTTTAGAAATTGAAGATTGGTGACGGGGCGATGCCAGTTTGGACAGCGGCTTGCCCTCCAAGTCTTCAAGCTTGTAGGCTGGATTTTCCTGCCAGTGAGACTGCTCCGAACGGGCCATGCCAGTTCGGGGCCAACTCCCCCTTGTTTGGCTCTCTGGCGGCGGGTGTCTTGTAGGAGGGCATCCGAGCTGAGGAGGTAACCGCTGGGGAGTCGCACAGCTGGATCACGTAATGATCTTCTCCGAATCCTCACTGTCTGGAACCTGGGCTGCGCTCTGGTGAACTCGGCCCTCGCTCCCGCCAGCATCTCCTGCCTCAACGAACTCTGGAATGTGGCCTTCTTCGGCCAACTTCTCCAGATACCACTGCAAGGAGTTGCAGTCCTCGGTCTTGTGCCCGCTACCTTTGTGGTAAGAGCAGTAGAGCTTGCTCCGGCTGCCGGAGGCGGCCTCATTCCTCAAGGGCGGAGGCCACTTCTTGAAGAATGGCTTGGCCTTTATATTGGTCAGGATACGGTAGATCGGCTCCTTGAAGACGACGTTGACGCTCTGACTGGCGCTGGTGGGAGGTCCGGGCTGCCAGGTGCCCCCAGACCTGGACGACGCAGGCTTCGCCGAACTGGAGACCCAAGCCTGCTTGGGCTCCTGCTCCTGGGAGGGCCTCCCGCCTCTCTGCCGAGGCTGGCTATTCTTCTGCTCGAGCTCCGGATACCCGTCTTGATCCCGGGCTCGGATCTCGTCTTCCTCCTGGGCGATGAAGCGCTTCACCCGGGACATCAACTCTGGCATGGATTCTGGGGGGTCCCCGGCCAAGTCTTTTCGCAAGTCGTTGCCGGGGATCAGGGCATGCTGGAAGGCGTAGATTGCTATCCCTTCCCTCGCGCCCTCGATCTGGCTGTAGACCGCCCAGAATCGCTGGGCAAACTTGGCGAGGGTTTCGCCCTGCTTCATTCTCAGGGCGAGGAGGTCCCCTTCCTTCTTGGGGACGACGGTGTAGGCTTGGAACTTCTTCAGGAAGGAGAGCTGGAGCTCCTTCCAACTGGAAACCGACTGCTCCGGGAGAGAGCAGAACCACTTCAGGGGGAGGTCACCCAAACTGGAGGAGAAGATTTTGCAGTTTAGGTGACCCTCGTTCCCCTAGATGGACATCTTCTGGGAGAAGTGTCGGAGGTGTGCGGATGGGTCGGACAGTCCGTCATAGGGGACGAACCGCGGGACGGAGAACTTTCTGGGCAAGGGGTGCGCTCGATCTCTTTTGTGAAGGGCGAGCCCCCCAGATCAGTGTGACCACAGATCTGTTTCTGGTCCCGCATGTCCAAGTTGTGCTGGAGAGCCAATCTGACACGTTTGTCAAATCGCTCTTGCTCATCGTCCTTCTCTGGAGTCTGAGCTCTGGGCTTTCGCTTGGGATGGCTCGGGCTACGACGGCTATGAGTTCGGCCGTCGCGGCTATGGTGACTTCGGCTGTTGCTCGAGCCTTCGTCACGGATCTGGCTCCGTTTCTGGTCCAGATGATCTCTGAGGTCCTCGCGGGGAGGCTGGGCTGCCCTGCTAGGGGCGTCCCTCTTTTTCCCTTGAGGCTCAGAGACCTGCCTCAAGGAGGCAGTTTGCGCTGCCCTCAGCTGCTGCTGGAGCTGCTGGAGCTCTCGGACTAACCGCTCCTGCTTCTGGAGAAGAGCGTCTTGGGCTGCGACGTCTCCCTCCAGCGGCTGGAGGTTGATCGCGGCGCGTCTCCTCTACGGCAACAGCTTTATCTTTGCGGGGACGCTCGCGCCGGTGCTCGTCGCGTCGGGGTGGCACGGTTTCGTCCGCTGAGAGCGAGGCCTCGACTCCCTCTTGGAAGGGGATCTCGACAAAGAGTTGGGAGCCCAGGCGACCCTCGCCTGCGGATGTGCCTTGGACCGTTCGGGACCGTCCCTGAGGAGGGACGTCCGTCGACGGTGCTAGCCGCTCGAGGATTGCTCTCGAGGACTCTCCGCCCTTCTTAGCTTTCGATGGCATGGCTTCTGAGAGATTGAGGTTTAGAAGGTTGGGAAGGTTGGGATATTACTTTCCCACAGACGGCGCCAATTATAGGTGCAGAAAATAATGACCCACAATAAGGAGGGAGCCTTATAGGACTTATCCGATGATGATGATGACTGGGTGCCGTCCGAAAGCCTGAAAGAGAAGAGCAAACGATCAAAGGACCCTGGCCTGGGCGGCGCAAGGCTCTCCGATGCCAAAGTCAGTGTGGGAACTGGAACAATGGAAGGAGAGGGAGAAGAGAGACAGAGTAACGGCTCTGTGTATGAAATTGTGCGTACCTTTAATGGTGGTTTGAGCCTCTATTTATAGAGTTTGGGACGTATCTTTGGGAGATATCGTGGTGGGGTCTCATGATTCGACTGGGAAGCCATGATCAGCCCACGTTGCCATAAATGCGCGTCGGATCAGCCCACGTCGCATTTAATGCGCGTCTTGTTGGGCCAGATCGTGTTGGACGCCTTTGGCGGTAGGGGATCGTGGGATCTGCCCTCGGGCCTTGTCCTGATGTGGCCTCAGCCGCTGGATGTCGTGTCTGTCCCACTAGCTCGTGCCCCTATCCCTCCACGTGCCTGGTGACGTGGGGGATGAGGGGCGTGAGTGGAGACTCTTTCTGGCTTCGGCTTCCATCCCGGCTTCTTCAGCCGAGGTGGAGCTTTCTGCCGAGATGGCATCCGGGGTGGCCCAGCCGAGGTGGAGCTCCCTGCCGAGATGGCGCCCGGGGTGGGCCAGTTCGGCGCTAGTGGCCCGGAGCCGCCTGACTTCGGCCGGACCTCCTGCCCTGGTGGCCGGGGTGAGCTTGGTGCCACATGGATAGCACGCGGATGGCACGTGAGAGTGCTTAGTCTCATCTGATGGCTGTGATTAGTGTAATCCTGGGGTTCTGGAAATCTCCCCACACAATAACCAAGTCCATTATTTCATAATAGTCCTTTTAAGTTTTCTCACTTTTCATCATAAAAATAATTAGAAAGGAATCCAAACAATGATAATTTTTTTAAAATGTTCCAAAGAAAAATTAGTTCATTTGTATTCATATCCTATATTTCCAAAAATGCAGAGATGTATGCTCGACCCCGCATGTTTGTGATGGGCATCATAGCCTGCACTGAGTTGCTCAAAGAGGAGGTAAGACTGAAACTCAAACAATAACAATAGATCGTGGCACAGTGGAAGGTAAAGCGTGCTACAGCCGCATTACTTGGCCCGCTTGGCCTTGTGCACACACACAGCCAGAGGAAAGCACAAAGCACCCACATGGTACTATCATTTAGGTTTGCTAGAAAACTTATATACATACTTCCATAAAAGGAAGTAGAACACAATAGAGATTTTAATCAATGAGGGAGAAGGGAAAACCAAAACTTTCCCCACAACTCCAAATAAACCACACTTTACAACAGAGGAATTCATGAGGGCAATTCCATGTTTTGAAAATTTCTGACAACAATCTACAAACCATTTGGAATTCCTTTTTGTTTGATTACTAGAATTCTTTGTTTGATTGCTAGAATTCTCTGACAAACAAACAATTTAAAAAAAACAAGAATCGAATCAATCTCACCCAATTCAGATGAAAAATAAAATCAGAAGTCCCGTCCAGAGGAGGAGAGAAATCCAAATCACCCTACCTGAACGTAATTCACGAATCCATGGTCGAGCTGCTGGATCCTCTTCTTGTAGGCGAGCAAAACTGCGCCGATCTCCGGCGGAGAAAGATCAGAGAGGCGGACGGAGTGATTGGGAGTTTCGATCACCACTTCATGAAATCCAATCCCGTTCAAAACAAGAGGATTAGAATTAGGGCTGGGGTTAGGTATATGGTCTTCGGGCCTTTGGAGGGCGGCGTAGAGATTTTGTATGACTCGGACCTTCCAATCGGAGGAGGAAGAGGAAGAGGAAGAGTCAGGGATTCGGAAGATCTCGGGAGCGCATTCGTGTTCGTTTCCCGCACAGAAAGGACAAGAAGAGGAGTAGGAGGTCAGAGGATTGGGGTTGACGGGAGAATGTGATTTGAAATCGGAGGGTCGTCGAGCCCTTGCGGGGGAGAAAATCACCCATTTATTGAAGACGACATCTTTCCTGATTTCCGGGGTGCGACCAGTAGAAGCTGCCATCGCTGCTGCCTTTTCGATCTTTATCTTTTGCTTTCTTTCTTGTTTGATCCTTTCTTATTCGGATGGAGAATGCCGGAACGGTACAGTGGGAAAGAAGAAGGGGAGAGTTCCCAGTGCAATTCTTTTTCGTCGGCTCACTTCAAATGCATAGGGTGTATAGGTTGTGTCCCATCATAAAATGGGTTGTTTCTAGTTTTTACACTCTTTCCTCCTACTAATTGTTGATTGTTGATTGGCCTTCGCATCTAAGGTAATTTGTCTACACCCATTTAAATGTAAATAGTGAATATGTGTAAAATTTATGTATCAATTATATTTATTTATAATTATTTACGCATCTTACGTGTAAATTAGATTTGTAAATGATGTAAAACACCAAGATTTGAACACATGTTAATTACTTTATTATTTTAGTTTTATTCCTATATCTCAGTGATTTTTCTAAAGTTATTTATTATTGCAATACTTTAAAAATCTTTAAACATGTATATATGAATGTAAAAGAGATTGAAGAATGTATTTTATATAGCATTATGGCACCATTCAAAAATAAATATTAGCATAAAGCTTATGAGATGCATGGGGTAAGTTTTACCCAAATTGAATAATGAATTAAGATTAATATTGAATTGAATATCAATTAATAAAAATATTAATAATAATGCTATTTGCTTAACCATCATAATATATATTCATATTTAATTAATCAAACATGTTAGAATGTATTTTTGTGAAGGTGATCACTGATAGAAATGTATTTTTTTGAAAAGTATATTTCATGTCGAAAGACATGTTCTTTGGAATGATCTAAAATGCAAATGAAAATTTTGATATAAAATGAACATTTTTGTCTTCTTTTCAAATCATTATATTAGAATTTAATTTAATGAATAATAATTATCATTTACAAAATCTTTTAATACATTTACACATATCATTGGTACAAATATGGTAAAATAAATCATAGATGTAGATGATGCGAAAATAGTGTTATGAGACAAACATTGTAATAAAAAAATGCAATGTGTAAACGTTACATACTTAGAATTTGAATATTCATCATTTACATGTGTAAATTGTATTTACATATCCCATGTGTAAAAGACAAACGACCCCTAAGCCTAGGGTGTAACATTATATTTTGGAAATGTTTAACATGTAATGAAGAAAATCTCTCTCCCCCCCCCCCCCCCCCCCCCCTGTCTCTTTAGATATTTCGTCTCACAAAATACTTGCCAAATAATTTTTTATTCATTCATTTTCAAGAATGATGCACAATGGAACCACGAATTTTTAATTGGGGGGGCCAAAATAGAAGCACTAAATAAAGTAAAATTTTTAAATACAAAATGTACATTAAAAAAAATATTTAAGTTGTGCTCAATGTTGTTTCAATGAGATGGTATCTATTTGGTAATGAGATAACTATGATTGAAGTAGAATTTTATTTAATCATATACGGTTTTTGACAATGTTTTGGAGTAATCTAAACTTAAAAGTTTGGGCACACGTAGAGGATTTACATAATGGACATTAAGAATTTCTTATCATTTAGTTCAAATGTACTTAATCCAAAGAGTACGAAGGCTTTGATTCATGATAAATTCAATAGGTTTCTTAGTGGGTGCTCACTTGTATCGATCATTACAAATCTCCTCTCCAATGAGATTTAAGCCCTATATCGGATTAATCACATGTAAAAGATGTAAAGTTAATGAAAAATTCATATATTTTATAGTCAATCTAACGTTGGCTTGAGTGATATTTGACAAGGATCCATAAGAAAATGGAACCATTTGCTCTGAGCCATTAGATTTCTATAAGTGGGCCCCACTGAGAAGCTTCATGAGTTTCTAGCGAGTCCAACTCTAATAGATCTGGATAGGAGAAAAGTTTAATGTGAAATTAAAAAAAAATAGAATACCTAACTTAATAAATCAACTGATACATATAAATAAGTGGGAGGCAAACTTAAAATGTAAGCCATTAAAAAATACTTTTCTACTATTATCCATCGCCTTAAAAATTTGTGTAATAGGGCTTATTCCTACCGTGAGATAATCATGTCCAAAACATATTCGACATAGAGAGGCCACTACTATTTTTTTTATCAATTGGATTACTAACACTAATTGAAGTGAAATTACATTTGATGATGAAATACAAATGGACAATAATTTTGAATGGTTTAGATTTCAAACACGGCTAGGCATGTCAAACGGCCCGCCACGGCCCGCCCCAATCGGCACGGGCGGGCCACTAGGAAAAAACCCTAACGGGCCGTGCTGGAGTGGGCTGGGCCGTGCTGTGCCTCCATCCTGGCGTGCCTCTTTCATTTTTTTCCCGATTATTTTATTTTTTGTCTTTTCAGTATTAAAATTAAAAATTAGAACACAAGCACAGAGAATGACAAAGGTATTTAAGTGGTTCGGTCAAACTCCACCTACTCCACTGAGAAGAGAGAACCATTTGGATCTTAACTTCTTGAAGGTTTCTAAATAGGATTACCTTCAAAACCTTACAATCTTTTTTAGAAAATAAAAATAAAAAAAGAACAAAAAACTTATATATTTACAAATTACAATGAAGGAAAAAGTAAAAAATCAGATGAGTAGTCCACTAATGTATTCTGCTAAATCATAATCTTCTATTGCTGTCAACTCTTGCTTCCTCTTATTTTTCAAATACCAGTCTCGTAGGCAAATACAACATTCCACTGTTTCTTCAGTTAGATTTGTTCTTCTGTCATCCACCGCACATCCACCTGCACTAAAAGTCTATTCTGATGCGACATAAGACATTGGAATATTCAATAGATCACGAGCCATAGCGGCCAACACCTGGTAGATGCTTTCTTGTTGCTTCCACCAGGCTAAAAGACCAAAACTAGATGCATCATGCACCCGTATTACACTGACGTCAATATACGATGATAACTCCGTCACTGTATTACTTGAGCTTGAGCTGGATGCCATGCCTGTGGATAGAAAATAATACCACACATCCCACTCACCAACACCTGTTTGTTGGACTTCTAAATGGCCAATACTAAGCCCAGTTGTACCCATTTGCTCACAATAAAAATGAAAAAGTGATTGTAAATTTGCCCTTAAATTTGAAAAAATATTTAAATCTATATAATTCATATTTATATTTATTCCATCAATAAAAAAACTGTACACCACTTAATTTTAACCTAGGATCAAATACAACAGCTAAAGAGAATATCATTGGAGCCTCTTTCCAATAATTATTAATTTTTTCTTCCATGTTTCTAATAGTGTTGCTCAGTAAAAAATGATTTACTAAATCTATTGAGTTGTAAAGTAATTTTAAAAAGCTTCATTAAAGCTTCATTAGATGTGGGATAATATATCCCGAAAAAAAAAATAATGTTGAAGTATAAAAAGCTTCTAACAATTCTCTTATATGGGCACATAACTCCCAATGTTCATCACCAATTAATAAATCTTGTATATGAAATGCACAAAATTCATTTAAAACAGCTTTTCGGTCAAGTGTCTTGTTTAACAAATCATACATAGAATTTCATCTATGTTCTACCACTTTAGGTGTTTTAATAATTGATACGCCTTGCCTCGCACATATTTGGGCATACAATTGTCTTCTCTGTGCCGAGTAGAAAATAAATTTAGCAATGTCTTTAATAATATCTGTGTAACTTACAATATGCTTTAAACCAACCTTTACAATGAGATTTAAGATGTGACATACACATCTATTTTGGAAGATAGAGCTATCTATCAAAGTTGCAAGTGGCATCTGCAATCTCATTAGTTCAATAGCCACTGTATTATTATTGGCATTATCTAAAGTTATAGATATAACTTTTTCCTTAATATTGTATTCATCTAGTTTTTTCAAAATAAATGTACTTACTCTAGTGTCATTGTGTGGCCATTCAAGACAGCTAAAACTAGTTATATGTTTATTAATAATTCATTTTGCACCTATGTTATGTGCAGTAATACAAAGAAAACTATCACCCCTTAAGAAGTCCACATATCTGTAGTTATGACTATTCTACCAGGAATTTCTGCAAGGTAATTTTTAATATTTATTTTTTCTTCCTCCTAGAGTCTAATAACATCATTTCTAGCGGTATTTCTTGAAATATTATGAAATTGTGGTTGACAGTTTTTCTGGACCTATTCTTCAAAAAATTCATTTTCAACAAAAGAAAATGGTAATTCAGATAACACAATCATTTTAACAAGATTTTGTCTAGCACTTTGTGCATTAAAAAAAGAAGACTCAAACTGCTACTACTACCACCACCACCAGTAGTAGAAATTTGGGTCTGTGAACCAAGCCTCCTTGCCCCTACATCCGCCGGCTTATGTAAGGCTAAACACCTTTGCCTATGCCTTGACAAATGGCCGTACCCGATTTTGAATCGGCACAATAAATTTTACTACAAAATTTGCATTTTGCTTTTTCAACTTTATTTTCGTTATCAATAACATCAAACCTTGTATATATATCTCAAACTATTGAAGTTCTATTCTTCTTGGTTAGTCTATGGAAACTCTGAGGAAAGGGGGGTGGTAAATCACCAACTTCATCTTCTAATTCAATAAAATCTTCTTCTACCCCTAAATTAACGGAAGAAGATTCTGTGGGAAATCTTCTAGCCATACTTCAAAAAATAAAATTTAAAAATAATAACAGTAATAGGCCAATAGCCTTCTTTTGTGATAATTAATATAAGAAAGGGGAGAAAATTAGAGTTAATATAATATATTATAAACTTATATATATATGGAATCTCAAATTTAAATAATATAAATACCTTTAAATCTTTGAAGGCCCTTTAATCTTGTCTCTTGATGATTTGATCTTTGGCCCTCCAAAAACTTATTAGAAAGAGTGAAAGAGTTGAATGCTTTGAGAGAGAGCTAGAGAGTGTATAGAAAGTGAGAGAGTTGTGTAAATTGGTGAGGAATGAGAATGAGAGGGTTATGGTATTTATAGACTTTGTAAAATTGAAAATGACACAAATTAAACACCCCTTATATGACCTTTTTACAGCTATTGGAGGGGGGTAAAATGGACTTTTTTCAAACATATAGCCGTTTTTTGCCGTTGGGAGGGCCGGTGGGCCGTGCCAAACGGGCCAAACATGCCTAGGATCCTCGGCCCATGGCATGGGTCGTGCCGGGCCATGGGCCATTGACTGTCGGGCCGGGCCGACCCATTTGACATGCCTAAACACGGCCCACATTGATGAAATGGGCATAATGATGGAGAGTTCATTATAATATTGATGACTTGTAAATATATTTAATAAATGTTAAAATGGTTTTTGTTATTATGGATTCAGAGCTGAAAAAATAGTTGAACGGGGGAGACTAGGGCAAAACTCAGATTCGTTAATCTCTAATCCACGAAGTCTGATGGCAGCAAGAAAATCCATCATCTCTCCCTTTCTTTCTTCGTATTTCATTCATTCTTTCTTCCATCTCTTCTCTTACCTTCCTTTACTTTCCTTTCTTCTCTCCCCTTTTTCTTCCCTCAAAGTTAGCTAACCCGATAACAACAATTTCCTTAATCAATTTCACTCTCTATCTCCTACTCTTTCTTTCATGATTTATTCATTTCTCTCTCCAACCCTTACTTTTTTTTTCTTTTTCTTTCTTTCAGTTACTACAATTTTGCCAACAATTTTCGGCATTTATATTATTAATGAATCATTAATTAAAGAATGACCTTGAATGAGGTTCCAAAGTGGGAAATTAATGGATGGACAAACAATGGAGGGGCCATGGTTACATAACATTTAAGGAATTTCATGGATTTTAGGGGGGCCATGGCCCCTGCCAGCCCCCCTAGGTCCGCCCCTGATGATGCACATGCCTAGGTATCCATCAATGGGTCCTCAAGTGGAAGTAACACTCTTGACCCCTACCATATCATAGGCAAAAATTTTTTAAAAATGGAGTAAATAAGGTTAATTTTATATTAAAATTTTAAAATACAAATAAGTGAAACGCCGACAAGAGGGCTTCATTTGGTTATGCAATTGGTCACTAGATGTAATCCCATCAACCAATTTTTGCTGGCCCTATATTTGTATTCCAAACCATTCAATTTGTTGGTTGAACTTACAAAGTTGAAGGCTTTCCAGTATATTTCTTAAATCTCTATATGTATTTTGAGTGATTTGTGAAAAATACTCAAAACTTTTTAACCTATACATCTATTTGTTTTTCACTTCTCCTTGATAGAAATCTTATTTGGTGCACATGATGTACATGGAAGCTGCTGTGGGGTCCACTTAGGGATGGGACCGGGGGATCTGTTAATCCGGTTGGGGCCTACATAAGTAGAAAATATATAGCCCATCTCACCATCCTAACCCCTTTATCAATGGCTAATAAGTCTCACCCCTTTAAAAATTGACTTGTCAATGCAAGTGTAGAGACCTACGGACGGGTGTAAGAAATTAGACCAATGTAATTCAAGGGGTCCTGTTTGTGCTATCAATTTGGATGGGTCATCGGGGTGGGCCCCACTATGACGTGTGCATGTGATTTCTCAACTATCTCTGTTGGTTTTTTTTTTTTCTAAAGATTTGTTTATTGAGAATCGTGACAATAATTAGTTCAATGACATAGAGAGATGATGAAAGGTCTTGTTCAATGCTAGTTTTGGGCCTTTTCTCTCAAATTTGTAATTTATATGAGATTCTACTAAAGGGGTGTCATACCCTGACCAAGGTTTAGTACGATTGATATTGTTTTTAGTTTTTAGCCGTGATTAGTCTCTAAGTGGGACTAGAGGACGTTTAGCTTGGGTTTTAGCTAGAATAAAGTTTTGAATAGCTTTGGGGAATTTTGAGAGCCGTTGAGCTTGATTTGGCATGGCCCGGGGTGGCCCGTGTGACGCGTGTGCGTGTGGGGAGAATTATCCTTTATTTTGAAAATTCTGATTTTTACTCCTTTAGATGTGTCTTAGCATATTCTACAACCTTTATGTTTGCTTCGTCTTTATTCGAACCCCAGAAATCACATTTTTCGAGAAAAAATGCAAAACATACTTTTCACACCAAATCTGTGCATGAATTTTCAAAATTTGCAAATCATGAAGAAAATATACTTTTTGAAAACTAGATTTTCGACGATCGATTTTCCCTTCTCTGTCGATCTCACCCGGAACCCACAAATGATGATTTCAGCCATTTGAACCTTAGGGGCTAGTGGGGCTCTGTCGATCTCACCCGGGACCCACAAATGATGATTTCAACCATTTGAACCTTAGGGGCTAGTGGGGCCCACAGCTCATTTGAAATCAACTAAACCCACGTTTGTTTTCTCCTTCCCATTTCCCTGTTCAGTTCAGAATGAGAGAGAGAGTTTTTCCTCTCCTTCTCCCTCCTCCTTGCCTTTGCATGCCTCCCTTTTGGTGCCAAAAGTGAAAATCTGATTTCACTACCTTCTTCCCCATCTCTAGAGCTTTCCAAAGACATTGTTTTTGAAGGACTTCAGCAGATGAAACCATCTTTTTCTTCAAGCTCTTCTTGCTGATTTGTGCATTTTCAGGTTAGGCCCTGACTTCTCCTCTTAGCTATGGGTTCCTTTGACCCTTAGGAGGTCTTCCATCATGCATGGAAGGGGGTTCTTGGAGGACCCCTTTCCTCTTTCAAATTTTGGGGTCTTGAATTCCTTCCATGGGGTTTTGTAGATAGAAGGTTTTGCCATAGTAGAGGAGTGCTTGGAGTGTTTTAGGGCCAATTTGAACCAAGGTAAGTGAATAAGATGATAATTGAATGCATGCAACCTAAATGTATACTTATTTCTCAAAATTCTAGATGTTTTCATTCTCATACACTAATTGTTTCTCTCTACAATTAGATAGGTGCCTTTCTAGAATTGCTTTAGTGTATGAATTATGCTTTTCTGTAAGTTGTCCTTTATGACAACATGGATTTCCCTTGTCAAATTGATGTTTTTAAGCATGGAAAATGCCCTTTAGAATTCTATATTTTTGTGTATTATGCTATGTTTTTCTGAAATTGATTTGGTGATTAGAATGGGTGGTAGTATTTGAAGTTGATTGGAGTTTTGTTTGAGGCTATGAGGAGCTCAGACTTTATAGGAATGGAGGTGGAAATGGATGGAAGAGAAAGGGAATCATAAACATGTTTAAAGACAAAGATTTTCTCCCACTGTAGAGTTCAACCAGTAGGTTGTCCGCTCGAGCAGACATGGGGTCACTTGAGCGGACAAGTTATTGTCTAGCCAGGAACAGGCCAGAAGGCCTGCTCACTCTACCGAGCAACTTTTGGGATTGACAGAAGCCTGCTCGCTCGAGCGAGTTGAGGCTCCGCTCGAGCGCACAAGCTTCTGGGAGCAGTCTGCTCGAGTGGATGAATCCTCGCTCGAAGGGACCTGAGTTCTATCCTGGGGCTATGTTATGCACACTATTTTCCACTATTTTAGTGTGCAGATCTCTCCTAAAGGCCCTTTGTTGTTGGAATGTAAATTTGAACACAAAAATACTTGGTGACCTGGATATCAAAGAGGAAAAAGGAGGATGTAGGTACTTGAATTACAGGGGGAATTCTCTCAAGTCTCGATATACACTTGGTGTTCTCAACTGTCAAAGACCTTCCGAGGCACCAAATTCCTTGTTCATTATCCGATATTAGGATACTAAATGTATAACAAGATGGCCCTAGGTAAGCCAATCAACCGCTACTAATTACCCATTGCAAGTTCGAGGATTCATACGCTTTTATTGTAAATTGATTTGAAATAGCTTTGAGTGGTTCGCCACGTTGGAAAATCTCTGTAAGACTGCTCGTTTCCGTATTTATCCATTTGTACTTTGTTCAAAGTAGTCTTTTTATCGATTTGAAATGTATCTCGATGATTTGATTTGTATCGATTCGGATTTTGGTCGACACCACTAAGCTTGGGTCGCCTAGTCGGGCTGATCACCCAGCTTGGGATCCTGAAATGCTTTCGCCAACTACAGCTTAGATACTTTGTTCGTTTGTTACCCATTCAGTGGCGGACTCCGTTTGTTACCCATCTATATCGGGCAATTATGTATTATATGTTTGCTCCGGCCATTTTATATGGCAACGGTTATTTTGATTGCTCTTGTTACTTCGGTAATAGGAGAATATAGCTCAATGTGGGTTGCCATTGTTTTGTTCGGTTCGCATTAATCTTTTAAATGTTCTCAATGTTAATTCTTGAATGCTGTATTTTGTATTCCTTAACTCATCGTTACTTATGCTTAGACTTTCAAATGTATCATTATGATTTTAAATGTCTTTGCAAAAACTTGTCTTTCTGTTATCTGCTTTATTTGCTTGCCAAGTCGTTGTGTCTGATACTCACTTGTTTGGTGCCAGATGTCGATCTCGTTGCTCGTGAGGAGGAGGCGTTTGAGCCGCCTGTTACTAGAGAATGGCAGCCCGACGATGTCATCTAGACATCGGGTTAGGTGATGAGACACGTATCACATCTTGGGGTTGATGTTTATTTTGGGAACTTGTTTACTAGCCTTTGTTAGCTTTTTATTGGCATGTATAACTTTAAACTTACTTTTGGTGATTTGTATAATTTAACTCTAACTTTGGGTTTGCTTATGTATATGTTTCTCATTTTGATATGAGGCTTGAATATCTTTATATGCCTTTGATGTTGTTTGTGTGTTTGCTACATGCTTCCGCGCAAATATGTCCATTGTGAATTTGATTGTCAGGTTGTGATGAATCGCTTTGGAATCCACACCGTGGAAACCTGTGGGAAAACCAGCATAAGAGGGCAAAAATTTTCGGCCCGCCGCGCTGCGGCTCAGGATTAGGGCCTTGGCTGGCTCGGTCTCGGTCCTGGATCGTGACAAGGGGAGACTGCTTGATCGATATTTATGGATCTTCAACTTTGCTTCTTTCATTTTTTCCCCTTTGGTTAGAAGGTTGTCGCGACCCCGGACCGAAAGGGGGAAAAGGATCCGAGTCCGGGAGGTCGGGACGGGTCGGGTTGATGCCGCGCCACGTGCATCTCTTTGGCTATAACGCACACGGAATTAAAAGAATATTTATCCGTGCACGTGATTTCCCACAGGGTTCCGCGGTGAGGATTATCTTTACACATCATCTCACATGTAACCATATCAAACACATTTTCATAATTGCGGAAGCGTGTAGTAAACCATATTAATACCATTCAAATCCATAAACAAGACTGATTTATGGTTAACATGATAAGATATCAGGATGAGCAATGATCAAGCATGTTTTCCCCAAAAGTAAAGTTAAGTGTAATTACAAAGTATCAGTTAATTAAAACTCCCAAAATAACGGTCAACAAAGACCGTACAACCAAATGAAATCTAAACCAAAGATATCAAGTTCCCAAGGTGTATCGTTCTCAAGGCAAGGCCGAATGTCTACATGACATCATCGGCTTGCCACTCAATCACTCGTTGCGGTGCACCGACCGCCTCCTCTGGCTCCTCCTCAAAGGCAATAAGCTCGGGACCTGAGTACCAAAATAAATGGATCAGACACGACGGTCTGGCAGGTGGGTGAAAAGACATAACAATAATAAAACAATGATGCTATGCAAGAGTTAAGAAAACTTATGGATAAACAATGAACTTTATAAAAGACAATGTATCATTTCAAAAGAAGTACATATGCAATAAATCAAGTAAGGTAACAAGGATTTGGAAACTGTCAAGATGGCAACCCCACAAGCTAGATCCTCCCTTCACCGAAGTGAAGAGAGCGCATACCCTAACAAGATCATTGTCCTCAGTCACACGAGGTGAGGAGGAACAACTATAAATATTATAATATACATATATATATACTCTGCGGGACCACGGTAGCGAACCGGGTAAAAACTCTGCACATTCCAGACTGCAGCTGGCTATCGGGAGGGGAAGGAACCCCAAGTCGGAGGATCAAACCGACGAGGTCGTCCAAGCTCAGTGGTGCCGACTCATAGGTCAAATACGATAAATCAAATCATATGCACAGTAAGAAACGGGGTGCCATAGGCACAAATACACATCCATCTCAAGTCGCCATATACCAGTTAGCAAAAGCTAAACACATCACTTTTAGTACTCTTGTAACAGTCCAGTCATATCAAGTTGGTTTGAAATCCCAAAATAAGAGTTTAGTTGAAAATTAAATACAAATAGTTTTTCATACATTTACAGGCCAACAATGGGGTTTCTAGGATTGAATCAGTGCGAATAGGGTCCCGTATGTCGGTTATGATGAAATTTTGGTACTCTTTAAGAGTTAGGGACATTTCGGGTCCTTATACACATTGATCAATCTAGAAAACCTCATGGAGTTTCCACGATGCGGTTCTTCCTTCCTTCGGACTTCATATAATGCCTTACCCATCCTTGAATAGCATTGGACCTCCAAACAATACTTCCACACTACAGCCCTTCACAATATACCCCAATCTTTCATGGGTTTGAACGCATCATTATAGGTTCAATGTCTTCAAATAAGAAGATAAGGGATAGAGCTGAATTGGACTTGAGTATGGACTTGGGGTGAATCTGGAAAATAGTCCCATAATTCTCTCATTTTACAGTTCATTTTTATTCAGTCCGATCGATCGGACCTGAAGGGCGATCGATCGGTCCTGAAGACCCTCTCAGTTATTTACAGTCCGATCGATCGGACCTGATGGGCGATCGATCGGTCCTGCAAACCCTCTCAGTTAATTACAGTCCGATCGATCGGACCTGATGGGCGATCGATCGGTCCTGCAAACCCTCTCAGTTAATTACAGTCCGATCGATCGGACCTGATGGGGCGATCGATCGGCCCTGTAGCGAACCTCAACCCATTTGGTTGAATCCTTCTCTTGTCCAACTCCTATCCATTTCCTTTCTTCCCCCTTCTTCCATACATATCTTCACAATTAATTGGGTTATTCCTTGCCTCATTATCTCATCAAATCATCGTTCAAAGTCAATAAGACTAAATCATCAAACATGATAATTCATTAAAACCATCAATGAAGACAAATCAAGATTTTGCATAAAACATGATAAAACACATGAGAATCATTTCATCCACTTGCCTTGGGTCCAATTGCAATTCAATTGAGCTCTAATCACCTCTTAGGCCAAAATCAAACACCTATACACAAAACCCCCAAAACCAAACCCTAAATCAACAAAATCCAAATAAAACAAGACGAAATTCTCCAATAACTGAAATAGAGTTTCCCTAGGGCTAAACAATCGAGATTATAACATTTTTAGGAAAATCACTTACAAGGAAGTTCTTCAAAAAGCAAAGTGTTGTCCAAAGTAAGACTTGGAGTGGGCGGTTTTCTTCAAAATTTGTGTCCAGATGAAGGCCTTGAGATGAGGAAGAAGATTGTAGCAACTAATTCTCCATTAGCACTAGTTTAGTGGGTGATTGGAGATGAAGAAGCAAGAAAAGGTAAGGGAAAACCCTTAGGGCTGGGATTTCTCTTCTCCTCTAGGGTTTTTTGCCAGAAATGGGAAAAAGAAGAAGAAGCTTTCTATATATAGTAAGTGAGGATGGGGCCCACAACTTAAAGAACTTCTCGGGCTCAAAACATGGTCCTCGGGGCTTCAAACGAATTCGACGAAGAAGACAAAGTTGATCGGCAAAATTTCTAGTTTCCAAAAAGTATATATTTTGCACATTTTGGTGACATTGAAATCGGTGTCCAGATTTTGGGTAAAAAGACCATTTTGCCCTCAATTAGTGAAAAATCAGGTTTAAGGTCCTCGAATGAAAACGATGTCAACATGAAAACTGTAGGGATTAATAAAATAAGTTCAATGGTTTAAAACACGATTCTTGGAAATCATCGGTAAACCCCCAATCTCACATAATTCGTAACAAGAACCCCCAAAGGGTCCCACACATCAAAAGGCTCTCCAAATTCCCCAAAGCTATTATAAAAGCTATTCTAATCCCCAACTAATCCAAAAGCCACTAAACACACTTAAAACTAAAACACAACTCAAACAACTCTAAACGAGGTCTCTCGGGTCGGGGTCTTACATCCTCCACCCCTTAGGACATTTGGTCCTCCAAATGGAGATTAAAACTCACCTCCGGTAGAAGATGTGGGTACTTCTTCTGAACCTGATCCCGTAATTCCCAAGTTGCTTCTTCCGGTCCATGATTCTCCCAAAGTACCTTGACCCACTGAATAGTCCGAGTTCTCAATTCTTGTTCTTTGGTGTCAATGATCTGCTTAGGCTTCTCAACATAGGTCGCATCTTCTCGAATTTCCAACGGCTCATAACGGAGTATGTGTAGCCTGTCGGGAACATACTTCTTCAACATAGATACATGGAAAACATTGTGTACGCCGGAAAGTTCGGGTGGTAAGGCTAACCTGTAAGCCACATCACCAATCCTACTCACAATGTCGTACGGTCCAATGTATCTCCTAGACAATTTGCCCTTCTGTCCAAACCTCAAAGTTCCACGAGTAGGTGACACTTTCAAGAAAACCTTATCTCCTTCTTTGAACTGTAAATCCCTTCTGTGAGAATCTGCATAACTCTTCTGTCTACTCTGAGCCACTTTCAGACGTTCTTGGATCAACTTTACCTTGTCACTTGTCTCACTAACAATGGTCGGTCCATGGAAACTGCGAGTACCAACTTCTTCCCAACAAACAGGTGTTCTACACCTTCTGCCATACAAGGCCTCAAAAGGTGCCATACCGATACTCGAGTGAAAACTGTTGTTGTAAGCGAACTCACACAACGGTAAGGCTTCATCCCATTGAGTCTTGAAATCTAGTACACAAGCTCGAAGCATATCCTCAAGCGTCTGAATTGTCCTTTCTGACTGACCATCGGTCTGTGGGTGATAGGCTGTGCTGAACTGTAACTTCGTACCCATAGACTCATGCAATGTCTTCCAAAATCTTGAGACAAATCTGCTGTCTCTATCGGATGTGATGGAAACTGGCTGTCCATGACGACTGACAATTTCTGTGACAAACAACTGTGCCAAAGGTAACATATGCATCTTCTTCCCAGTCTTCATCGGTAGGAAATGAGCTGACTTGGTGAGACGGTCCACTATGACCCAAATAGCATCATTTCCCTTACTAGTCTTCGGTAAACCCGATATGAAGTCCATGGTAATATGCTCCCATTTCCATTCCGGAATCTCTAATGGTCGTAGTAACCCTGGAGGCTTCTGGTGTTCTGCCTTGATCAACTGACATGTCATACAACGAGAGACGAAAGCTGCTATCTCTCTCTTCATGTTATTCCACCAAAATCTGCCCTTCAAATTCTGGTACATCTTCGTACTGCCCGGGTGTATGGAATACTTGGTATCATGTGCCTCAGACATGATATCATTCCTCAAGTCCTCCAAGTTAGGCACACACAGACGGTCTCGGTAATACAAAACTCCATCAATAACACGAAAATCAGGACGATCTGCTATATGCTCAAAAATCTTAGCCAATTCTGGGTCTTGTAACTGACTCTCTTTGATCTTCTGAATGAAAGAAGGTTCTGACACTGACATGTTTGCTAACATGACACCTTCTCTTAGTGGCTGAAAATCTACACCCAACTCTTCTAACTGCTGTACCACATAAGTCCCCCGAAGACTTGCCATGTTCACTGACTTTCTGCTCAAGGCATCTGCAACTACATTCGCTTTTCCCGGGTGATACTTGATTGGAAAATCATAGTCTTTAATATATTCCATCCATCTCCTTTGCCTCATGTTCAACTCCTTCTGAGAAAACAAGTACTGTAGACTACGGTGATCGGAGTGAACCTCAAACTTCTCTCCATAGAGGTAGTGTCTCCACATCTTCAATGCTAACACCACTGCTGCCAACTCAAGATCATGCGTTGCATAGTTCTTTTCATGATCCTTCAACTGCCGAGATCCATATGCAACTACCTTCCCATCTTGCATTAGCACGCATCCAAGCCCAACATTAGAAGCATCGGTAAAAATGGTAAAACCGCCGCTCCCAGATGGCAAAGTAAGGACTGGAGCTGTAGTCAATCTCTTCTTCAGCTCTTGAAAACTAGCTTCACACTTGTCTGTCCAAACATATGGTGCATTCTTCCTTGTCAACTTCGTCAAAGGTGACGCAATCGACGAAAATCCTTGCACAAACCTCCGATAATATCCTGCCAATCCAAGAAAACTCCTGATTTCTGATGTATTCTTCGGTCTATCCCAATTCATGACTGCCTCAATCTTGGACGGGTCCACTGATAATCCTTCCTTAGAAATGATATGGCCCAAAAATGTGACTTGGTCCAACCAAAATTCACACTTACTAAGCTTTGCAAACAACTGATTCTCCCTCAATAGCTGGAGTGCTATCCTCAAGTGTTCTTCATGTTCTCCTTTGGTCTTGGAATACACCAAAATATCATCAATAAACACCACTGTAAACTGATCCAAATACTCCGCAAATATTTTGTTCATCAATGCCATGAAAACTGCCGGTGCATTAGTCAAACCAAATGGCATCACTAGAAACTCATAGTGTCCATATCTTGTCCGAAAGGCTGTTTTTGGCACATCTGAGTCTCTAACTCTCAACTGATGGTAGCCTGACCTCAAATCAATCTTCGAAAAGTAAGCAGCTCCTTGCAACTGATCAAACAATTCATCTATCCTTGGCAACGGATATTTGTTTTTGATGGTCACTTGGTTCAATCTTCTATAGTCAATACACATTCTCATAGAACCATCCTTCTTCTTCACAAACAAAACTGGTGCTCCCCACGGTGACACACTAGGTCTCACAAAACCTTTGTTCAAAAGTTCTTGCAATTGCATCTTCAACTCTCCCAATTCTGCCGGAGCCATTCTGTAAGGTGCGATAGATATCGGAGCGGTCCCCGGTAACAACTCAATAGTGAAGTCTATCTCTCTAATGGGTGGCAATCCTGGTATCTCCTCCAGGAAAACATCCGGAAACTCACAAACAATTGGGATCTCCTCCACCCCTTGGGACCGTTTATCCTCCGTGATAAACGCCAAATAACCCTCACAACCACTTTTTAGAAGCCTATCAGCCTTCAATGCTGAAATAAATCCTGCACCAGAATTACTCCTCTCTCCCTGAAACAACACCCCTGCTTGGGTCTCCTCTAACTTAAAAGTTAGGGTCTTATGAAAACAATCCATAGTAGCATGGTATCCTGCTAACCAATCCATCCCTAGGATGACATCAAAATCCTGCATCTCTAATAAAATGAGATCTGCCGGTAATACTACTTCTCCTATCATGACTGGACAACTAGGGTAAAAAGTTCTACAAACAACTTCCTTACCTAAAGGGGTAGTCACAGTCAGAATGAAACTCAACTCTCTAGCATGCATATCAATCAACATAGCAAATTTTGGAGATAGGAATGAGTGAGTAGAGCCAGGGTCAAACAAAACCTTAGCATCAAAACCACAAACGAGAAGTGTACCTTCCACTACATTGCCTTCAGCCTCCACATCAGCTCTATTGACAGCATAGAGTTGTGCCCTTTGTGGTGGCCTGTTCTGCCCTTGCTGTTGCCTGCCTTGTGGTGCATTCCTATTCTGATTCTGAGGACGCTGATTCTGATTTTGATTCTGCCCTTGCTGACGGACCTGTTGTTGCTGTTGTTGTTGTGGCCTAAACTGTGGCTGAGGTGCCTGTTGTTGTAGTGGCCTTGCTTGATTCTGAACCACTAGCGCATTTTGAGGTGGTGCCTGACGCTGTGCTCCTTGCTGCTGC
The DNA here is from genome assembly GCA_012931725.1 of Litsea cubeba. Lineage (NCBI taxonomy): Eukaryota > Viridiplantae > Streptophyta > Magnoliopsida > Laurales > Lauraceae > Litsea > Litsea cubeba. The sequence continues at coordinate 126,104,553 of CM022946.1, forward strand.
CTGTTATGTCTATCAGGCCTTGGGCAATCCCTCATTTGGTGGTCCAATGAACCACATCTAAAACATGCTCCCGTGATAGTACGACATTGGGCATTCCCATGATGTTTCCCACAATGGATACAAACATCCGGATTTTGCACATTTTGCTCTTGTCTTGGCCTCTTGTTCTGATTGTTTCTTTGTTGATTGTTCTGCTGCTGGCCTTGACCCTTTCCTTGGTTCTTGACAATCTTGTTGTGAAAGTTCTCAAATTTGTATGCTCTCTTGACAGCTTCTTCAAAGGTAACGGGTGGTACAACCCCGGTAGCATCCCTCTCAATAATCGGGTGAAGTCCCTCAAGGAACTTGGTTATCTTCTTCTTAACAGTGTCTATCAGCTCTGGAGCATACCTTGACAATCTCTCGAATTTGATAAGGTATTCGAGGACTGTCATGTTCCCTTGTACAAGTTGCTGAAATTCAGCTGCCTTTTGTCTCTTGACATGTGCAGGTACGTATTTCTCTCCAAACTGTCTCTTGAAGTTAACCCAAGCTTCTGCATCAGCCATTTCCCTATATTCTGTCCTGACGGTCTTCCACCAAATATCTGCTAAACCCACAAACATAGAGGCTGCAAGCTGTACACGTTCCACACCGGTACATATGAAGATCTCAAATATGTTTTCGGTGTGCTCAAGCCAATCATCTGCTGCCATTGGGTCCTCAGTCCCCAAAAATTCTTTCGGTCCTCTCTTCCTGAACCGCTCATACAGCACATTAGGATCATTCCCTCTAACATTCACCGGACCAGGTGGTGCAACTGGGATTGGTTCCGGTCTCCTCTCCAATATTCCCAACAACTGTGCCTGCATTTGAGCTATCTCCCTAGCATGATCCTCATCTTTCTTAAGCATCTGTTCTTGCAATCTGGTCTGTGTCTCAAATGCTTGTGCTTGGAGCCTAGCCTGATTCTCATTGGCCTGGCGTTGTTGGTCTATCATAGCCTGCATCATCTGTTGGAATTGGTTCTGCATATTGTTGTCCTGAAGTTCCTCTGTACTAAGCCCTGCACTCTCGCTGTTACTGGCAATGTGATTACTGTTTGCTGTTCTTTTGCGAGGTGGCATAACGCTGCAAAACAAATTGTTAGCACATATAAATCAAGTACAGGGTGGTCACACATTGCTCACACGATTCTATCTAACTGATCCTCGCCACGTACTTAAGATTTCTAGTTTCTTTTAATTGCCTGAAACATGTCCCGCTCTGATACCAGTCCTGTCGCGACCCCGGACCGAAAGGGGGAAAAGGATCCGAGTCCGGGAGGTCGGGACGGGTCGGGTTGATGCCGCGCCACGTGCATCTCTTTGGCTATAACGCACACGGAATTAAAAGAATATTTATCCGTGCACGTGATTTCCCACAGGGTTCCGCGGTGAGGATTATCTTTACACATCATCTCACATGTAACCATATCAAACACATTTTCATAATTGCGGAAGCGTGTAGTAAACCATATTAATACCATTCAAATCCATAAACAAGACTGATTTATGGTTAACATGATAAGATATCAGGATGAGCAATGATCAAGCATGTTTTCCCCAAAAGTAAAGTTAAGTGTAATTACAAAGTATCAGTTAATTAAAACTCCCAAAATAACGGTCAACAAAGACCGTACAACCAAATGAAATCTAAACCAAAGATATCAAGTTCCCAAGGTGTATCGTTCTCAAGGCAAGGCCGAATGTCTACATGACATCATCGGCTTGCCACTCAATCACTCGTTGCGGTGCACCGACCGCCTCCTCTGGCTCTTCCTCAAAGGCAATAAGCTCGGGACCTGAGTACCAAAATAAATGGATCAGACACGACGGTCTGGCAGGTGGGTGAAAAGACATAACAATAATAAAACAATGATGCTATGCAAGAGTTAAGAAAACTTATGGATAAACAATGAACTTTATAAAAGACAATGTATCATTTCAAAAGAAGTACATATGCAATAAATCAAGTAAGGTAACAAGGATTTGGAAACTGTCAAGATGGCAACCCCACAAGCTAGATCCTCCCTTCACCGAAGTGAAGAGAGCGCATACCCTAACAAGATCATTGTCCTCAGTCACACGAGGTGAGGAGGAACAACTATAAATATTATAATATACATATATATATACTCTGCGGGACCACGGTAGCGAACCGGGTAAAAACTCTGCACATTCCAGACTGCAGCTGGCTATCGGGAGGGGAAGGAACCCCAAGTCGGAGGATCAAACCGACGAGGTCGTCCAAGCTCAGTGGTGCCGACTCATAGGTCAAATACGATAAATCAAATCATATGCACAGTAAGAAACGGGGTGCCATAGGCACAAATACACATCCATCTCAAGTCGCCATATACCAGTTAGCAAAAGCTAAACACATCACTTTTAGTACTCTTGTAACAGTCCAGTCATATCAAGTTGGTTTGAAATCCCAAAATAAGAGTTTAGTTGAAAATTAAATACAAATAGTTTTTCATACATTTACAGGCCAACAATGGGGTTTCTAGGATTGAATCAGTGCGAATAGGGTCCCGTATGTCGGTTATGATGAAATTTTGGTACTCTTTAAGAGTTAGGGACATTCCGGGTCCTTATACACATTGATCAATCTAGAAAACCTCATGGAGTTTCCACGATGCGGTTCTTCCTTCCTTCGGACTTCATATAATGCCTTACCCATCCTTGAATAGCATTGGACCTCCAAACAATACTTCCACACTACAGCCCTTCACAATATACCCCAATCTTTCATGGGTTTGAACGCATCATTATAGGTTCAATGTCTTCAAATAAGAAGATAAGGGATAGAGCTGAATTGGACTTGAGTATGGACTTGGGGTGAATCTGGAAAATAGTCCCATAATTCTCTCATTTTACAGTTCATTTTTATTCAGTCCGATCGATCGGACCTGAAGGGCGATCGATCGGTCCTGAAGACCCTCTCAGTTATTTACAGTCCGATCGATCGGACCTGATGGGCGATCGATCGGTCCTGCAAACCCTCTCAGTTAATTACAGTCCGATCGATCGGACCTGATGGGCGATCGATCGGTCCTGCAAACCCTCTCAGTTAATTACAGTCCGATCGATCGGACCTGATGGGGCGATCGATCGGCCCTGTAGCGAACCTCAACCCATTTGGTTGAATCCTTCTCTTGTCCAACTCCTATCCATTTCCTTTCTTCCCCCTTCTTCCATACATATCTTCACAATTAATTGGGTTATTCCTTGCCTCATTATCTCATCAAATCATCGTTCAAAGTCAATAAGACTAAATCATCAAACATGATAATTCATTAAAACCATCAATGAAGACAAATCAAGATTTTGCATAAAACATGATAAAACACATGAGAATCATTTCATCCACTTGCCTTGGGTCCAATTGCAATTCAATTGAGCTCTAATCACCTCTTAGGCCAAAATCAAACACCTATACACAAAACCCCCAAAACCAAACCCTAAATCAACAAAATCCAAATAAAACAAGACGAAATTCTCCAATAACTGAAATAGAGTTTCCCTAGGGCTAAACAATCGAGATTATAACATTTTTAGGAAAATCACTTACAAGGAAGTTCTTCAAAAAGCAAAGTGTTGTCCAAAGTAAGACTTGGAGTGGGCGGTTTTCTTCAAAATTTGTGTCCAGATGAAGGCCTTGAGATGAGGAAGAAGATTGTAGCAACTAATTCTCCATTAGCACTAGTTTAGTGGGTGATTGGAGATGAAGAAGCAAGAAAAGGTAAGGGAAAACCCTTAGGGCTGGGATTTCTCTTCTCCTCTAGGGTTTTTGCCAGAAATGGGAAAAAGAAGAAGAAGCTTTCTATATATAGTAAGTGAGGATGGGGCCCACAACTTAAAGAACTTCTCGGGCTCAAAACATGGTCCTCGGGGCTTCAAACGAATTCGACGAAGAAGACAAAGTTGATCGGCAAAATTTCTAGTTTCCAAAAAGTATATATTTTGCACATTTTGGTGACATTGAAATCGGTGTCCAGATTTTGGGTAAAAAGACCATTTTGCCCTCAATTAGTGAAAAATCAGGTTTAAGGTCCTCGAATGAAAACGATGTCAACATGAAAACTGTAGGGATTAATAAAATAAGTTCAATGGTTTAAAACACGATTCTTGGAAATCATCGGTAAACCCCCAATCTCACATAATTCGTAACAAGAACCCCCAAAGGGTCCCACACATCAAAAGGCTCTCCAAATTCCCCAAAGCTATTATAAAAGCTATTCTAATCCCCAACTAATCCAAAAGCCACTAAACACACTTAAAACTAAAACACAACTCAAACAACTCTAAACGAGGTCTCTCGGGTCGGGGTCTTACAAAGGTGTTGCCTAGAATCCCCATGAATTCAATACCAAGCAAGTGGGCCCATGTTTCAAAATTAGGATTCCGTTGTAGGACTTGGGTTAACTAGCTATGAACCCTTATTTTGGAATTAGGATCTCAAACAAATTAATGATTGACCATTTCTATTGAACATTGTCCGCCCCACTCAAACGAAAGTTCTAGGTCAGCCACTAACCTGCAGGGTGCACTTTCTTAAAGTGTTGCCCTCCTATACGTGCTGCACTCAACATATTCTTAGGGATAGGTTCTTCATGTAGAAGATAGGTTAGACCAACTATCACTCAGAAGATGATCTCAACACTGAATGTTCAAGCCACAAAGTTTAATGGTTTTTTGTAAGTACGTTAATTTTGTGATTAAATAAAGCAGTGGTTGAGATCGGCAACTTACCTAACTGGTAACACTACGCCATTTCAGGGCTTTTACAGCTTCTCATTTACAGCGTGCATTGAATGCAAACCGTAAATGATATAATAGTACGGTGCGCATGAAATGCGAGCCGCAAAAGGGCCTTTTCTTCTCTTTATTAAGGTGTGCATTTTACGCGCTGTGAGATCTTTTCAATTACGGCGTGCATTTAGGACGCTGTAAATTATTGAGCATTTGCGGCCCACATTCGCAAACTGTAAAAATATTAGGGTATCACAGCTAACATGTTACACGTTGTAAAAGGCCAAAAGCAAAAGACCGCTTTAAATGAAAAAAAAAACCCTTCTTGCACCGTTCCACTACTAGAAAACAGCCCCTCCTTTTTTCTTCACTTTTCCCTTCCCTCTTGTTTTTTCCCCTGTTCCCGCCCTGCTCTCGGCTTTCCCCTTTTTTTTCCCTTCCCCTTTTGTTTTTTCCCCTGCTCCTGCCCTGCTCCCGCGCCAAACAAGATCAAGCTTGGTAGAGACGTTGGTCCAGATGGACGAGGCTGGACGTAGATGACCCCGCCGCGGTCGGCCATGGCGAAGAGCTTGCCGTCGAGGACGGCATTGCTGTGCATCCACTTCTCCTGGACGTCAACAGGGGAGGGGACGGGGGACCAAGATCCGGCGGCCGGGTCGAATACCTCCGTCCAGCCAGTGGTGGAGAACTCATGGGGGACCCTCATGCTGGGGCCGATCTCCCAGCGGTTGAAGCGAGCGTCGAAGATCGAGACGGTGGACGAAGGGACGAAGATCCGGGGGCCGAGGACGTCACATGCGGAGCCGGTGGAGGGGAAGGGTGGGGGAGAGAAGGGGTGGAGCCACTTAGGGTTTGGGGCGCGTGGGTTGATGAGGTGCCATTGGAAGGAGGAGGAGTTGAGGGGTCGATCTCTTGAGCCGGTTCTCTCCCTCCCTCTCGCTCTATTTCTCCCTCCCTCCCTCCCCTTCTCTCTCCTGCATTAGGTCGTTAGGTCACAGCGGCTGGGGTCTTTCCCCCTTTCCTTTTTTTTTAATCCCACTTTCCCTTTCTTTCTTTTCATTCTTTCGGTTCTTCAAGTGGAGGCAGGGGAGAGTGAAGAGTAGAGTTGAGTGGGGAAAGAAGAGGAAAGGAGGAGGAGCAGCGCGCTGGTCTGCCGCTGCCCAGGTAAGTGGATCTCAATCCTTCTTTCCATTTTCTGTTTTCTTTTTCCTTTTATCTCTTTTCTTATTTCTTTCATTTTTTTTGAACCCTGCTGCTGTTGTTTGCAGGTGGAGACCGAGTGGGTTGAGGAGAAGAGGGAGGAGAGAGCGGGCAAGGTATGTGGTTTTACTCCCCTCCTATTTCTATTCTCTATTCTCTCTTTCTTTTCTTTTGTTTTTTTGTTTTTTTTGCTAACCTGGTGCTGCCATTTCAGGTTGAGGCCGAGTGAAGAGCAGGAAGAGTAGAGGAGAGGAGGGAGGAAGGAGAAGGAGGAGAGAAAGGGGGAGCTCGCTCACCACGTGGCCCAGGTTTGCTGGACCCATGTAATTTTCTTTTGCACTTTCTCTTTCATTATCTGTTTCCACTCTTTCTAGTAACTGAGCTTTTGTTTAAACTGCTGCAGATATTTCTTTATGCCTTATCATGGTCCTATTGGGTACTACTCTGAAACTAAGTCTGAAATATTTTTTCCTTTTTATTGCAATCAATATTTACTATGCTCTTTTTAGACATGGGTTTGTGTTTATCTTGGTCCAGTGATTTCATCAAAACTTTCATATTTTTTTTCCATTCTTTCTCTAGTTCAAATTACAAAAATGGATCACCCTGAAAGGGGATGATTACAAGCTTACTACGACGGATAGAAACGAGGAAAGGAGTGTAGATATAAGAGCTCTACAATATATAAAACACTACATAATGGAAGAATGATGAGTTGTATCTAATTGAGAAAACTTCATGCCAAGTAATATCTTAACAGTATGGATTGGATGATGAGGATGCTTGTCTAATTGTTGGTTCCTATCCAATCGAAGATTTTTGGGACTTGTTACCATTCCTCATTGAGGAACATGCTAATTGTTTCAATTTTATAATTACCTATAAGTGCTTTGTTAATATGTCATCTTGATTTTCTTTTTTACATGTCGTCATGACTTATCTTCTTTGTCACTTGATTTATTGCAGGTTTCTTATATCGATTGTACATTTACAGTGATGCTTGTTTTCACTAACCCATGTGTAAGTATTTTATGTCCTAGGTTCTGTTTAATTGGTTTGTTAGCATTACCTAAGGTTTCTTTTTCTTGTCCATGTTTGTAGATAAGAAGCATCGTATCCAAACAAGTTGGTACAAATGACCAGGTAGTTACTTTGCAAATATAACATGATTCTGGTGAAACACTTGATATGCTCGGTTCTTATTCATATTGAATTGTGATTTCTAATGCTCCTGTTTAGCATCGGATTAGCATCAGTAAGTGCACTGTAAAGAAGTTTATGTATGCATTTTCTTTAACTCTATGATCAAATACACCATTAATGCAGCTCTTTTTTTATGCAGATGATAGCCTTTATACAGAGTATCATGATGAGAGCTACTCCCTCTATTTCAAGTAGTAAGGTCTAAGGGTGTACACGGATCGGATTGGTGCGGATTGGGCCAAATCCGTCACCAACCCGTTACCAACGGATTGACGGATTTGGAATCCGTCACCAATCCGTTGCTGTTAAACTCCGATCCGATCCGATCCGTGGAGGACCGGATCGGATCGGATTAATCCGTTCAATCTGATTTTAAAATAAAAATATCAAATATATTATAAAAAATCACATTTTGACCCCTTAAATTTTTTTTCTTATTTTAAAATTAGACATCTTAATTTATATTTAGACCCCTTATATTTTTTTATTTATATTTAATGCCAACGGATCGGATCGGATTGAATCCGCGGATTGAGGGTGAAATCCGCCACCGATCCGTTGCCAACGGATTACAAAATTTTCAATCCGTCACCAATCCGTTTACCTTCAGATCGGATAAAAATCCGCGGATCGGATCAGATCGGATCGAATTTCCGGATCGACGGATTTTTTGTATACCCCTAGTAAGGTCATCGACACCAGCCACATGTTAGCATAATCCATAAGCTTATGAGTGCACCAAACACATTACTTTTTGGCCTATCATGTACATAGATCTTCATCTGAAACTTTGTACTAATGGAAGAGAGAGCTAAGTCTAAGATCTATTTCTATAATCTGTATTGGAATGGTCATGATTCATCTGAAATCCATATGTTCAATAAGTTGATGTAAACCATCACTGAATTTTACTGGATGAAGTGGGGAGTTTGACAAAAACTAGGCCCAAGGGAGAGTCTATTCTAAGGTACTTGTATTGGTGGTGAAACTTAGTCCACCTTTACTAAGTGGAGTAGCTATAAACTTGGTCTACCTTTGAAGTTGAAATGTATTTCTTAGGTGTCAGTAGATGATATATGTTGAGGATCATAGCTCCACAAGAATTTATATTTTATGCACTAGGAGGAAGTGGAAACTATAGATAATCTACTTCTTTGTTTCATAGGCTGTGTGGGAAGTTGAACCACTTCTTTAACCTATTCAAGTGAATTGGGCACTCCATTTGCTAGACAATTTTGTTGCCAACTGGCCAAGTAATTTTTCCTACAAGATGTTCCCACTTGGAACTATTATTGAGATTGATATGAAAATAATAAACAGATCTTGAGGGAAAAGAGATGTTAATTCTGAAATTGATTGGAATTATCAAAAGTAATTCAGTTATTATGATGTTAATTCATTTTTTGGAGAGGCAGAATTCATATGTTTCAAAGTCTATCCTTGGATCAATCTATGATATGGTGAATTCATTTAAATTGAAAGATTCGTCATCAATCTATCAATCTATGATATGGTGAATTCACTAAATTAGTCACGCAAGTCTGGCACATACACTAATGACCCAAAATATTTTAGCAACAGCCCGGCCAAGTCTAGCCTCCATTTGAGTCTGGGTTTGGATCTGATTTCAATTCGGGTGAATATGTGGAATCTATTTCTCCATGTTGGTAAACACAACTCAGAATTGGATAGATAGAACATTTTCACAAGAGTTAACCCCTTCTCCATTGGTTTATTCAACTAGAGCAGATAGAGGTCCCTTTGCTGTAACTGACAATCTTCTCCTACTATCGTTTGACAAAACCATTCATCAAAGAGCCCAAATCCTCCAAGTGTTCCATTATATAGTGACATTTATAATAGAATACATAATGTAATATTTTTGCCTTTGTTTTATTGGATCATGTGAGTCTGTGTAATGGAAGGAGTGAAGTTCTACGTACGGTAGAGACCACCGCTTTAAAACCCAAGCCCTTCAAATTAAATAACCTCCCTTTATTTATTTGTTGTTGTTGTTATTAATGGTTGTGAAGAAGATTGATGAATTTACATCTTGAATAGATGGGTGGAGGGGATGACACCTATTTTTTCACATGCTGCTTGGCGATGTGTGTAGCATCTCATCCAGTTGCTATTTTGGATACTTATGGCTTCCGTTAACTATGGTGTAACAATTCTAGTTATCATTTGTTTGGCAGTATGATGTGTTGATTTTTTAAAGTTTATATAATTTTTTTCCAATCATGTTTCATGATTGTTTTATGTGTGAATTTTTATTCATTTCTTCACTGAAGTCCTTAACTGTTACATTGTTGTATGTTTGTAACTGGTTTTGTTGAGAGTTTGAATTCTCTCAGACTCCTTTTTGCTGGCTTTCACTTTTATGTCCAAACAGGGGCAGGCTCCTCATCCATAAATCTTTTATTGAAAGGTATATTTAATAGGTGAAAATTCAGATGCAACCATTGAACAGCCAAGTGTTTGTAGTTTGGGCACATGGTTTGTGATACATATATGCATTCATTTTCCAATGTGCATCATTTTATTTTTATTTTGTTTAATCTAGGCACCATGAACACCTTCCATCTAGGGTCCACCTATGACTGATTTGATCCCTTTAGACTTGATAACGTTGTTTTGTTTTATAATCTAGATGGCTTAAATGAACTTCTATTACTAAGCATCTTTATCCTTAGGAGTATTGGCTGGATGTGTAACGGCATTGTAAACAATGCAACCAGGCTAAATTGATATGGCTTTCAACATTTACTATGCATTTTTCCAATTTAGAAATGAGCATGCTTCATTATATTGGGACTGGAACAATTATGATCCATTTCATAGGAGTTTTAGGAGGAGAGAGACTCATTTGGACCTCCTCTTTTTTTTGTTATTTGTTTCACTTGGTGCAACTTTAACCCCCAAATGGATTTCCTATTGCAATTGGATTTCCTATTTCCTAAAAGGGTATGGAAAATTTCCTTTATCTCAATATGCAAAAAACTCATTTTCTCTAATGGTTGCAGAAAACTTTGGTTGGTCAAGGCTCTTGGTTTGATGATGATGATGTTCAGAGATTCTGCAAAAATATTTTTAATGGAAGCTTTCCTTTTATTGAAAAGTCTGTTTTGAGATGTATCAATTATCAATTGTTTTTTGTTTGTTTTCCTTCCCACTAATTGACCTGATTTAATTTTTTTTAATTAAAAAATAATTAAGGCGCGTCTTGCAAGCCGTAAATTAAAACTCGCCAATTCTTTAATGGCCTGCATTTGCAAGTCGTAAAAATATATACTTAATTACGGCTTGCATTTGGAGCCGTTAATCAGATTGTACACAACCCATTTACAGCCCACAAATGCAAGCTGTGTAAAAAAATTTTCGTTTTAAGTATTCACGGTGTACTACGTGTGCCATAAAATTAAGCAGACCAATGCTTTAACGGCACTCAGTTTGCGTTGTAAAAGTTTAGTATTTACGGCCTGCTTAGTAGGCCATAAATCTGGTCCAAAAAGTCCTAGCAGCATCATTTTCGGCGTGCATTGATCCTACTTACGGCTTCTATATGCACGCTGTAATTACATCGGACCTTTAACGGCAGGAGCTTTTACGGCACGACCCCCGTGAGCCGTAAACTTACATTTACGGTACGCATGGCGTGTTGTAAAAGCCCTGAAATAGTGTAGTGTAAGTGGCAGCAGTTCTCATTTGGTTGCCCAGGGTTCAAACCTTCGGTACGTCACATTTTCCCACTTGTGCGGGCTTTTTTCCCGCTTGTGTGGGCCTTATTCCGACTTGTGTGGGCTATCTTCCTGTGTATGTGTGGGCTTTCTCTTGTGTCCCAACCAACTAAAAAAAATAAAGTTAAATGGTGGTTAATGCTCCTGTCTGTAGGCTAGGGGAGCGTGGTTTGGGAAAGATATAGGTGAGTGTATATAACTTGGATTTGTGAAAAGATGGACCTAGTGTACAAATAAAAAGGGACGAAAGTGGCTTGAATAAATTGGATAAATTTGAGAACGGCTTCTTACCCTAGTGGTAATAGGCGCCGGTTCTTACTTGCATGTCCTAGGTTTGAACCCGAGCATGCACTTTTCCTCACCCGAAGCTGTACGTGATACTTCACCAGAGGTGTACTTCCCTTATCAAAGGGACCTCCACCTCACCCGAGATTTACACCCCTCACCCAAGGCCCCCCCTCCAAAGGGCTAGGGGCGCAGCCACCCTAAGCTGAGATACAAAAAAAGAGAGAGAGAGGGTAAATTTGAGAAGAATCCTGGCAAAAACTCAGCTTTAAGTGCCCGATAGGCTCATAGACATATTTTGTTGGAATTACGTGTTCGGAAGAAATAATGTCCCAATCCCCTCCACCACGCGATATAAAATAGTCTTTTTTATGGACTTCAAGAAAATTAGTTCAAATAATTTTTTTTTCTGAAAAAGTATCATTCTAATTACAAAAAAGTGATGCCCAAGAAAAATCGGAGCCTTTTCTATGTCAAAATTTTCATTGTTGCACAACCCTGGCTGTAAATTTATTGTAATATCATCGATTAAATAAGAGTGCTGCTATTGGCACACAAAAATTTTCTTTTCAAACACAAGGATTTTTTGTTTTTTCTTATTACATTTGTACCCCTTTATGAAATGACTAAAGTAACCATTATCCAACAAAAACTCAAATCAGATTTTCTTTTCACACACAATCTCCATTCTTCTTCCCTAAAGAGCTTCTCCCAACTCACTCTCCACTTCTCACTCTTCACTTCCTCCATCTTCCTTGGGCAAGTCATCTTCAGTCACTTGCATTTTATTTTTTCTGGGCATCCTATCTCACTCTCCACTTCCTTCATTTTCCTTTGCAACTCATCTTTCATTCACATTCCTCCATTTGATTGTGCAATGAAGGAAGAGATGGATGAAAACAACAATCAAATGGTGCCTTTTAATCAAAGCAGTAGTGGAAATGTATGTTTCATTGATATTTTTTTTCATTTTTGTATCTTTTGTAATTTCTTCATCTCGCCTGAAACTTCGAACCTCCCGATATGTACGGTATTTCAGAACCGAACATATAGCATATGTTCGGACGTACAGGACCGAACATATGACATATGTTCGGACCTATACAACCGAACATAAGCTATATGTTCGGTCGTACACTTCCGAACATATAGCATATGTTCAGTCCTGAGATTCCGAACATATGCTATATGTTCGGAATTAAATATCCGTACACTGATATTTAATTAATATATTATGCAGGTCTCTACGCAAGAAAGTCAGGTTGGATCGGACTTTGTCATGGATTATACCAGTGAGTTTATAACTCAAGAGGTAAGACCAACATATGTAGGATTTATTATTCAAGTTACATTTACTTATTACTAAATTCGTATTTAATTTGTTTATTTATTGTAGATATTTCACAGCCGCGATTCGTTGATCAGTTGGGCTCGTGGAGTAGGAAGGAAAAATGGGTTTGTTATCGTGATAAAGGTTTCAAATGCTGCTCGAGTGGGTGTCAAAGCGAGAGTACTCCTTGCTTGCGAGAGAAATGGACAATATAAACAAGAAGAGTGCCAAAAGCGAAAGATGATCAAACAAACCGGTTCAAAGAAATGTGGATGTCCTTTCGCACTAAAGGGTAAAAAGTTAGACTCAAATGATGATTGGATGTTGGAGGTCATATGTGGTGTGCATAACCATTCGGCCGCGGAATATTTAGAAGGACATTCATTTGCAGGAAGATTATTAGAGGAGGAAACAAAGTTGCTGGTTGACATGTCGAAGAGCATGGTTAGACCAAAAGAAATTTTGGTTACGTTGAGACAAAGAAGTGAATTAAACGTAACCACAATGAAGACCATATACAATGCACGCTACAGATATAAAGTTAATGAGCGGGGTGGAAGAAGTCAGATGCAACAACTACTTGGTAAGTTGGCAGAGCATGATTACATAGAATGGCATAAGAATTGTGAGGATAGCGAGATTGTAACTGACTTATTTTAGACGCACCCAAAAAGTATAGATTTGTTGCGTGCATTTCCACATGTCTTGATAATGGACTGTACTTATAAGACCAATCGTTATCGAGATTGTTGGAGTCACATCCACAGACATGACTTTTTCAGTATGCTTTGCATACCTTCATGCTAAACGTGAAGAAAATTATGCATGGGCACTAGGTGTATTGCGTTCTATTATTGGCGATGGTATTCTTCCTGATGTCATTGTGACGGATAGAGAATTGTCACTCATGAACGCCATTAACAGAATATTCCCTGGTGCTACTCATTTATTATGCAAATGGCACATTAATAGAAACGTATTGGCGAGATGCAAGAAGTTGTTCGAAACGAAAGAAAAATGGGACAGGTTTATTTTGAGCTGGAATATGTTGGTGTCTTCATCTACAGAAGATGAGTTTGGTGAACAACTCAGTAAGCTAAATAATGAATTTAGCACGTACCCTGATGCACTCAATTACGTGAAAGGTAGTTGGTTGGATGCTTACAAGGAGAGATTTGTCTCCGCATGGACAGATAATTGTGTCCATTTTGGGAATACTACCTCGAACAGGTAATTTTTAAAAAAATTACTTTATTTGATTTATGCTTATTAATTTATAAGACTAACCTCTTAATAATCCAACGCAGGGCCGAGAGTTCACATGTACAACTCAAAAGACAGCTTGGTTCAAGTCAAGGAAATTTTGAAGCAGTTTGGTCTAAAATCCATAATTTGCTTGAGTTGCAGCATACCAATATCAAAGCTTCATTTGAGAAAAGTAAGACAGTTGTGCAACATAATTTCAAGCCGGCAGAATACAAAGATCTTCGTGGTAATGTTTCTAAAAATGCACTTGAGAAAATTTTAACAGAAACCAAGAGAGCTAATCTAGTTGGAATTGACGCCAGTGTGTGTGGTTGTGTTATTCGACGCACACATGGATTACCCTGTGCGCATGAGATTGCAGAATATATCAGTCAAGGGCGGCCTATTCCTCTAAGCTGTGTACATCAGCATTGGAAGAAGCTTGATATGTTGCCAACTGCTTCGTCGATGATGAGTTCTTCTATGGGTTTGGATTGCAAGGCAGATTTGGAGTTACTTGAAAAACGGTTCAATGAGTATGATTTCACTAGAAAATTGCAACTTCTAAAGAAGATACGGGAGCTATCTATGCCAGACAGCACTCATTTGATTGAACCCGAGGTGATATCAAGAACAAGAGGCAGACCAAGTATGAAAGCTGACACATCAACTCGACGAGATCCAAGCGCTTTTGAATTGGTGCCGTCTGCACATGATAGCTACTCTCCTAAATCAGTTACAGTGAAAGATGTTAAAAATAAAGGACAATTGGGATTCAAACCAAAGAGAAACGAGAAGATAAGGGCGATTCGTACAAGGTCAAAGAACATCAGTAATTATGTGGACTCATTTCCTGTAGGGTTGAGACATTACATTAAGGTTGTAAAGGATGTTGCAGCTGATGGTAATTGTGGATTCAGAGCAATCGCTGGATTGGTAGGCCTACCCGAGGATGAATGGAGACAAGTCAGAATAGATTTATTACAAGAGCTGCTTGCACATGTAGACCACTACAGACAATAATATGGAGTGGAGGAAAGAGTTGAGGAATTGGTTGAAACATTATCATGCATGGATGACAACCCATTGATAGACTATTGGATGACTATGCCTGACATGGGACATCTCATAGCATCACGTTATAATTTGGTGTTATATCATTTGAGCAGAGAACAATGCCTGACTTTCCTGCCTTTGCGATCTGTGCCGGTGCCAATGCCTTCTCGGAACGAGAGAACAATCGGTTTTGTTAATGGGAATCATTTTGTACAACTATTTTTAATACCTGGTCATCCAATTCCGCCTATTGCAAATAAGTGGAAACAGTTTTATTATCCTTGTGCGGATGGATGAGAGACTCCATATAGGGAGCGGATTGTTCAATTCAAAGAGCTCGTAACTCCAGACGTATCAATAGCAGAGACAATAGATTTGGATTGAATGTAATTGGACACAATTCCTTTATGTTTCTGTATCGGAATGTTCTTTTAATCATTTAATGAAGTTCATGATGTTTTTTTTTTTTCTGTGCATTCTATTAAAATAAGCTTTTTTATGTTGAATGTGGTTGAGTCCGTGCTTATTAATTGAATGCAGACTCATTAAAAAAAGTTAAATTCATAACTGTAATACCGTTCGGATACACAGTGCCGAACATATCCATATAGTTCGGTTCTGAGTGACCGAACATCATGGATATGTTCGGCACTGAAGTTCCAAACATCATGAATATGTTCGGACCTGAGTTTCCGAACAAAAATGTTTTGTTCGGACCTGTGTATCCGAACGGAGGTTCAGTCATCCTACTTTGACAGTATATAATGAAAATATTTCAACCTGTACATAAAAAATCAAGCACCATCCAAAGTAATTAAAGATAACATCAAATAACTAAAACACATTTGACAGCAAGTACATCCATATTCAAATTACACAAGAACATCGTCTTAAAATAACCATGTTAGTACTTGAAAAAAATATATTACAATGTTTTTTTGTTTTTCGTCAATTATAACAACTGTTTACATTTCTTCAACTGTCCCTTCCCCTCCTAGTCCTAGTGCGACTGTAAGTTTGTGAACTCATGTGGGGATGTCGAAAGGTTCATTGAGCATCCTCAATTGAAACTCCCCGTAACACATGTGCCACCTGATTCACATGGGTATATAATCTGTTAGTTTTATGGTCTCAATACCAGCATATGATGTAATAAATTGATTCATTTCTTTATTAATCAATATATTCATGCTTTCCATTTCATGAGATGAATGGTGTTTAATTATATATTTGCACATAACCAATACGAATGACATAATGGTTCATGAGATGAACCGGAGTCCATAAGTATACTAGATATAATACATGTGTATGGATGAGATCCACATACGGGAGACATGTATAATAAATCTTATACTTGAATATCTTCACAACCAGTGATGAGACTGGACATCTCATACTGACAAGGTTGCAGCATTTTGATCACTATGCGATAGTGTGATTTGTCTCGATCATCAGAATGAAAGATTCTGGATCATAGTGCTGGTACATTGGATGTATTGAAGGACCATGAGAAGCACCTTATAAACACTGTCTTTATATTAAGGTCTGCTCTCATAATTCCCTATCAGTAAGCTCTCAATCCTGAGACATTAATGAACTCAAGTTTCTATCTATTCATTTGCTTTGAGTCACCAATGAGTGAGGCCAACTATAGGTCAACACCTCGGTGATTTGGGTATATGGTAGTAGATCTGTGGGAACATTTAATGGTCAAGATGGAATCTATCTCTAATGTCCCCTCGTGCCAATTAATGGATTTATCATTGGTAAGTGTACACCCATTCCGATTAAGAGTTAATTGGAAAGGTACCATTGATCATTATAATTAATTGGGACTCAAGGATAATAAGATATGGATCTAGTTTGGAAGACAGGTCCAATTGATCCATGGATATTGATGGAGGGGCCTACTTGTGGTAATAGGGAAGTTTAGGGTCTTCTATGTAATTTATTCCTAAGACTGGAGTGCAATTGCATTTATATAGTGGAGTTATTTGCAATTAACTGTGGGCCCGGATTGCACATGAGATGTGGGGTCACGTATCCCAGTTGGAGCCAGCTTTCTAAGGAATCCCTAGTGGTCCCCACGCTAGCCCAAGTTACTAATTCTACTTAAACTCTAAAAGTAAGGAATTAGAAAGATACTATTTCTATTTGAAGTGAGACTTCTAATAGTGGTAATAGTAAAAGAAGATAGTTACTAATTATAATGGAAGTATAACTTCTAATTAATAATTAGTAGGAGAGGGTGTTATGGGTTATAAAAGGGAAGGCTTATGGGCTGGACGTCCATACTCATCTCCCTCATTGGAATTCACGCCCATCTCTCCTTGTGCAAGTGTTGCACAACAACCTCTTCTAGTTCTAGTTCTTCTTCTAGTTGCTTAGAGTTTTCTAGTAGTTTTCTTTAGGAGATCCCACCCATCTCCTTGAGAAGAGAATTTGATAACGGGATATAGCGTGGAAGATCACAAGGTGTTGGAGATCTTACTTTGATTAAGTGAAAGCGTTTCATCTTCAAAGAAAGTAGCAACTTCTCCATTAGAGCCCAACCAAGCTCCAAAGGTATAATCTACTTCCTTGTATGTTGTAGATTTATTTGTTGCATGTGTGTTACTGATTTTCTATCTCCTAGATAGATTGAATTACTGATCATGATAGATGAGATAGAGGGTTTGCATCTTGGACACATTGGTAGCCTTCTGGATAGTTGATCTCTGTATCAAGTGGATCAAAAGTTTTTGAAACCTATCCTAGAGGCCCACCCTATTTCCAACAATTGGTATCAGAGCCTTACCTCATCTCTTATCATGTTAGATCAGTAAGCTTGATCTAATCTTTACATGAGATGCGAAGAGGATAGATCAAGGGCTATGTACGGATCAGTTTTGATGGTTTTGCTTAGATAATTAGTAAGTCCATGTTTGGATAGTCACAAAAGGGTCTAACAATGATGGAATGATGGTAGGAAGCCATTGAGAATCTTCAGAAGAGTTTTGGAGATGGTTGGACACGAAATACAAAAACCCAACTTGCAAATTTCCGTCAGGCAGGTCGACCGAGCCCTCTGGCAGGTCGACCGAAGACACTGAGGCCGGTCGACCGAACCCTCTAGTAGGTCGACCGAGTAGACTGACATATGAGATCTCAATTTTTGTTTTTGTTTCGGGGGCGCTGCCCCCTGGGCCCCCGCGAGCTGACCGGGCAGCTCGAACCCCGCCGGGGGACACCCCCGGACCCCCTCTGCGTAGGGGGCATGAATCATAGTAGTGGCAATATTTGGCATCCTGTCTTTCCATTATTGTTTGGTAACCCGACTTTGTGAGTTGCTTTACTAGTATGAGATACTAACATGCAGGTTATCATGTCCTCTCCATATGGCCCACAAGTCTTTTTACTTTCTTTTATGGTTGAATGTTTATTTTTGGCAAGTTGTAAAGGGCATCATGGTTTCCTTGTTTTCCCGGTTTAGGGCAAGGCATGGTGAAATTCCCTATGAGCCTTTTATTTCCATTAATAGATTATCATGTAAGTCTCATCGTAGAGACATAGGAATTTATGTAATTTCTAAATTTATAAATTCTGGCGATGTCCGAGACTAAAGAAGGAAAGTGAAGTTGGGCTCCTAATCAAAGAGTTCGAAGATTACCAAAGGTGTTTTGGAGTTTCCAAAAGAGTTTGAGGAATTCCAAGTTTTTGGAAAGTCTAGAAGTCCAAGAAGTCTATTCCGCTTGGGCCATGTGGAGGAGAGGACTAGTTTCTAATTTTAGCGTTTTCTATTTATAGTTGAATGCTTTATTTAGAATGTTTCCAAATCTGATCCAAACATAGCAAGTTACTAAAATTGGTCAAATCAAATTATTTTTGGAAAGAGTTCTAATTAGTGTTGATGACTCATGAGATGGACACATTGGTAACACTAATTTTAGAAACTAGACTTTCCTTATAATAACTTGACTTGGAACCAATCTTAGATCATATCATGAGATGATTTGATGTTTATATTTATATGTGGGCCTTAATACCTTAAAAAGGAAATCCTCAATTCTAAAATATTAAGTGGGAGCGGGGCATTTAATTTTAGAAATCCCCATGGTTTTCCACCATAGGTCCATTGTAAGGAAAGTATTAGCCTCGCGCCATCTTTAGAATGGCCATTCCCCACGGAGGGCTTCTATTTGTCTGGTTACTAGATATGGATCTCCTATGGATAGTATTGGTGAGACGTGGTGGGGGTTCACTCCCCAAGGAGGAGCTGCCCATTGCGGTTGTCATGCAATATTAGTTGGTGGGTCACACTTAACTAAAATAATGATGTAGTATCCCCAAGGGTTTGCCTCATGTATTTTAGAAACCAAAGCTAATCGGGAGTCACACATTATTTGGCATGAGATACCTAGTTGATAATGAATGATGGGAATCATGGATAGTTAGTCTTAATTTCAATTTTGACAAACTTTGATCCGCACCAATCCAAGGACATTTGCACTCCCCAAGGAGGCATGCCCTAGGGGATTGGGATTCCGATGTATTCTAAATTTAGTGGTTATGAGGATTCCCACATAAATTTGGTAGAATACTAAATCTTAATGTCATTCATATTCTTTTATTGAATATATGGTTATGTGCTTTAATTTATACAGCATGCATTCGAATATTTTCAATCCACTTGCGACCATCCTCAACCAGAACAAGTTGGTGGGATCCAACTACGTGGACTGGAAAAGAAATCTGGATATTGTCCTGACTGCTTCAGGATACAAATATGTCCTTACCACAACCCCCCTTGATGAGCCTATGCCAGATGCATCACAGGAACAGAAAGACCTTTATGCTAAGTGGATCAAAGATGATGAGATGGCCAGATGTTATATTCAGGCATCCATGTCTAGTGTTTTGCAACACCAACATCAATCCTTTAAGACTGCATACGATATGATATCGAACTTAAAGGAGATGTTTGCGGAACAGGGCAGGCCTGCTAGGCAGGCAGCTATGAGGGTGCTTATAAGCACCAAGATGGCTGAGGGTACACCAGTACAGGACCACATGCTTAAGATGATGGACTCATTGAATGAGTTGGATATACTGGGTGCTGCGATTGATGCAGAATCGCAGATTGACATAATCCTTGAGTCGCTACCAGATTCATTCAACAATTTTAAGGTCAATTATAATATGAACAGAATGAATCTGACTCTAGCTGAGCTGTCTAGCCAGCTGGTAGCAACTGAAGGGATCATGAAAAAGCCAACTGCCCTGATGATAGAAAAGTCAAATGCCAAGTCCAAGCCGAAAGGCAAAGGGCGGAAAGGCAAGAAGAAATCAGTTCCCAAAGGTCCTAAAGCAAAGAATGGTGCTACTGGTGGTGTGGCAAAGGCTAAGGGTGCAGGTACAAAAGGAAAGTGTTTTCATTGTGGTATGACAGGACATTGGAAGAGGAATTGTCCTGATTATCTGTCTAAGAAGAAGACCCCAGGTATGATTGAGTCACTTGTTTCTGAAGTTAGTTTTGCAACTAGTACTTCAGAATCCTGGTGTGTTGACTCCGGTGCAACTAATCACATATGTAACTCGTTGCAGGGGTTCAAGGAAACCAGGAGGCTAAGTGATGGGGAAGTCATTGTCAACCTAGGATCTGATGCTAAGGCAGGAGCGGTTTCAGTAGGAGTTATTACTTTATGTTTTTTAGATAATAAATTGGTTTTGTCAGACACTCTATATGTACCGTCTTTACGACGGAATTTAATTTCAGTTTCTAGTTTGGTGAATAAAAGTTATTCTATTACTTTTGGTACTGAAGTTGTCATAAAGAGGAACGGTACTTTTATTTGTTCTGGCAAGGTAATCAATGGACTTTATCTGTTAACTCCCACAATGTATGAGATACATGATACCGAAATAATTAATAGACCATCATTAAAGAGGAAATCACCTTCATCTAATCCAACAAAACTTTGGCACCTGAGGTTAGGTCATATAAACCTAAACAGGATTGACAGGCTAGTGAAAGACGGTATCTTGCCTTCATTGGTGGTAGAACCAATGCCTGTCTGCGAGTCTTGTTTGGAAGGCAAAATGACCAAAAGACCTTTTTCATCTAAGGGCAATAGGGCCAAAGATTTATTGGAATTAGTGCATACTGATGTGTGTGGACCCATAAACGTTAGAGCCAGAGGAGGATATGAGTACTTCATCACTTTCACCGATGATTACTCAAGATATGGATACATATACCTTATGCACCGCAAGTCCGAGGCTTTTGAAAAGTTCAAAGAGTTTCGAGCGGAAGCGGAAAAGCAATTAGGTAAAAGTATCAAGACTCTTCGATCAGATCGAGGAGGAGAATATCTTTCTGCTGACTTTATGGGATACTTATCAGAGAATGGGATTCTATCCCAGTTGTCTGCTCCTGGTATGCCTCAACAGAATGGAGTAGCAGAAAGAAGGAACAGAACTCTTTTAGATATGATCAGGTCTATGATGAGTTTCTCAGGATTACCTATATTCTTTTGGGGTTTTGCCTTAGACACTGCAATGTACATACTAAACCTCGTACCATCTAAGTCTGTACCTATGACTCCTCGGGAGTTGTGGTCTGGGCGAAAGCCTAGTCTACAACATTTACACATTTGGGGTTGTCCGGCACACGTGCTGAAGGTTAAGACGGATAAGTTGGAAACAAGGTCGGAAGTATGTACTTTTATAGGATATCCCAAAGGAACTAAAGGTTGGTTATTTTATAATCCCAGAGAGCAAAAGGTGCTTGTCAGCACCAATGCGGTTTTTCTGGAGGAAGATTATATGAATGACCGAAAATCTTTAGAAAAGGTTATCTTGGAAGAAATTCAAGAGCAATCAATTCCAAATCCAAAATTAACTGAACTTGAAGAGAATCCACCCACACCTGACACAGTTGTTACACCAGTGCCTCGTCGTAGTGGGAGAATTATCAGACCCCCTGTAAGGTTCTCGCTTTTTGGGAGAGTCTTACGAGGCAATCCCGGAAGAGCAAGAACAAGATCCCTGTAACTATGATGAAGCAATCAACGACATAGACTCGGGACGTTGGCAAGAAGCTATGAAAGCTGAGATGGAGTCGATGTACTCTAATCAGGTCTGGACACTTGTGGACTTGCCTGCCAATATTAAACCTATTGGGTGCAAGTGGGTCTACAAGAGAAAGAGAGGACCGGATGGAAGAGTGGAGACCTTTAAGGCCAGGCTTGTTGCGAAAGGTTATACTCAGAAAGAAGGCATCGATTATGAGGAAACCTTCTCGCCGGTAGCCATGCTCAAGTCCATCAGGATACTTTTATCCATTGCAGCTCATCTTGATTACGAGATTTGGCAAATGGATGTCAAGACGGCGTTTCTCAACGGCCATCTTGAGGAAGACATCTATATGATGCAACCAGACGGTTTTGTAGCTAAAAACCAAGCGCAAAGAGTTTGCAAGTTGCAGAAGTCTATTTATGGACTGAAGCAGGCATCCCGAAGTTGGAACATCCGTTTTGACGAGGCAATCAAGTCTTTTGGTTTTTGTCAAAATCCGGATGAGTCATGTGTGTACATGAAAACTGAAGGAGGCAGGGTAGTTTTTCTGGTATTATATGTCGATGACATCCTACTCCTAGGGAGTGACATAGGACTGTTGTCAACAGTGAAAGTTTGGTTGGCTAAGACTTTTGATATGAAGGACTTGGGAGAAGCAAGCTACATCCTAGGGATTAAACTCCATCGAGACCGGAAAAATAGGATGATAGGCTTATCCCAAGCTGCATACATAGATAAGGTACTAGTACGGTTTGCTATGCAAGATTCCAAGAAAGGTATCACACCTTTCAGGCATGGAATGAACCTTTCCAAGGATCAGTGTCCCAAGACACCTGAGGAAAAGGAACAAATGAGAGCAATACCATATGCTTCGGCTGTGGGTAGCCTCATGTATGCTATGCTATGTACTAGACCGGATATCTGTCATGCAGTGGGCCTAGTCAGCAGATATCAGTCTAACCCAGGGCATGATCACTGGATTGCTGTAAAATGTATTCTCAAATACTTGAGAAGGACTAGAGATTACATGTTGATTTATGGCAGTGATGAGTTGATTCCAGTCGGATACACGGATTCTGACTTTATGTCAGATAAGGATTCCAGGAAATCAACTTCTGGATATGTGTTTATGCTTGGTGGCGGAGCTATTAGCTGGAGGAGTATTAAACAGGAATGTACCGCTGATTCCACCTCGGAGGCTGAATATGTAGCCGCTTGTGAAGCAGCTAAAGAAGCAGTATGGCTCAAAAGATTCCTTCTGGAACTTGGAGTGGTACCTTTGGCGCGACAGCCGCTCACAGTTTACTGTGACAGCAGCGGGGCAGTCGCACAGTCCAAGGAACCCAGGAGCCATAAGAGCCAAAAACATGTACAGAGGAAGTATCACTTGGTCAGAGAGATTATGCAGAGAGGTGATATTGCTATCACCAAGATAGCCTCTGCAGACAATTTGGCAGATCCCTTTACTAAGCCTTTGACTACCAAAGTCTTTGAGCAGCATGTAGACGGGATGGGCATGAGATGTCAACCAGACTGGCATTGAGCCCAAGTGGGAGATTGTTAGTTTTATGGTCTCAATACCAGCATATGATGTAATAAATTGATTCATTTCTTTATTAATCAATATATTCATGCTTTCCATTTCATGAGATGAATGGTGTTTAATTATATATTTGCACATAACCAATACGAATGACATAATGGTTCATGAGATGAACCGGAGTCCATAAGTATACTAGATATAATACATGTGTATGGATGAGATCCACATACGGGAGACATGTATAATAAATCTTATACTTGAATATCTTCACAACCAGTGATGAGACTGGACATCTCATACTGACAAGGTTGCAGCATTTTGATCACTATGCGATAGTGTGATTTGTCTCGATCATCAGAATGAAAGATTCTGGATCATAGTGCTGGTACATTGGATGTATTGAAGGACCATGAGAAGCACCTTATAAACACTGTCTTTATATTAAGGTCTGCTCTCATAATTCCCTATCAGTAAGCTCTCAATCCTGAGACATTAATGAACTCAAGTTTCTATCTATTCATTTGCTTTGAGTCACCAATGAGTGAGGCCAACTATAGGTCAACACCTCGGTGATTTGGGTATATGGTAGTAGATCTGTGGGAACATTTAATGGTCAAGATGGAATCTATCTCTAATGTCCCCTCGTGCCAATTAATGGATTTATCATTGGTAAGTGTACACCCATTCCGATTAAGAGTTAATTGGAAAGGTACCATTGATCATTATAATTAATTGGGACTCAAGGATAATAAGATATGGATCTAGTTTGGAAGACAGGTCCAATTGATCCATGGATATTGATGGAGGGGCCTACTTGTGGTAATAGGGAAGTTTAGGGTCTTCTATGTAATTTATTCCTAAGACTGGAGTGCAATTGCATTTATATAGTGGAGTTATTTGCAATTAACTGTGGGCCCGGATTGCACATGAGATGTGGGGTCACGTATCCCAGTTGGAGCCAGCTTTCTAAGGAATCCCTAGTGGTCCCCACGCTAGCCCAAGTTACTAATTCTACTTAAACTCTAAAAGTAAGGAATTAGAAAGATACTATTTCTATTTGAAGTGAGACTTCTAATAGTGGTAATAGTAAAAGAAGATAGTTACTAATTATAATGGAAGTATAACTTCTAATTAATAATTAGTAGGAGAGGGTGTTATGGGTTATAAAAGGGAAGGCTTATGGGCTGGACGTCCATACTCATCTCCCTCATTGGAATTCACGCCCATCTCTCCTTGTGCAAGTGTTGCACAACAACCTCTTCTAGTTCTAGTTCTTCTTCTAGTTGCTTAGAGTTTTCTAGTAGTTTTCTTTAGGAGATCCCACCCATCTCCTTGAGAAGAGAATTTGATAACGGGATATAGCGTGGAAGATCACAAGGTGTTGGAGATCTTACTTTGATTAAGTGAAAGCGTTTCATCTTCAAAGAAAGTAGCAACTTCTCCATTAGAGCCCAACCAAGCTCCAAAGGTATAATCTACTTCCTTGTATGTTGTAGATTTATTTGTTGCATGTGTGTTACTGATTTTCTATCTCCTAGATAGATTGAATTACTGATCATGATAGATGAGATAGAGGGTTTGCATCTTGGACACATTGGTAGCCTTCTGGATAGTTGATCTCTGTATCAAGTGGATCAAAAGTTTTTGAAACCTATCCTAGAGGCCCACCCTATTTCCAACAATTGGTATCAGAGCCTTACCTCATCTCTTATCATGTTAGATCAGTAAGCTTGATCTAATCTTTACATGAGATGCGAAGAGGATAGATCAAGGGCTATGTACGGATCAGTTTTGATGGTTTTGCTTAGATAATTAGTAAGTCCATGTTTGGATAGTCACAAAAGGGTCTAACAATGATGGAATGATGGTAGGAAGCCATTGGGAATCTTCAGAAGAGTTTTGGAGATGGTTGGACACGAAATACAAAAACCCAACTTGCAAATTTCCGTCAGGCAGGTCGACCGAGCCCTCTGGCAGGTCGACCGAAGACACTGAGGGCCGGTCGACCGAACCCTCTAGTAGGTCGACCGAGTAGACTGACATATGAGATCTCAATTTTTGTTTTTGTTTCGGGGGCGCTGCCCCCTGGGCCCCCGCGAGCTGACCGGGCAGCTCGAACCCCGCCGGGGGACACCCCCGGACCCCCTCTGCGTAGGGGGCATGAATCATAGTAGTGGCAATATTTGGCATCCTGTCTTTCCATTATTGTTTGGTAACCCGACTTTGTGAGTTGCCTTCTGGATAGTTGATCTCTGTATCAAGTGGATCAAAAGTTTTTGAAACCTATCCTAGAGGCCCACCCTATTTCCAACATAATCCCCGCGGGTCTTCAACCCAATGGTCTTCACCTCTTCCTGTAACCTCATTAAGTATGATCAGTGCATCCGAATTACGCTGCTGATAGTCAATCATACCACTACCACTTGGCTCATTTTCTTCGGGACGGGGCGCGAAATTAGAATGAAAGTTTGGGTGTTGTTATATCCTCCACGATACTCGTGCATACCAATCCATATACCCGGGAACGCAATCTGCAGGACGCCTAACTGGTTGACTACGATTCAATGCAGATAGCAGGTGATTAGGCCATCCTTCCAAAACTTGATTGATATATTGATATGCGATTTGATAGTCACGAGCAGTCGGACCTCGCGTAGCACGAATAGGGGCTAATGGCGGTGGAGGAATCGTCTGAACTCTCCCAAACTGTCTGAGCACCCTATCTGGGTGATAAGGCTCAACAACATCCATACATTTGATGCACCCATAGTAGTATGCAACTTCATTGAAAGGATGATATTGTCTAACATCACGATATGGGTCCCAAGTCACCTGAAAGTAGTTAGTCCAATCGTAAGATATGAAAGTATATAATAGAAAAGAAAAAGTTAATCCGATACACTATTTAAAAGAAACATCAAGTTAATTACCTGATCAGCACTCATGACATCAATTCTATCTCGTATGCTTTGTAAAGGAGCAGACTCTCTACGAGGAAACCAACGATGAACCCGGGGCTGAATGGCTTGATAGAGTAAGTTTGGAGTCGGAGCCAAACTTTCGAAGTGTTCGTACACCCAAGCTTCTAGTAGAGTCAAATAGCCGGCTATTTGTTTCACTTCATGCCTGCTTGCTAACCCCAACTGCCTGTATAAGTATGCTAGTGCAGCAGCACCCCATGCATATGAACGTATGGCCTCTACATCCACGAGTTTTGTAAGGAAAATGATCGGCACCCGTGTGCCACTCTTGTCAGTAAACAAGGTACAACCCAATAAGTACAGAAGGTAAGCTCTTACTGCAGAGTCTATCATCTCGTCCCCATCATCATCAGACAAACTGGAAAACCTTTCCCGTAACCACTCCAATCTAACTGATTGGCCCCGCACTTGTATCAACTCGTCATGTGCTTCTACCGGTTCTACTCCTAGTGCATCAACGAGGAGTGCTTGAGCTTCTTCATATGACATTCTTTCATTATAAGAAACCGTCCGCCCAATCACTGGGATGCCTAGGATAGATGCAACATCATCTAAGGTGATGGTCATCTCACCAAAAGGCATATGAAAGGTGTTCGTCTCAGGTTGCCACCTTTCCACAAAACCAGATACAGTGATCTTATTGACGGAGCGGTAAGATGCAGCCACTAATGGAGCCAATCCGGACCTCGAGACTAAATCCCTAAACCTGTCAGACTCATTCAGTTGCCACAAAGGCACTTTCTGCCCATGACTTAGACATTTCAGTGGGCCTCGATCCTGCATTCAACCATTAATACATAATTAAGTAAATTAACAAATGAATAAAACTTTCATATGAACAAGTGAAACACACCTGTCCAATCCAAATGTACCCAGCTGTATGTGTATCAAAGCTGGTCAATAAGGACCTATCTTATGGCCCCAGAGCTGGTTGATCTTCCATCTCTTGTTGTTGTTCTTCCTCTTCCTCAGATACCTCTGGGTCTTCTACAACCTCTTCTACTATCTGACGTCGCTTCCTATTTGAAGCAGTAGGTCGCACCCGAGAAGAGCTTGGCCGGTCCATTTCTAAAATACGAAAGAAAAAAATTTTATTTGACTGCTAGATCTCTATATGTTCGGACCTGAGTGTCCGAACAAATTGGTTTTGTTCGGACCTGAGTGTCCGAACAAAAGTAATATGTTCGGATACTCAGGTCCGAACAAAAACAATTTGTTCGGACGTTAGTGTCCGAACATTTGCAACCCGTTCGGTCAACCAGAGCCGAACAGTCGCGATTTCTGAACCTAAAACCGCGACGATGGTGGATCAAATGCAACCCAAAACTCGTAGAAAACAGTAACATTGTTTGTCAAAACTTACATTGAATGAAAATCTATCCTAATAACAAGTTTTCATGGAAAAATAAGTAATCTAAGATGGAAAAAAATGGTAAAGAATAGATAGGAAAGAAGAAGAAATAGTAATGTTGAAAGGATCCATTTACCTTTGGAAGAGAAAGATGTCTAGAGGAATAGGAACGCCGGTGGCTCGCCGGAGAATCGCCGGAAAATGAATCCAGTCGGTGGAGTGGAAGTCCCTTTTGGTTTGTGTGTGGGAAGAACAAGAAGAAGATGTGTGTGGGAAGAAAAAAGAGGGGAATGAATATAAGGTCAGTTTAGGAACTTTTGATGTGTGTGGAAAGAAATACATTCATTTTTAAATTTTAGTAATGTGTGTGGAGAGGAATTGTGTGGGAAAAGATAAATGAGTGAGACGTGTTCAATTAAATACTATCTTTAAACTATACCATAGTAAAAGTATCTTCCATTATTGACTATGGCTGAAATTTACAGTAGGAAATCATTTTTATTACCAAACAAATAGAACACCATAAAATCACATTTGTCATACAGATGCCCCTAATCAGCACTTATTTGCATTCAACATGTACGTTCACACCATTGCATGAAAGCTTACTAAATCCAGTTGACAATATCATCCTACGATGAACATCTTATTCTCCGTTTCTTAGAGAAAATAATAGCAAGACCGGCGATTCGGAAGCGCCGATTCTCCAATCCTAAATGGTCTGGATCGAGCCTGTGGAATCCTTCCTGATGACGACGAAGCCGAAGCACTGCACCATAAATATAAGGGACAATCCCTATATATGCTTCCATTGTCTTCCCCGAGTACATCTCCACCTAAATTATAATGCAGACACTAATCTATAAGCTAAATTAGATGTACTTGTAGGGACGTTAACTCATCCAGCGTCCGCGTGGCGGTGCCCGGATGGTTGTATGTCCCCCACAGGGGATAGGCGGAGCCCAGGGCCCCGCGCCTATTGTGTACACTCGGGCTGTAACCTTGTGGCTGTAACCCTTCCCTTATGCGTTTGTCCCACATCGAGTGTGAGGGCCTCCCACCCTTGGTATATTAGCCTGAGCGTAACCTACCTAAGGGTGTACCACTACACCTCACGCGCGGGGCCCTGGGCTCCGCCTATCCCCTGTGGGGGACATACAACCATCCGGGCACCGCCACGCAGACGCTGGATGAGTTAACGTCCCTACAAAAAGGCCGGCCTTTTTTGTAGGAGGGTATCCGAGCTGAGGGGGAGTCGTACACCCTTTGGTTACGCTCAGGCTAATATACCGGGGGTGGGAGGCCCTCACACTCGATGTGGGACAAACGCACAAGGGTTACAGCCACAAGGTTACAGCCCGAGTGTACACAATAGGCGCGGGGCCCTGGGCTCCGCCTATCCCCTGTGGGGGACATACAACCATCCGGGCACCGCCACGCGGACGCTGGATGAGTTAACGTCCCTACAGTACTCTTAAATGATTCATTCACAATCAAAAGTGCTTTTTATAACATCAATGATTTGCAAGATGCATTTTTCATTTCCTAGGTGGTTACAAGCTACATGCTTGCACGTCTTCCTTGTGGGTGTCACGAAACAGGATCTCATGTATCCCACCAAACACTGGTGATCCTGACCCAGTCCACTAAATCGGGTATCCGTATTATATATACTCTTCGTGGTGCCCACTTGTAGTCCGTCCTTAATTCATTGGAGATTGGATAAATCCATCTCACTCTTTTTTGGCGAGAGGAGTCACATTCCTACTTGAGGAGCTACTTGAAGGGGGTAGTTTGGTTGTAGTCATTTATATATGTAAATAATTCACGTAAGTAGTATTTACGCACAATTATATCTTGTAATGTTCGTTTTTGTATGTGATGAGTAAATTAAGTTTGGAAATTATGTGTAAATCAAGCTATTTTCACATCAAAACTTACTCATTTTGGGTCAGAACCCGGCTCACTGTGCATGTTACGGGTTGTCGTTTCCAACCCAACCAAGAAATTGCTGGGTTTGGGTTTGGGTTTGGGTTTGGTCAAATGGGCCACTGAATCTTATAATCCAAGTTGCCTCAATGTAATTTAACCATCAATATGACCCGAATTTGACGGAGTAACCAAGTGTCAGGTTTGCCTTTCCTAGCCTGTTTTGTAACTGGGTTGGTCGTCCAGGGATGGAACTAGCACCAACAGGGCGTGGCAATGGCTCCCCAAAATTTCCGGAAATCCTATGTAGAATCTACACTGACCCCTCATTCCTTTTTATTTATTTAATATCTAAGGAAGAAATTTCCCCCGAAACCCCAAACCAACCATACCCGAATGGGCCCAGTTGTACTGGCCCATAAAATTAAAACTGGTCAAGCCGTACAGGCCTGCAGCATGTCAAGCCTAAGCTATGCACTCATGAAAATTGAGTGCCTGTGCCCATTGCTCGCTTTCCAGTTTCCCGTATGCGCGAATAAAGATTATGTTCGGGTTTGCCATTTTGTATCTATAGAAAAGATAGAGAAGGAAACCAAAATCCGTTTAGCACGTGCGCAGAAGGCACTAGCTGCATGCTTGGACGTCTTCTAGTGGCTGTCACGACGAGAAGGCAATAAATGTTCTAAGGAAACTTGTGGAAACTGGAAAGGGTCCATCTAACTTTCCTGCGATCTGACCCAGTAGATCTGGTTTCAGATTATCACTTCCTGATCTTAAAAAAAATATGACTAGGTTCAAATGGGTCCATATAGGTTATCCAACTCACATCTTGTTGCGATTCAACCTGTCAATCTGACCCGAGCTCAATCCAACAATTTAGGTTTCTTCTTGAAATTCCCGGCCCAATCACTAAAAGAATTAGATTGGGTTGGGCTCATACCCTTGGCCTTGAGGTAGGGATACCAAATTGGCCCAGCTCTAAACCAGTTTTTTTTTTCCTCTTTGATCGGTATGTGGGGTGGAAATGCATTAGTGTTTGGATGTAGGAGGGAGGGAAGATGACGGCAATGTAACTGTAGCACTGGTGGCGCTGAAAATCTCGCCATTTCGCCCATTTCTGGTTGTCCCCGGCTGTAAGCCTGTAACCCTAGTGTGAGTGGGTTTTTTTTTTTTTTTTTTTTTTTTTTTTCTCTCTTTTGAAAGCCTACGCAAAAGGGTAAGTATAGATTTGGTGTAGCTACACGAAGGGAAAGTACACGGTCCTCCATTTGAAAGAAATGTAAAGTTGACCACAATCACCACAAAAGAACAACAGGGTCCAGTGGGACCATTCTTTATTACTTCATTTGGATGATGTACATGACTTGATAGCCTGGGAATACCAGCAAATCTAGATCGATACTAAGCTCTTGATTAACTTGACAACTACCAATACCCTTCATACGAATACGTGGGATCACGGTATGTCTAGGATCTCAAGTTCTTAATTATAAGTCCTCAAAGAAACCTCTAACTCATTATTTCTCTAGAGAGTCTAAGTTAGGCCCGTTTGGCATTTTACTATTTAAGTCAAGTGGAGTGAAGTGAAATGAAAAGTATGAATAAAATATGTAGTGAGTTATTATGGTATTTTATTTTTAGTTGTTTGGAATTGAAAATTAATTGTTGACTTTTGGTATGGGAAATGGAGTTTTTTTGTCTTTTAGTTAATAAATATGGTTACTTTTTAACTTTTTGTTGGAAAAGTTGGAGGGAGTTTTGAGAAAAAGTGCTTTTGATATGATGTTTATGATGACTTAACTTTACTTGACTTTACTAGTCAAGTTACCAAACGGGCGGCACACGTACCTAACTAGGATATCTAAGGGGATTGCGTAAATGGGGATAGCTCTTAAAACCCAAGGATCACCTTAGCCTAAGGGAAAACCACATTGGATAGGGCAAGCTCGTCTAAGGGCACGTTTGTGTAAAGGCAACTTCCATGGAAATATGAAATTGTTATATAAGGAAATTCTATGGTTTTTAAATATCTCGGAAAAGGTTTTTTGAGGAAGTTAGAAATTCATGTTTGGTGCAAAATATTTTTCCTCAATGAATTGGTGCCATATTGTTTGGTGCCGCTGCGGATTCCTTATTGAAAACTCCTGTTTAGTGCGACAGTTTTCCTAAAAAAAATAACAAATATGGAATTAGACCCATCTTGATTGTCAAAGGCCTTAGGGCCAATTAGGGGTGACATTTCTTGACCCAACCTCCCTATCCAACGTGATAATTCAAGGTTCATGATGAACTTTTGTCTGTGTGTCCGATGACATTTCTAAGTAATAAATGAGTTAGGTTCGGATTGAGTAAATTCTCATCATTCACAATGCCTAACAATCACATTTCTGTAGGATACTTATACCCACTGAATATGTCAGTCAACACCATCACAAAAATAATACCCAACCATATTTAAAACAAAATGGGTTTGGGTTGTGCTACAATGGGGGGGGGGGGGGGGGGGGGGGGGGGGGTAGTAATAGAAGGGTGTGGGTCGAGGTGGGTCGGTGGGAAGAGGGGGTAGGAGTGAGGAAATGGAGTAAATAAAGGGGCCAGGGTTAGTTGGGGTTAGTTTTCTATGTGGAAACGGACTTCCATAGCCCCACCCACCCACATAAGAAGTCTATTTCTGGCCAAATACATGAAAAATGAGTTTTCTGCAGGAAAAACACCTCAATTTTCTGCAAAAATAGGCTACACAAACGCCCTAAAGAGCTGCTATACCAATGATAAAGTTCACGAAGGGGAGAGGCATGCACACCCAACTCGCTGTTGGGGGGGGGGGGGGGGGGGGGGGGGGGGGGGGGTAGCTCTAAAAACCCAAGGATCTCCTCGGCTTAAAGGAAAAAACCACGACAGATGAGGTCCGCCTATCCCGGAGTCCAAAGGCTAGTATAGAAGAATTCTCAAAGGAGGAAAGCAATAGCCCTTCCTTACAATAAGCGCTGAACTTTATATCCCCTTGTATCCCTCATGAAGCCAAGGACCTCAGAGCAGGAAACCACAAAAATGAAAGCTCAAAGCATATAGGAATGAGAGACAGTACAAGAAAGAACAAAGACCAACAATGAATGTGTCTAGAAAATGGGAGCTAAGGGGAATATTTAGTCTTGGAGACCCCCCAACCCTTTTGGCCATGGGCGTGGGAAGGAGGTGTTCCATGCTTGGGTTGGGCGTGGGATGGTATTTTTCCCTCGGCTAGCCTTTTTTTTCTGCAATAGGAAACCTTTAAACGGCAACAACTTTTGACCCAACCATTGGATTTGGTCGTTCTACAAACTTTATAAAGACCTTTTCAAGTATATATCTATAGAATAAAAAAAATGTTCCGATCAGAGTAGTATTGTGAGGACCCGGGTCAGCTGCGAGCAAGGCAGGGACTCCGTCCCACATCGCCTATGAGGGCGCCCGAAGCCAGGCTTATAAGTGCGAGGCCCCTCTTCATTGGTATAACGCGTTTTGGGCTAGATGCCCGGCGGGCTCTGTCCAGAAACAAAGTCGTGAGGCCCAAAGGGCCAAAGCGGACAATATTATACCAGTGGGTCTGGGTCGTTACAAATTGGTATTAGAGCCGTGGGCGGCTCTCCTCTAAGTGGTGGGGAGTGTGAGGACCCGGGTCAGCTGCGAGCAAGGCACGGACTCTGTCCCACATCGCCTATGAGGCCGCCTGAAGCCAGGCTTATAAGTGCGAGCCCCCTCTTCATTGGTATAATGCGTTTTGGGCTAGATGCCCTGCGGGCTCTATCTAGAAACAAAGTCGTGAGGCCCAAAGGGCCAAAGCGGACAATATTATACCAGTGGGTTTGGATCGTTCCAAGTATTGAGGGAGATATGTCCTTTAAAAGATGATTGATGCTGTAGGTGCAGATAATAATGACCCACAATAACTGGGGTGCCTTAGAGGACTTATCCAAGGTGATGAAGATTAGGTTCCGTCCGAAAGCCTGAAAGAGAAGAGCAAACGGTCAGAGGACCCTGGCCTGGGCGGCGCAAGGCTCTCCGATGCCAAAGTCAGTGAGTGAACTGGAACAATGGAAGGAGAGGAGAGGAAGAAGAGAGGCAGAGTAACGGCTCTGTGGGTTGAATTGTGCGTACCTTGCTGATGGTATGAAGCTCTATTTATAGAGGCTTGGGTCGTATCTTCGGATGATATCCGGGCGTGGGTCCCATGACTCGACTGGAAGTCATGATCAGCCCACAAAGTAATAAATGCGGTCCATTCCAGCCCACTTTGCATTTAATGTCAGTCGGATCAGCCCACATCGCATTAAATGTGCGTCTTGTTGGGCCAGATCGTGTTGGACGCCTTTGACGGTTGGAGTACCATCGGATCCGCCCTCGGGCCTTGCCCTGATGTGGCTTCAGCCGCTGGATGCCGCCTTGTCAGTGATCTGGCGAAGATTGTGAACGGTTGGATGTCGCATCTGTCTCACTAGCTCGCGCCCCTATTCCTCCACGTGCCTGATGACGTGGGGGATGAGGGGCGCGAGTGGAGGCTCTTTCCTGCTTCAGCTTTCGTCCCGGCTCCTTCGGCCGAGGTGGAGCTTTCTGCCGAGGTGGGCACATGGAGTAGCCGAGCTCGGCGCTAGCGGTCCGGACCTGCTTGACTTCGGCCGGAACCCCTGTCCTGGTAGCCGGGGTGAATCTGGTGCCACGTGGGCGGCACGCGGATGGCGCGTGAGAACGCTTAGTCTCATCTGATGGCTGTGATTAGCGTAATCCTGGAGTTCTGAAAATCTCCCCACACAATTGCCCCCTAGCTTTTGACCTCTTAAGCGTCCTAGCCTTTAGTGGTCGAAAGCTAGAAAATCTGTCTGGGGATGCGGCGATCATTGCCTGGTGTCGTTTCAACTTTTCTGAAGCAATAAATGCTCTGCCCTGTCCGTCCTGGGAAGCGGGTCAACGGCTACACGCGTAGCCTCTTCACTGATTGCGTTGTCTCATTGATGGGACGGGCACGGGCTGCGAAGTCCGCCTTTTCGAATTCGAAAGCGGTATTCAATCGAGGGTTCCCTTTCCATAAATAGGGTCGTCTTCTTCCTTTCTTGTTTTCGATTTCTTTTCGCCTTTGCCTTTATCTTTATTTCTGCTCTGCTGCTCGAGATCTCTCTAGCGTGGACGACCGTAGGACGTGCCCAGATCTGTTCTTGAGTCGCCCCTTTGTCTCTGTAAGTTGCTTCGTGCCTCTGTCTGGTTTTTCTTGGGGTTTCGCGACTTCTAGGGTTTAACTTCGCTGTCACCCTTTTTAGACATGGGCACCCCTAGGTTTGAACTAGATACTGAAGAGGGCATAGCCAGGTTTAGGGCCGCTTTTAGTATTCCGGAGGGAGTCCTCCTCAAGCCGGCGGACTCCGTCGATTATGCCACGCTTCGCTGGTCCTGCGGCTGGATGCCGTTCCCTCTGATCTCCATGATCGAGGGCGGGGTCAGATTTCCTCTGCACCCCTTGCTTAGGGCCTGCCTTAGTGCCTGGTCTATTACCCCGTGCCAGCTGATGCCCAATGGCTATAAGGTCATCATGGGCATGGCGAAGCTGAATGAGATTTTGGGGACCAACCTGGGTGTCCATGATATCGAGGATACCTATGATATCTGCAAGGCTGGGAAAGGAAAATACTATCTCCGGATGAAGCCGCAGCGAAGAGGCTTCGTCCTGGCCTTGGAGGATTCGAGTAAGAATGCCGAGGAAACCTTCTTCTGTGTGTCGGGGGACTGGGAGTTCGGCGCTGGCGAGAGCAGGAGGCTGATGGTCCCTCGTCGCCCCGGGACTGTCCCAAGTAAACACCGCTTCTTTTCTCTTACTCGCTTTGCTTGATCTCGATGATGCCGGGCTGACACTCCTATTGTCTGTTGTGCAGAGGCAGGCGCGAGGCGACGCCGAGCTGCGAGTGAAGGCTGGAGGAGAAACGTCGACGACATCAATAAGGTAGAAAGATACAAGGGGCACGAGACCAGGTCGGCTTGGAAGCTACTCGGGTATACGCCGAGGTACCGTGGCCACTATAGGAGAACCGGAGTAGCCGAGGAGGACGAGGCGCATCCTGATCGTCCTACCGTCTCCGTTGCCGTGCCTGCCGGGATCCCTTTGACCGATCCTGCTGCGAGCCGAGCTGCGTCTGGTGCTGAGGCGTCCACCTCTAGTTCGGAGTTACCGAACCTGACGCAGATAGTGGACGCTTATTCGTCCGATCGGGAAGAAGGTATGGAGGGAAGCTCGAGGGCGCCAGTTGTTATGGATCTGGCGGCCAAGTTCAGGCAGAGGTCTTCCTCCTCTGCGACGCCATCATCTGCCAGTACCCGCGCAGCTTCGGGCTCGGGGGGTGCTGGCGCCACTTCTGCTCCTGCCCCTGCTCCGAGCGAGGGAGTACGGCGACGCTCGCCGGAGCGCCCGAGGGAGGGGTCCCCGCCGAGGAAGAAGTCCAAGGCGGGGGAGATGGACTCGGGGGCTGAACAGCCTCCGAAGGGTAAAACTCCTGTGCGGGCCCCTGGAGTCAAGGCTCCAGCTGAGAAGAATGCGCCGGCCAGCAAGTCGACTGGCGGGGCGGCCCGCGAGCTCACCATCTCGGTAGGTCAAGGGTCCGGATCGGCTTCCGGACCTCGAACTGCCCCAGCGCCATGGAGACCGAGGATGGAGACGCAACCTGGTAAGCCTTTGAACGCCGATGTCATCAGAGCTCTTGCCAAAGCCTGCGCTCTGCCGCGAGACATGGAAATGCACGAGAGGTTCGACAACGAAAGCCTGATGGTCTCGGCGATCCAGGCTAACCTTCTGGTAAGTGTTTTCAGCGCTCTTCTTCAAGTGGTTTAGCTCGACTGCTCCTGTTTGACTCACTTTTTCCCTTTGCAGAACGTGCAAAGGCTCCTGACCGTGGTGGGGAGGAGTGACAGGAACGCCGCGAGGGTCACTCAGCTGGAGTCTGAGAGGGAAAGGCTGAAGAAGGAGCTAGAATAGCTGAGGAAGGGAATGGAGGGGCTGAAGAAGGCTAGCGCTGAAGAGACTGCTCGGCTGGCGTCGGCTCTGGCTAATGTTGCCGAACTCACGTCGAAAGCTAATCAGCTGAAAGGCGAGGTCTGGGCGAAGAACAAGAGGAACGCCGAGCTGGAGTCGGAGCTGGCCAGATCAAGGTCTGAATCGGCGGCCGAGGGGACGAGGTTGCGCGGGGAAGTGCTGGCCGGGCGCGCTGAAAGAGAGAAGTTGAAGACGGCGAATGCCGAGCTGGAAAAGGAGAAGGCCTCTCTTCTGTCCGAGGCCCAATCCGCTTTCCAGAATGGGGTGGACCATGCCACAGAGCTGTATGAGAAGCAGGTGGAGGAGATCACCTCCATTCTGTTCGAGGAAGGATGCCTGGCCGCACTGAGGCGTGCGGGGGTTCCTGAAGACCACCCTGTCTATCGGGACTTGCCGAAGTATTCGGACCCTGCTCCTGAGCCGAGCCCCACTCCTTTGGCCGAAAGCGCCCCAGTCGAGGCCCCTGCAGTCGTTCCCGCTCCGGATGCCGCTCCAGTTGTCCTGGCCCCGAGCGACGCCCCGGTCGCCAGCGATGCTTCGGCCGCGCCTCAAGGCGAGGCCTCTTCTGCCCCTGCTTCGGGTGAGGTACCGGTCAAAGCCTCTTTTGCCGGCGACACTCCAAGCGAGGTTACGGTCGCGGCCGACGCTGCTGGTCCATCAGACACGGTGATCGACCTGGTGGAGTCGCCGAAGCCGCAATAGCCTTACCTTTCTTCTCTTGTAAATAGCTTTCGGGCCTGTAGTACTCTTTGCTTTTAATGAAAAATGGGGCTTCTTTACTTGTGCATTTTTCTCTCTTTCGTTTCTGGGTGTGATATTGAATGCCTTTAATGTGATGCGTGACCCTAGAGAGAGTCGAACGGTCTTCATAGCTATCTGTGCCGATTCTCCGTATTCTGGAAACCATAAATAGCAGTAAGCATGGTGATAGGGCCGATGAGGGAAACGGGCGAACATCTCCACGTGGCGCCATAGGGATCGCTGGTCAACAGACAGGAAGACGTGCGTCCCATGTAACGCATGGGAGACTTCGCCCCATAACTTTCTTCGGAGACTGAGCCCTTCTTCTTCCTATAAGTAGAGGTGGTAGGCTCGTCATGGGAGAGGAAAAGAAAAGGAATTAGGATAGTTTAATTCACATAGACGTAGGAGCCATGTTCAGCAGACCTTCGGAAATATTCGATCCGGGGGGAACCCCTGCGCCTGAGGACGGCTCTCTCCGAGGGGGGAGGCCCGTCGTGGTCTGCGCGCTCTCTGAAGGAATTCCCCGTGGACCACGCGCTCTCTGAACGCGGGTTCATGGCCAACCGTCCCTGGTCCGGTTGCAGGGGAGTCTTCTGCAACTGTGGGATGGTGGCGCCCTCTGCGTCTGGCGGTCCTGCAGGGTCTTGCGTGACATCGCGCTCCCTGCGAGCCCCCTGCGGTATATCAGGACCGCGGAGCTGAGGGTGGGATTGAGGCCCCGCTGGACCTGGGGGTTCTTCAAACTTTGGTCTTACCGACCGGAGGGTGTTGAAGAGCTCAGCGAGGTCCAGGGCCTCCGAACTGGAGGGGCTCTGCAACGCTTTGGTCTGACCAACCAAAGCGTATTGTAGAGCTCGCTAAAATTCAGGATCCCTCAGAACCTCCAGGCAACGAACCGGCGTCTTCGAGCCTGCAGCCTGAAGAGTCGGTGAAGATCAGAGTCTCCCAGCTTTTACTCCATTTTCTGTTTTTAGAGGACTGCGAGCCTCCTTTCTGTACTTTGTTTTCTTTTCTGTAACCTTTGTAATGAAGCAATTACAATGAATAAAAAGGAAGAGTTTTGTGATCACTCAATCTGTGTACAGTGTCTTTGTATTCTTTTTTACTTCTTTCGCACTGTCTTGTAACACTTGTACTTCTGTGCTGCTTTTTGCACTTCAGTGCTTGCATTGCTCTTTCTTTTTTAAAAACTGACCTTGGTCGAAATGGCTAGCTTTGGCCGAGACGAACTGCCTTTGCGCCGAAGTGGATCCAGAATCCCGCTGGTCTCGGCTGTGCGAGCGTGAGTTCGGCAACGGTCTTTGAGGGGTGTATAAACCCGGACTTTAGGAAACGACCGAGTGTTCGAATTTGAGGCCTTTTCCAGGGCGGTAGACCCAGGGCTTTAGGAAACGACTGAGTGTAGGAACTCGAAGCCTTTTCCAGGGCCGTAGACCCAGGGCTTTAGGAAACGACTGAGTGTAGGAACTCGAAGCCTTTTCCAGGGCGGTAGACCCAGGGCTTTAGGAAACGACTGAGTGTAGGAACTCAAAGCCTTTTCCAGGGCGGTAGACCAGGAGCTTTAGGAAACGACTGAGTATAGGAACTCGAAGCCTTTTCCAGGGCGGTAGACCCAGAGCTTTAGGAAACGACTGAGTGTAGGAACTCGAAGCCTTTTCCAGGGCGGTAGACCCAGAGCTGCCGGAGTCAGTCAAAGAGAGATGACAGATTGATGACAGGGCGAAAGCTGCTTTCATTGATTTTCAGATTCATTACATCTTTAGAAATAGAACTTCTTTAAGTGGGATGCATTCCACGGCCTCGGCAGTGGCTTGCCCTCTAAGTCTTCGAGCTTGTAGGCTGATCTTCCTGCCAGTGAGACTACCCTGAACGGGCCATGCCAGTTCGGGGCCAGCTTCCCTTCGTTTGGTTCTTTGTCAGCTGGTAGGGTCTTTTTTAGAACCAGCTCTCCCACGAAGAAACTTCTTTCTCTGACATTCTGATTGTATGCCCTGGCCAGCCGCTGCTGGTAGTCGGTCAGTCACAGGGTTGCTGCTTCTCGGCGCTCGTCTGCCAGCTCCAGCTCCATTACCAGGTTTGTCTCATTTCGGCCTTGGTCGACCAGCTCTGTCCTCAGGGTGGGAAGGCCGATTTCTAAAGGAATGACCGCCTCCATCCCGTAAGCCAGAGAGAAAGGTGTCGCCGAGGTGGACCTCCTTGGAGTTGTTCTGTATGCCCATAGCACGCTCGGAAGCTCTTCTGCCCATCTTCCCTTTGCCTTATCCAGTCGCTTCTTCAGGCCATCCAGGATCACTTTGTTAGAGATTTCGGCCTGGCCATTACTCTGCGGATATGCCGGAGTGGAGTAATGGTTTCTGATACCGTGTTCTTGGCAGAAGTCTTTGAAGGACTTGGAGTCGAACTGGGTCCCGTTGTCCGAAATCAGGGTCCTGGGGATGCCGAACCTCGTTAGGATATTTTTCCAAATGAAGTTCCTGGAGTCCCTGTCCGTGATGGAGGACAACGGTTCAGCTTCTATCCATTTTGTGAAGTAGTTTGTAGTGACTATCAGCCATCTCTTGTTCCCTGGAGCTCGGTGAAGAGGCCCCACAATGTCCAGGCCCCATTGAGCGAAGGGCCATGGACTAGAGAGGGGACTCAGATCTTGCACTGGCTGATGGAGAGAGTGGGAGAACTTCTGGCACTTCTCGCATTTCCTGGCGTACACCTTCGCGTCCTTCTGCATGTAGGGCCACCAGTAACCCTGGCTTATTGCTCTGTAGGCCAGTGATCGACCTCCTATGTGACTGCCGTAGATTCCTTCGTGGATCTCATACAGGAAGTCTTCCACCTTGCTCGGGTGGACGCATTCGAGGTATGGACCTGTGAAGGATTTCCTGTAGAGCTTTCCTTCGGGAGAGAGCCAGAATCGAGCTGCCTTTAGTCTGATTTGGTGGGCTTCAGTCTTGTCCTCGGGGAGCTGGTCGTCCTTCAAGTAGGCGACGATTGGATCCATCCAGCTCGGGCCGAGATCAGCACAGAGAACTAGCCGAGGTGAGTGGAGCTCTAGGCTTGATCTTGATATCGACCCGACTTCAACAGTCCTTTTCTTTCCTGCTTCGACAGCGGAGGCCAGGTTTGCAAGCGCATCTGCGTGCGTGTTGGTATCTCGGGATATTTGCCTGACCTCGGCTTTCTGGAAATGAGACAGCAGTTTTTTCGCAAGGGCTAAGTAGGCCGCCATCCTGTCGTCCCTGGCCTGGTAGTCTCTAGTGAGCTGTCTAGTTACCAGTTGAGAATCGCTGAAGATCACCAGGTGCTGGGCTCCGAGGATCTGGGCGCTGTTTAGCCCTGCTATCAATGCTTCATACTCTGCCTCATTGTTCGTTGCTTTGAAGTCCAAGGTGAAAGCCTGCTCTATGACCAGACCCTCTGGCGATTGGAGGACTATGCCGGCGCCAGCTCTCTTGGAGGTGGACGATTCGTCGACAAAGACCTTCCATGCCGAGGCGGAAGACTGTTCGACCTCGGTCACTTCTGGCTCGTGCCCTGTGCCCCCCAGTGCCGTGCCGAGCTGGGTCGGAGCCGGGTTGGGGGAGACGAATTCGACGATGAAGTCTGCTAGAATCTGGGCTTTGATCGCAGTTCGGGGACGGTACTGTATATCATACTGCCCCAGTTCAACTGCCCACTTTGATATTCGCCCTGAAAAGTCAGCCTTTTTGAATATTGAACGGAGTGGATGCTCCGTGATTACCACAATGGTGTGGGATTGGAAATAATGGGAGAGCTTGCGGGAGGCACTGACGAGAGCTAACACGAGCTTCTCCAATAGAAGGTACCTGGTCTCGGCATCGAGCAGGGTCTTGCTCGTATAATAAATCGGTTTTTGAATTCCCTCGTCCTCCCTGATGAGGACGGAGCTCACTGCGTGATCCGAGACCGCAATATATAAATACAAAATCTCCCCCTGAGTTGGGGTGGAGAGTAAGGGTGGTGACATCAAATAGGTTTTGAGCGCGGCCAACGCCTGGTCGTACTCGGGAGTCCACTGGAATTTTAAATTTTTCTTTAGAAGCTAAAAAAAGGGCCTGCACTTATCTGATGACCGGCTAATGAAGCGATTGAGTGCTGCAGCCATTCCTGTGAGCTTCTGGACTTCTTTCGTGGTAGAGGGGCTCAGAATGCCCTGGATCGCGGTGATCTGGTCTGGGTTAGCCTCTATCCCCCTCCGCGTTACCAAACTGCCGAGGAACTTGCCAGAGGCTATGCCGAAGGCGCACTTGGAAGTATTTAGCTTGAGCTTGTACGCGCGAAGGACGTCGAAGACTTGGCCGAGATCCGCCAGGTGGTCGCTGGAGTGCACTGATTTGACGACCATGTCGTCGATGTATACTTCTACCGTTCGGCCGAGCTGAGCCTAGAACATCTTTGTCATGAGGCGCTGATAGGTCGCCC
Organism: Litsea cubeba; assembly: GCA_012931725.1. Lineage (NCBI taxonomy): Eukaryota > Viridiplantae > Streptophyta > Magnoliopsida > Laurales > Lauraceae > Litsea > Litsea cubeba. Next base: position 126,146,482 of record CM022946.1, read on the forward strand.
CCGCGTTCTTTAGCCCGAAGGGCATCACCTTGTAGCAGTAAGTGCCGCGGGGGGTTATGAATGACGTTTTCTCCTCGTCAGGATCGTGTAGTGGAATCTGGTGGTAGCCTCTGTAGGCGTCGAGGAAACTCATTCGGTCGTGGCCAGCGGTGGCGTCGATCAGTTGATCAATCTTCGGAAGGGGGAAACTATCTTTAGGGCAGGCCCTGTTCAAGTCTGTGAAGTCCACGCACACCCTCCATTTACCAGTTTTCTTTTTTACCACCACTGTATTAGCCAGCCAGACCGGGTACTGGACTTCCCGGATGGCCCCTGCCTTCAGCAGTTTGTCGACCTCTTCGACGACCGCGTCCGTCTGCTGCAGCCCTGTCCTTCGGGCCCTCTGCACTACTGGTTTATGGCAGGGGTCCACATTTAACTTGTGGCACATGACCTCGGGGTCGACCCCAGGCATTTCGCTTGGGCTCCAAGCAAAGACATCGACGTTCTGCATCAGGAACCTTGAGAGCTCGGCTCTCTCCTCGTTTGGCAGCTGGGTGCCGATCAGGAAGAACCTATCTGGGTCTGCCAAGTTCAGCCTGACCTCGGCCAGGTCCTCAATGCTTTTCTTCTTGGGGTCTCGGCCGATTTCATCTAGGCCTTTCTCGAACTCGGTGAGGTTGACGCGCACTGGCTCTTTCACTGCTGGGACCGCGGCCAGCATGCACTGCCTAGCCTGCTGCTGATCTCCCTCTACCGTGACCACTTCCATTTTGCCCTCCTTGTTCTCGAGGACGAACTTCAGCTTTTGATGGAGGGAAGAAGGGACCGCTTCCAACTTGTGGAGCCACGTTCTGCCCAAAATGACGTTGTAGGGAGAAGGGGCGTCCACGACCAGGAAGTCGGCCAACACGGAAGCTCCGCCGACTCGGGTTTCCAGGGTGATCCTGCCCTTGGGATAGATTGGCGTGGCGGACAACCCTAGCAAGGGTGCACGGACCTCCGTGAGGTCTGCTTCCGTGAGGCTCATTTTCTTGAAGCACTCGTAGTAGAGGACCTCGGAAGAGCTGCCGGAGTCGACGAGAATCCTCTTCACGGTAAAGTCTCTTAGCTTCATTGTGAGGAGCAGGGGGTCGTTGTGGGGAAGCTGGATTCCCTCTAGATCTTTATCTGAGAACGAGATCGCGGGTCGGTCGCGGCGAGCTCTTTTGGATGTCGGTGCGAGCTCGGCTTTCATCACCTTCTTCCCGTGCGATGCCCGCCTGGCCTCGGCGCGGGCCCGCGAGCCTCCACGAGACGAGGGAGAAGGAACTGAGGACGTCAGGTGGATCACGTTAATGATCTTTTCGGAATCCTCGCTGTCTGGGTCCCGAGCCGTGCTCTGGTGAACTCGGCCTTCGCTGCCGGCAGCATCTTCTGCCTTGACGAACTCTGGAATGTGGCCTTCGCCGGCTAGCTTCTCCAGGTACCACTTCAGAGACTTGCAGTCCTCGGTCTTGTGCCCGTTACCTTTGTGGTAGGAGCAGTAGAGCTTGCTTCGGCTGCCGGAGGTGGGCTCATTCCTCAAGGGCGGAGGCCACTTGAAGAACGGCTTGGTCTTTATCTTGTTCAGGATATGTTATATCGGCTCCTTGAAGACGACGCTGACGCTCTGGCCGACGTTGGTGGGGGGTCTGGGCCTCCAGGTGCCCCCAGATCGGGACGACGTAGGCTTCGCCGAACTAGCGGCCCAGGCCTGCTTGGGCTCCTGCTTCTGAAAGGGCCTCCCACCTCTCTGCCGAGGCTGGCTGCTCTTCTGCTCAGGCTCCGGTCTTTCGTCTTCTTCCCGGGCCTGGATTTCATCTTCCTCCCAGGCAACAAAGCGCTTTATCCGGGACATTAACGCCGGCATGGATTATGGGGTGTCTCCGACCAAGTCCTTCCGGAGGTTGTGGCCGGGGATCAGGGCACGTTGGAAGGCGAAGACTGCTATTTCCTCCCTAGTGCCCTCGATCTGGCTGTAAACCGCCCAGAATCGTCGGGCGAACTTGGCGAGGCTCTCACCCTGCTTCATTCTCAGGGCGAGAAGGTCCCCCTCTGTTTTGGGGACGGCGCTGTAAGCTTGGAACTTCTTTAGGAAGGAGAGCTGGAGCTCCTTCCAACTTGAAATCGACTTCTCTGGGAGGGCGCAGAACCACTTCAGAGGGAGGTCACCCAAACTGGAGGAAAAGATCTTGCAGTTGAGGTGGCCCTCGTTCCCCCAGATGGACATCTTCTGGGAGAAGTGACGGAGGTGAGCGGATGGATCGGACAGTCCGTCGTAGGGGACGAACCGCGGGACAGAGAACCTTTTGGGCAAGGGGGTGCGCTCGATGTCCCTCGTGAAGGGTGAGGCCCCCAGATTGGTGTGGCCACAGATCTGTTTCTGGTCCCGCACGTCCAGGTTGTGCTGAAGAGCCAACCTGACGCGTTTGTCGAATCGCTCCTGCTCGTCGTCCTTCTCCGGAGTCTGCGCTCTTGGCTTTCGCTTGGAGTGGTTCGGGCTGCGATGGCTATGGGTTCGGCCATCGCGGCTATGATGACTTCGGCTGTTGCTTGAGCCTTCATCATGGATTTGGCTTCGCTTGTGGTCCAGATGGTCTCTGAGATCCTCACGAGGAGGCTGGGCTGCCCTGCTCGGGGCGTCCCTCCTCTGTCCCTGAGGATTAGAGACCTGCCTCAACGAGGCAGTTTGCGCTGCCCTCAGCTGCTGCTGGAGCTCGCGGATTAACCGCTCCTGCTTCTGGAGGAGAGCATTTTGAGCTGCGACATCTCCTCCAGCGGCAGGAGGCTGAACGCGGCGCGTCTCTTCTACGGCAACGGCTTTATCTTTGCGAGGACGCTCATGCCGACGCTCGTCGCGTCGGGGTGGCGTGACTTCGTCTGCTGAGAACGAGGCCTCGAGTCCCTCTTGGAGGGGGACCTCGACGTAGAGCTGCGAGCCTAAGCGGCCCTCGCCTGCAGATATGCCATGCACCGTTCGGGAACGCCCTTGAGGAGGGACGTCTGCCGATGGTGCTGGCTGCTCGAGCGCTGCTCTAGAAGATTCTCCGCCCTTCCTAGCTTTCGGAGGCATGATTTTTGGGAGATTGAGGTTGAGAAGGTTGGGAAGGTTGGGATATTACTTTCCCACAGACGGCGCCAATTGTAGGTGCAGAAAATAATGACCCACAATAACTGGGGTGCCTTAGAGGACTTATCCAAGGTGATGAAGATTAGGTTCCGTCCGAAAGCCTGAAAGAGAAGAGCAAAAGGTCAAAGGACCCTGGCCTGGGCGGCGCAAGGCTCTCCGATGCCAAAGTCAGTGAGTGAACTGGAACAATGGAAGGAGAGGAGAGGAAGAAGAGAGGCAGAGTAACGGCTCTGTGGGTTGAATTGTGCGTACCTTGCTGATGGTATGAGGCTCTATTTATAGAGGCTTGGGTCGTATCTTCGGATGATATCCTGGCGTGGGTCCCATGACTCGACTGGAAGTCATGATCAGCCCACAAAGTAATAAATGCGGTCCATTCCAGCCCACTTTGCATTTAATGCCAGTCGGATCAGCCCACATCGCATTAAATGTGCGTCTTGTTGGGCCAGATCGTGTTGGACGCCTTTGACGGTTGGAGTACCATCGGATCCGCCCTCGGGCCTTGCCCTGATGTGGCTTCAGCCGCTGGATGCCGCCTTGTCAGTGATCTGGCGAAGATTGTGAACGGCTGGATGTCGCATCTGTCTCACTAGCTCGCGCCCCTATTCCTCCACGTGCCTGATGACGTGGGGGATGAGGGGCGCGAGTGGAGGCTCTTTCCTGCTTCGACTTTCGTCCCGGCTCCTTCGGCCGAGGTGGAGCTTTCTGCCGAGGTGGGCACATGGAGTAGCCGAGCTCGGCGCTAGCGGTCCGGACCTGCTTGACTTCGGCCGGAACCCCTGTCCTGGTAGCCGGGGTGAATCTGGTGCCACGTGGGCGGCACGCGGATGGCGCGTGAGAATGCTTAGTCTTATCTGATGGCTGTGATTAGCGTAATCCTGGAGTTCTGGAAATCTTCCCACACAGATGCACTTTTCCAATTCTTTCTTGGATGATTGGTCTTCAAAAGACTATACCCACCTTTGGAAACCTCATTGCGAGTAGATTTCTGTTGAGGCCATGGCTTATGAAGTTGACTGACAAGTTCTTACGTGGGAAACAATGGTGTTCCATGCCCAACTTGAGTGTAGAAAGTCATCATCATCCCGCGCCCTACCCAGGCATGAAATGAAGTTTTCGTCCACGCCCAGCTTGGGAATGGGGGTAGAGATGGGCGTGGGAATGGGCTATTTCACACCCAACTCTTTTTCGGCGTTTCTCTTTAAAAATCTTTGAACAATCACTACTAGAAAAAAGGGTTTTTATATCGGCTAAAAACCGATATAAAAGACCTATTATATCGGTTTTTTAGTGAATTTCAAACCGATATAAGTACCCCCCGATATAAAAGATAAACGAAACCGATATAATAAGTATAATATTTCATATCGGTTAAGCCTAAAGCGATGTAATATCATATGTATTTATATCATAAATTATTGTAAAACCGATATAACTTATAGCCAAACCGACATAATTAATATATGTTATATCGGTTTCATATGGTTTTTTATATCGGTTTCATAGTAACCGATATAATTGATTAAGAATAACCGATATAAAAAATACGTAATTGGTTTGTTATATCGGTTTCATATTGTTTATTATATCGGTTAAATTATAACCGATATAATTGAGTAAGAATAACCGATATAAAAAATATGTAATTTGTTTGTTATATCGGTTTCATTAAAAACCGATATAATTTCACAATTTATTTATTTTTTTAATATCAAAAGAACCTGCTGTACCACGATAAAAAAACCTGCAATATACCTCAAAATACTAACATCTAAACAACAAAAACCTTTGTATATATATATAAATAAATTAATTTCTATGTACATATATACACATGCATAGTATAGTATAGGTAGTTCATTCACTTCCATGTACTGTACAACTTAACAAGCTAAGTTAAACTAAAGCAAGAAAGACAAAATCATGTATTGAGAACTACATGCATAATGCCTCCAAAAATCATGGGATGTACCTGGAAAGATTTTCTCGAAATTTCGGCATAGTCTCCCCTGTACGTGTGACATGTAATTTTTTTTTTACAACCTGCTAGTACCTGTACATGACAAAAAAAACACTTCATATAAACAACTCAATGCCCCAACACACTACAAAGTCATTCACCACTACGTCATCAGTCATACACCATTTAACCATAGCACTTCAATGCCCCAACACACTAGAAAGATGCACCAAAAAAACTTATGTTCATTCATTTTTATATCCAACACCATGTCATTATTTCAAAAACAACATTCTCATTACAAGATACAAAACAATAAAAAGGGAAGTTGGTCCTGGCCTTTTTCAGAAACAAAGATAATTCTAAAGCAGTAATGAGTCTTGTAATCAATAATGGGCCATTATCCTTAAATGTATAGTGAACATGTAAAGGGCCATTATCCCGTGCGGGTCCCATCAAAGCACGGTCTCAAAATGAAAAGAATCTTTAAATGTAGAACTTGTGCCACCAAATGGAAACAAACAGTAATAACCATCCACACATCTTCAGATGTCCAAATTCCTGAAGCCAGACTATTAGGATCAAAATTTGTAGTATTTTCCCTGCCAATTTGTTCTCTCTGGATTGGAAGGGCATCTATACAAACTATGCTCTGTTATGTAGTAAAAGTCCTCATTTATGGAAGAAGAATAAATCACAAAGCATGAGTAAACTAAAAAAGACTACTAAGATCTGCCACATACCAGACTTGGTAATCTCAAGGCACCTTCTGCAAGAATCCATGGTCTTAAACATCAGAAACTATGGGAAGAACTGGGCAACGATGAATCATGTAAAATATCTGGCATTAAGAACTGAGGGAAAAAACAAAATAAAAATTGTTATAAGAATGTAAGTGAAGAACAAAGTAAAAACAAAAACCAAAGAGAACAAGTTGATAGTGTGGACAAAAGTAAAACAACTAATACAGCCGTAAAAATAATAGAAACTACTAGCAATTTTTTCAAGTTGTCTCACTATCCATGTGGACAAAAGTACTTCTTGAAAAGGATTATGACGGATGCAACAAAAGTATATACTTAGAAGCTAGAACTATCCATGTGGACAAAAGTATTTCATAATTGATGAAATGGGTTAGCAAAGTTCATATCATTGAACTTAAAAACATCGTGTTAAAAGGTGAGAAAAGAAATTATGAGGATTGTCTAAGCCAAGAAAATAAATCCACAACCTTGTGATTAAACAAACTGTGTACTAAGTCCTAAACCATGTTCTCCCCCGAATAAAGAATAAAAGTGATTGAGACATTACCTCACATCAATCCAATGGTTGGAATTAGGATATAGCTCGCTTTGCCGCCTAAACAGCCAAGTTCACGTGGGCACTGTTTCAACTTTGCTGCCATTTGCAAATCTTACTCTATAAATACCACTCTGCATCTCTAACCTCCACACAACAAAACACTCTACTACTAGTACTTAGACCACAAGTGTTTGGAGATGGCCCCGAAGAGCTCATCATCCACTGCTCTTTTCCTCTCTCTCAATCTTCTCTTCTTCGTAGTTGTAACTGCCCATAACAAGCCTTGCCCATGCAACAACCCCACACCCAACCCAAATCCTAAGCCCACCCCAAGTCCAACCCCTTCTTCCAAAGGCAAGTGCCCAAGAGATGCACTGAATAAACCAAAGGAATCGAATGGAAAGAGGGATAGAAATAAAGAGTATTTAAAGAAGGCATCTAAAAGGAACAAATAAACCACTAACAAATAAATGAAAATGAAAACGAATATAAAAACATGTAAAAGAAAACAAATGTACCTGGTACAAGACCACTACCAAGCACCCTGGCAACCTCTATACCAAAGAGTCCAAACCTAAGTACCAAATACAGCAATTATCAGCATTATATACATATAAAGCCATCCAAAGTAAACACCAATTATTATCTACAATTTTTCTGAATGGTTAGCAAGACTCGAATATTAGCTAAATATTTCTTGAATAGTTCAAACAAATATGTTATTAGACATGAAGCACTCTTTACTGGTAAACAAGATGTTATCAAGAAAACAAGATCTTTAGATGATAGCCAATAGAGTAGTCCAATTATGTTGTTTCTGTGGGAAAGTGGGGTGTCTGCCGGGTCACATTCAAATGCATGGCTTTTGAGTCTTTTGATATGATATTCAACAAACCTCATTCTATTAAGTACCAATAATTAATTCTCCAAATTTGATTATTTTCTTCTCTTCCCAACTGGCTTAGAAGATATTTAAGAGCCCTATGTTTAGAAAATAAAGGAAAAGAAGCTAGCTATTGAAGTAAGTGACTGATCTGGCCAACCTTGGTGGGATTATCTTTGTTCTAACAACTCCCACTGCAACTGCACATCCAGGAGAAACTTGTGTTAGGGGAAGATCATTGACCTTTCCCACCTACTCCATCATATGTATAAGTTTTATAAGGTGATCTGAACTTTCACTTCAGTGGGCCATTATCTGCATGGGTCATAGCTTAGATTTCAAATGACTTGACTGATTGACTCCAGTGCCTATCTGAAACACTTTGATAATGGAAGCTGAGCACAAAACTTGACCAATAGTACACATTTGACAGGCAAAACTATTAAGACCATAGACAAATACATGGTTATGATTGTCCTGTCGCGGCGCCTCTTAGACTGGGCCTTCTCTAGGGTGGTGGCTCACCAGTGATATCATATTTTTCAGTTTCCATATTATTGTAATTTGTAAGAGCTATTTGCCAACAGGTATCGGTGGACTTATTGGTGAAAAGAGCATACGAGAATTGGATTCACGTTGTAGAATATGATGGAAAAAGACTGTTGACATCCATAAACAGCAAGGAGGTCCAAGTTCTTCCTACAATTTCCAGCAATGACAAGTCCACCATTAATAACTGCACCATTCCTCCCCCAAGCACACAGCATTATTTAGTGTCCAATCCAGGAATGCATTTCCATATCGAGAGTTCTCACTTCTCAACACATGGCGATCACTCAGTTGAATCTCCTACCACTCGATTGGACCCCTCAATCAGGCTGGCACTGTCAACTGTGCAAGAAGCAAGCACTGCCAGCGTAGGTTTCCAATCTGTCAACTCATCAACAGGTGCTGGTTATTTGTTGGGCGACTCTTCTTGTCTGCAAGAAGGGCCGGGACTTAATGAGTTCTTTTCCGAGGAAGAGATACGTCTAAGGAGCTCAGAGATTCTAGAGCACGAAGACATGCAGTGCTTGCTGAGCACGTTTGGTGTTGGCCATTCTGATCAGTCTTTCTATTCAAACTCTGCTGCCTATGAGCCTCAATCAGAATGCAGATATGTACAGGAGCGGGGCCGAAGTTCTGGGAAGGCTGTTGTTGGTTGGCTTAAGCTGAAAGCAGCTCTGAGGTGGGGTATTTTCATAAGGAAACAAGCAGCAGAGAAGAGAGCTCATCTAATAGAGTTGGATTGAGTGGGAATGGATCTTGGCTAAAAGGCTGTTATTAGAAAATCTGACCATGGCATCTTGAGTTCATCTGTCTGTGGTGGTGGAAGGTAATGTCCCTTTGTTTCAAAGGAAAAATCTGAATAGGGGTTTGGGGGTTGACTTCATTTTCTTTACTTTCATTTGTTCATGGTTTTTTCTCCCCTTGTTATACAAGTTCAACTATTGTTAGTGATTTGATGAGAAGAGAGTCCATACCACAGTTTTGTAGATGCTCATTGCTGCAAACGCAAGGCTGCATGTTTGAGTCTCTTACCTATAAAACAAAAATCTATATGAGTAATATTCTAGGTGGCCCAGTTCCTTATATAGGACACTTCTTTTGTGGAGCAACATGTGGACACGGCATGGATACGATAAGGACACGGCAGGGACATGGATTTTATACGTAAAAAGTGAAGTACCGGATATGATACGACACGATACTTTACCCATTTTGAAGTATCCTTGCATCATAGATGTGCGCGCAACTTAAAGGAAAAATGAGGAGATGGGTAGGGCTGAATGTGGATTAGGTTGTTGTGCAGACAGAGTCTCAGGGCAAGGCTAATCATCCTTGCCAAATGCTCAACATTTTAGACAAAATGTTTTTTTATACATACTATATATAGGGGATTTTAACCAAAGAAATTATAAAGAAACCCACTAATTAGGATTTAATAATAAGAATTTGATTGTATACCCAAGAGGGATTATTGAAAATGTGAGATATTGTTCTTATAAAATTGCCCATAGGACCTATGTAACCCTTTTAACCCTTAGACGCTTAAATAGAAATTTATTATAGGTCCATTTAGTGCATAGATCTACTTCCCTCTCTTATTATAGGTCCGAGCACCACTACTAATCCAAGAGATGGAATTGTACATTTTAGTGCTTTCAAATCACTAGCTGATGATATAGTTTCCTCATTGATTGGACACAATAGCTCACATCTATTTTATCCAAATAGAAATGACTAGACCACTATAATCACATGTATGTAAAGGATATATTTATGAGGTCGGATCCATTTCTAGATAGATGCCTGGAATGAATGAGCAGATTTGGGCTTCAAATGGGACCTAGTTTGGACATGATCAAGCATATGTTAGCTTGAGTTTCGTCCCACTGTGTGAGCTAGACCTACACAAATTTGGGCCTGACTATACTTGGGTCCAAAATTTGATAAGAAGAGAGCCTGTGTATTTGATTTCTTTGCGATGGATCTGAACATACATTTTAGAAAAACTTAAAAAGAATTAAAAAAATCAAAAAGAGATTTAGGCATGTCTATATGATGGCTCAAGGTAAAACCAAAAAGGCAGCATGGCAAATAGCTCTTACAAATTACAATAATATGGCTTTACACTGAATACAGGATAATAAATTGATGTTTATGAGCAAAACTAAAGGCAAACAAACAAGCCTCATCTGACATGCAAACTCAATGTTAAAACTATATGAATACAAACATCTGTTAAAAACCAAATGCAAGAAATAGGAGAGAGTGCCAAAACAACATACAGAATGGAAGAGAAAATTCAGAAAATTCAAAACAACAGTACCATAAGTTGTCATACAAGTCAGTAAATCTGAATCTTGCTCCTTACAATCAACAGTAAAAATGAACAAGAATCTACACTCAACTAGGAAATGTCTACTAATGGATATCATATGATTCCACACAATCATTAGGGAGAAAAAGAATCATTAAAATAAAAGTACAAAATGCCCCTTTCTCAAGAGCCAACCAACAACTGTCCAAGATAGGAGCCCACAATTATTTGCAAAACTATCAGATGAATGAGAAATTAAATGCAGGAGAAACTATAGTGAAAAGGAAAGGGCAGCCATTGGGGGAAGAAATAAAAACCAAAAAAATAAATAATTTAAAAAAGGAGAAAAGAAGGATCGAATAAAAAAAGTAACAATATGACTGCCAAAATTAAAGAAATGAAAAAATAGACTTTGGTTCCATTTCAGGTAGCAAATGAATGAATAAATAGTATTAGTTAATAAAATGCATGGCCTGAAACATCTGGACTAAGGGTTTTTATACTAACATCAATAGAAAGTTGGACAAAAAAAAAAAGTCAGATCTAGTAGGAATCTAAGACCCATTAAGATGTACCTCAAATCAATGAATTGGAGTGTCAACAAGTTCTATACACCTGTTCAAAAAAGAGAGTGAGAGAGCAGAGGAAAGCATAGCATAAACCAAATCAGAACAAAAGATTGGGCTGTGCATTGTACATATACAAGATGACAATATATCAACAAACTATTCTGCTTGACATAATATAGTACTACCGTGCACACACCCACCTGCACACCCACTAAAACACTAGCCAAATAACACAGACTACCACACGGAATCAAATCCATATCAGCCCCAAGTCAACTCAGTCAAGTTGTACCAGTGCCAGTACTAACCAAGCATATATGACTCATGCAACTCAGTGGTGCACTGGCATTTGAAACTAGGATGAGAATATAAACAAACATACACAGCAAGTAAGATGTTTTCCATCTACAAATCAATATGTTCCATATACTCTCCGCCACACACACCTACAAAGAAAGATTAATCCCGTAAACAGAAGTAAGTGCATGCTAAAGTAAGGTCATAAGTGTAAAAGGCTCAATTTAACACCATATCAATGATGATATTGACACAATCTCAAGGCTCAGAGCAGTTCATTCAAAAGAGCCTACAACATCTTGATCTATGATTTATTTATCAACTGAGGTTAATGTATTCGTTTGCTAATTATTAATCATAGTTTTGCTAATTATTTTGCTTGTAGAAGCATGTCTTAGCTGAGATTAAAAAGAATTACCTCTGGATTGTTTATATCCAAGCAACCGGTCCATATGTATGCATTATGTACTTAATTACTTGTATGAATGCAAATAAGATGTATGTGTACTTGGATGCCTTGGTCTCCATGTATGAATATTTTTTTCAATTACACTGAAAAGAGATAAGTTGCATATGGAAAGGATGAAAACCATAATTACCTCCAGCCCATCTTCATCATCAAGGGAAGAGTCATCAGAGACATTAAGCCAAACCACATGATATCCGTATTCCGTACACCATTTTTGGATAAATGAATAAATAACCGAAAACTAGATAGAACAACATAACCTATAAAAACTAGTCTCAATCTACAATGAGAAAGAAGCCAGATAACACTACATGCTTAGACCTGTTTAAGCCTCAATAAAACAAATAACCGCAAACTTGACAGAACAGTGTAACCAAGAAACTTCATTCCATATAATAGACAAATAAGCCAGAACACAGGATATGCACCTGTTCATGACAAATAAATAAACACAAAACTCCATACAATTGCATAGACAAAAAACCTAGTTTTCATCTAACATACAAAGTTGCCAGCTTGAAAGATATCCTGGACCTGTGTATGCCAAATAAATAAATAACCACCACCTTTGTTTCCATGTGAGATCAGGATGGAATCAATGTGGTCATTGGAATTTTATAAGAGAAAAAGTTAGTTCATTGTGTCATTTTACGGTGGTGGTCTTTGGATTGTTACAGTTATTCAATAAACAAGCCCCAAAATAGGAAATGACAGAAACAGAAGCAAGAAACATCAAGTAGAAACGTACACACACCAAGAGACTGTAGTCCATGATCCTCTCTGCTTCCAGGAACTCACAATCACATTCAATTTGTCTGAAAGACATCAGTGAGCAACAAGGCACGTACACATTGCAAACCAGAAAAAAAAAAACCCATAAATTTATATATGAAATGGAGAAATACACTTGCTCTAGAGTTTTAATTACCTGAGAAGGTCTTTATACCAAAAGCATTGATGACTAACCTTAACTTCAGATTTCTTCACTGTCTTTATCATGAATCTATCATCTTGAGTTAGGTAAAAGAAACAGCCACTCTTCCATGGAGAAGACAGCTCTCTCAATGCATCATTTCCACAAATAGCTAGCATGTAGTCTGCTGGATCTACCGCAAACAACTTCCTCAAATGTCTGAATAGCCCAACAAATCCATCAAAACCAGACCCAACCAGAAATTCACAATCCAAATTCATTGAAAATTAACCCATCTCCAAAAGCATTGAATTGAACAACATAATTCAAGTTCCATTCCACATTCATGGTAATTATTCAAAATCAAAACTAACATGAAAATCCATCCATACCTGAAAACCATGGGACAGTAGTCCTTCCATTGAAACTCCACGGACTGATGCGAGGGAGGCGGAAACCACGACCAGAACTTCTCTCTGGGATCGAAATCCGCCTGCCTCAGCTCACGCATCTACCTAGAAGCTGATTTCCCAACTGAATAGCTGCAATTCAAACAAACCCCAATTTGCAAAATTCAAAATCAACCAACCAATGCCTTCAAACAAAATCACAGAACACTCGCCCTTCAACACCAAACCCACAAATTCAATTACCTTATCCCCTTTTGCAGATTAAGCATCAAATCATAATTCTTATGCCCTTTAGAAATCGTCTGCCCGGGCCTCTTCGTCTCCCCTTTAAAACGGCAAGGGCCCCTTCTCTGCGGAGCAGCCGTCGCTGCCGCCACCGTTTGGCCGTGATCCAATCCGGTGCCGTCACAATAAAATTTCGACGCCTGCACATCGTCGATGATATCGAAGGTGATGTCCCCGGCCGCGCCGTCTGATTCCTAGATGCAGATCCGGGGGAAATTGCGATCGGCCAGGCTCACCCTCGGCGATGAGCCTTACAGAAGAGAGAGCGAGAGAGTAAGAAAGAGAGAGCAGAGAGATAGAGAAAGAGCAGATCGAGAGAGAGAGCAGAGAGATCGAGCGATAGAGCAAGAGTGAGCGAAAGAGACAGAGAGAGCAGAGACAGAGAGAAATAGCAGAGAGAGCAGTGAACGAGAGAAGAGAGAGAGAGCAGAGAACGAGAGAACGAGAGTAGCTAGGGGAGGAAGAAGATAAGCAACCACCAAAACCCTAACCGATAAACAAAAAAAAAACGCACATACACAGAGTAGCTAGGGGAGGAAGAAGATAAGAGAGGGAGAGAAAGAGAGAGAGGACCGAGGGAGAGAGGAGTGGTGTGCAGGTGCGCAGGCGAGGGGAGACGGGAGGAAGAAGAAGAGAGGAAGGGAGGGAGGAGAGCAGACAGAGAGGAAACATACAGATGGGGAACGAGGGAGAGAGAGAACAGAGAAGAAAGATAGAGGAGAGGGGGGTGCGCGTTGTACCTGGTGTAGGGGATCAGGCGTCCGGCGGTGAGAGGGATGGGTTCTGGACGACGATGGGAATGAGAGGAGAGGAGAGGAGGGAAAGAAAGAAACAAGGCATGGACGCACGATTGATGGAGAAAGAAAGAAAAGGGAGGGAAGAGAAAACAGGTGGGAAAGAAGGAAATAAAGGGTGGGAAACGGTAGTGAGCCCACAGTGAAAAATTATATGGACATATTATATCGGTTTTACTAATAACCGATATTACTAATTTTTAAAACCGATATAAATCATTGTATTTTTATAGTAGTGTATATAATATCGGTTTTACTAATAACCGATATTAATAAATTTTTAAAACCGATATAAATAAGTGTATTTTAGAAGTGTATATAATATCGGTTTAATAATAACCGATATAAAATATATCAATTAATATCGAATCTTTGTTAACTGATATGATATATAGCGATTATTATATCGGTTACAATGTAACCGATATAAAAAATTATTAACCGATATAAAAAAATATTGACCGAAGATATTATATCGGTTTTATGAAAAATCGATATAAGGAAGTTTTTGTAACCGATATAAAAAATCTTTTTTCTAGTAGTGAATGATAAATTTGGATTCGTCCATCAGATTTTAGTTTTTCTACGTATCACTAGAAAGCTCTAGTCTAGTAAATACATCCGTGGACTCAAGATTGTCCCAATCGAAGCTATATTAAAGGAGATACAGTGTTTCAAAGTTTGCTTCCAGTCTTTTAGGTGGAAAACCAAGCCATTCCATCTCCTTTTTAGGCATGGAGTTGCCCAAATGCATGCAGTTCTCAGGCATGGGGAAGGAATGTCCCATGCTGAACCTCCCTTTTGTGTCCTTTGCCTTTTTTTATTTTCTTAGTAATTTCAAAATACAATAATTTTTTATCTGCACGTCTGATTTTTATCCATGACACATCATTAGAAAGGCCTCTTCAAGTAGAATATTATATACCCAAGATCAACCAGATCCAATCCTTATTGGGGGAGAAGCGGGCCCAAGGAGATTCCTCTTTTCTATTTTCTTAGGTGGGTCCGGCGGGTCCCACAATCAGTTCTTGATCAATTTTGATCGTGGAGATGTGTTTTCTCCCCCTGAGTGACTGTTTGGGGGTAAGGAGGCGCACCTCTTCGATCTAAACTTCATTTCTCCCTCTTTCCGTATTTTTGTAAAAACTTGGATCGGTCATGATTTTTTATCCGTCAGCCGGCTATTGCTCTTAATAGGCCATTGAAATGGTCTTTTTGAGCAGACATTCGTAGACTCCAAGATGAAAGGTTCTCAACTTTTTTTTTTTTTTGTTTTGGGGGGGGGGGGGGGGGGGGGGGGGGGGGGGGTTGGTGGTTTTATAAACTATGTTGTGCCCCGAGAAATGCCTTCATAGTGTGGATTTATGCAAAAAACTATGTGGTGCAGTGTTATAAACTATGTTGTGCCCCGAGAAATGCCTTCATAGTGTGGATTTATGCAAAAAACTATGTGGTGCATGCCCATGCTTTTAATGCAACTCGCACAATTTCCTTTGTTTCAAAGTCTTGGACCTGGTTTTATAATCTTTTGCTTGGAGGAAGTCATTTTTCCTGATTCTTCATTTTCCATGATATCTTTGGTTTTCTACAGAACCCATTTCCTATGCTTTTGGAAATTCTTTTACTTATTCATTTTCCCCATGTCAAATTTATATGTCCACACCTAGCACATTGTATTTCTTAGGCTTGAAAGGCCTCTTTCTTACTTTCTTTACAAGAATCCTATGTCTAAAGAATTTCAAATTCTTTAAAACTTGTTCCAAAGGTGGAATTCCTAAATCCTCGCCTTTGGTGGAGCACTTGAAATTCCGTCAAAATGCAAAAATATTGGAATTATGGGAATTCGAAAAGGTCATTTTGAGATTTCTGAAGCCATTGGGATGATAGGCTCGATTTGCATGCCATTGCTTGGGATTCAATATGTCTTCCCCGTTACATTGGAGGGCTTGGTACTTTTTCTATTCATGGTCTGATCAATCAAGTTGATTTAATTAGACAAGTGTGGCATGTTATCCGCAATCATCCAACTTGCTAGAACTTGTGGAATCATGCTAAATATTTGAGGCGAAAATCTTTTTAGGATGTTAAAGTTTTTAATTCAGCATCTTGGGGATGGGGAGGTATTTTATCTTTACGTCCTATGGCTCTCCCTCATATTCGGCATTTAATTGGAGATGGTAGAGCTACGTACTAACTTCTGGTCGGATCATTGGCTGAAAGATGGTCGAATTAGAGATCTTTACCCTTCTCGTATTATTTATGATCTTCGCATGGGGGAGTCGGTTTCTGTTAGCCAATTTATTTCTCCTCAGGAGTGGCTTCTCCCACAGGTGATGTGATCACTTTATGGGGTGAGATCCAAAATGATATTCATCCCGAGCCTTCATTTTCTGATGAGGTTGTGTGGACCCTGGAAATCTTACTTTGAAGTCTGCATATGCTATGCTTCCAAATCTCAGTTCCGAAGATGCAATTCCTTAGGGGGACTATGTGTGGTTTAAAGGATGCATTAAGAAGCTTTCTATTTGCACTTGGATGGGGCTCCTGGGATGCCTTGAGACGAAAAGACTTTTTATCTCAAGGAATGTTAATTGTAACTCTAACTGTATGTTTTGCCCTTCTACTTGGGAATCTCAGGACCATTTGTCTCACACCCCGAAATCGGGATCCTGCAGTGATTCGATCTCGGGAAGCGAGATTTTGGAATTAATTAAAACTTTTTGTATTTCCGAAGATCCGCGTGTATGAGGACAACAAAGTTCCATCACAACCTCAATATTTCGCGGAAGCTGAATAGGTGTTGCAACTCGGAGTCCGTGCCCATCGGATTCTGTGTCACACTCAACTTATAATATAAAGCCATCAAATTAAGTCTCATAATCAGACTAGTACAAGTCATGAATCATAGAACATTTAGCTGGCAGTAACAGGTAAATTTATTTCCCACATATGTTCAAGTTACAATTTATAAAAGTATTTTCATTAAAATCCCAAAGGAAAAAGGCTAATAAAAGCCATCTAAACATAACCAGCTAAACAAATACTATCCCAATCAATGTTACGAATTCCGGCGCCAAACTTGACATCTAGATGACATCAATGGGCATTTACTCACGTCCAACCAGCGGCTCAACCGCCTCCTCCGGTCAAACCACAAAAAGGCAAAGAGGTCAGGACCTGGCACCAAACAAGAGGGGTCAGACACAACGGTCTGACAAGCAAATAAACAGATAATATGATGCTAGGCATTTATAAAATATTATAAAATAATTGTAAATTCATTTAAAGATTTTAAACAATAATAATGATGAATCATGATAAAATGATTGTAAGACTGAACATAAATACCAGAGCAACAAATGAATAGTATCCGAAACATAAATATCTTAAAAGAGATCACAAACTGATTAAAACATTGGCAACCACATATAGCTATATTCTCCTATTACCGAAGTAACAAGAGCACACAGAAACCATATCCACATCAAGTGGGACCGGAAGTACAGAATCAGAACCGTAGCCACTACACGTGGGACCGGCAGAACAGAATCAGAACTGTAGCCACATCAAGTGGGACTGGCAGAACAAAATCAGAACTGTAGCCACAACAAGTGGGACCGGCAAAATAGAACCGTGGCCATAGTCGGTACAAATAGAATCCAAACTGCAGTTGGCAGATATTTAAAGATCCCAAGCCGGGTGATCAGCTCGACAAGGTAACCTATGCTTAGTGGTGCATTTCAATTTCAAAACCTGAACCGATATAAATCAAATCATAATAATGATTCATTTCCGAAATCGATAAAATGACTACTCCTAAACAAATACATACTGAATATACTAACAAATCCGAACAAATCTGATGAGTATCCTTATCGATGTTTCTGAACGTGGCGAACCACTCGAATCTAATTCAAATCAATTTGTAGAAAAATCATACGAATTTCCGTGGCGAACCACTCAAATACATTTCAATTCAATTTGTAGAAAAGATACCAATTTTCGTGGCGAACCACTCAAATACACTTCAAATCACCGATGTTATCAAACGTGATGAATCACTTAAATCCTTTTAAATTAATTTGCCGAAGAACACATATACACTTTCTAACTTGGAATGGAATAGAATAGTGTATGTGGTTCAATGGCTTACTAAGGTCCGACTCAATATACACTTAGTCTCCTAATGTCGATTGTATATGAGAGATTTGGTGCCACCGAAGATCTCCTACAAATTAGGACATAAAGTGTATATTAAGACATCGGTTAATCCCCCAGTAAAACCAACATCAATCAATCTCAACATTATTCCCATTAGACCCTAGCAATTAAAAGTAATTCAATTCAACATTTGTATTTCAAACTTTCACGCATCAACGAGAGTTCAATGGGCTTCAAACAATGGAGGAGAAGTGGTTGAAAGGGGCCTGAAATAGGCCTGAAAAAGAGTCAGAAAACAGCCCATAAACAGCCCAAAAAATGGGCCCTGGATAGATCTGGGCTCGCTCAAGCGACCCAGGGTCCGCTCGAGCGAGGCCTAGATAGAACCTGGTCCGCTCGAGCGAACTGGGCTCTGCCCATGTACGGGTCGAGTGCAGAATTTGCACTTCTTCTTCTATTTTCTGATTTTTCTTTCCCTTCTTCCCTTCTTACATATTTTCACATATATTTGGGCTTCTCCTTGCCAATTCAAATCCATTAAAATACTAATACACTAAATCATTCCATTCCAATCCGATAAATCAAATACAAACAAAACATTTCCATATCAAGAACACTAACATTGAAACATTTATAATTTATCCAAGAAGATGCATTACCAAGTGATTTTAAGTTGTTGAAACATCAATTTGGAAAGCAATAAACAACACCAATGTTCAATCATTCAAAGTTAAATCCATCTATTTGTAAGAAAAAAAACAATGTAGAATAAAAATCCATGAATTGATTCATATCAAGTAATAATCATCATATTAGCTGGATAATTCACTTGCCTTGGTCAAGATGGGGGACAAATCACTCCAAACTCAACTCTCTAAGGTCTCTAGCTCCAAATCTACAAAACCCCCAAAAATAGCCCAAGAAAAACCCTAAAAATCAATCATTCTCAAATCTCCATGAAAACTCTTTGTATATATGAGAAAAACATTCTAAAGACCTAGAAAAGCAAGATTTTTAAGAAAAGAAAACCACTGCTAACCTTTTGAAGCTCAAACAAGGAAGAAAGGCTTGCAAGAGGGGTCTTCTCTAGCTCAAATCTCTTGAAAATGACATCCTAGGAAAGCTTGGAAGATGAGGAAGAAGATTATGAGATCATTCCCTCACTTTGCACTCAAGATGGAAGCTATCTAGAAGAGAGACAAGGGCTGGAATGGAGAAACCTTAGGCTCTCTCAAATGTTGTAGGAAAATGGAAGAAGAAGAAGAGCTATTGCCTTTTTCTAAAATGGGCAAGTGGGTCCTAATGGGCCCCAAGGTTCAAGTGGCTGAAAAAGGTATTTATGGGTCTCGAACGAAGATGACGAAGAAGACAAAATCAATCAGCGAAATATCTACTTTCTAAAAAGTATATTTTTGCCATATCTTGTATATTTTGAAATTTGGATACAGATTTAGTGTAAAAAGACGTTTTTGCCCTTTTTCTTGAAAAATGTATTTTCTTAGCCTTAAATCCAAACAAATAAAACTTGATTGTTGCTAAAAACAATAAAATGAGTCCAAAGAAATAAAAATTGGAATTTTTAAAAATCGAGAATAATTTCTCACAAAATACCATTTACAAAGGCCGGGTCAAAATAAAGTCAACGGTCCTCAAAACTCTCCAAAGCTATGAAAAATCTGTCCAAACTCACAAATGAAGCCAAACCCACCCTAATCTCACTCAAAAGGATAAGACACAGCTAAGAATACACTAAACAAAAGAATTGGGGGTCAGGGTCGGGGTCTTACAATTTGTTAAGTTTCTCCAATGTCCCTTTTCTATGCAGGTTTGGAAAGGTTTGCTTCGTACGACTTACCTTCAACCTATTCCTTGTGATTCTCTTATAAGACTTATTCAGTCTATGAAAGTCCAAATTTATGGGCCACAACTAGAATGGATTACTAGTTCTCAAATTAACAATCAATGCACAGCGAAAATAACCAATCAGACGAACTAGCAATTAAATCTACCAAGCAATCACCACAAGAAGGCATACATAAAATATAGCGTGGAAACCCTATCCAGGGAGAAAAACCACGAATCAGAAATCAAGAGCTCATGAACAGTTACAAGATGTACTCACTAGCTCCTGTACCTCAGTCTGTACCTCGACCTCAGGACTATAGTTATTCTTGCAAAGAATCCACTGACACGAAATCCACATGCCCCGTTCTCCTTACTTGATCTCCTCGCACCTTGCAAGCACAATATGAACAATCTTCTCCTTCGAAAAGCAGAAGCAGCAGCAACCTTCTAGAGTAGCCTTCAGAACGATCTCTCAATGACTCTAGAGAATAAACTCTTAATGATATCTCTAACTCAGATTAATGAGAGTGGTGTGTCTTCCATAGGGTTGAGAGTAATACCCTATAAATAGCCCCAAATTCGTGCCTAATACTTAGAACACAAGTAGGACTCAAACTGGGAAAACAAAGTCTCAAAAGGAAACAGTTTCGTGCAAAAAGGAGACTTTCTCAAAATTCTGCGCACTGTTCGCTCGAGCGAACTCTTCAACCGCTCGAGCGGATGAGGCTCTGTCTCGCGGTCGCTCGAGCGAAGGTGAGAGCGCTCGAGCGGACTCCTTGCTGGATGAGATACGGAAATTCAGGACTCTTTTCTTCCATCTTTCTTCTTCTAAACCATTCAGGCTTTTCTTCTTGGAGTCCTTCCCTCTTCTATCTTCGGAGTCCTTTTCTAACTAAAAAATATAATTCAAAGACTCCTAAAGTTTTGTCCAACATGAATTAGCCAATACAAAAATACTTAACAATCTCCCCCTTTGGCAATTCATGGATAAAATTTTTACAAAATATCTACCCAAAAGAGAAACCCAAAATACATTGAATTTTCAGCACAAAAAAATTTATCAGCTCCTGTAGATCTTTGCCTGTTGTCTCCCCCTAGCTTCAATATTCTCCCCCTTTTTGTCCATAATTGACAAACTAGTATCCTGAAGCAGCTTCTGTCAATTTGGATTATGCAGCTCCCCCTTAATGTTGACTCCCCCTCAGAAAGATCTTCGTATCAGCACTGGGGTGGGGGCATGATCCTGTAGATCAGGGGTGATGAAGCTTTGGCACACACACTTGCATATTCAGACATTTCAGCAAAGTGTGTACCAACACAGAAGTTAAGTCTTCTTTCTTGACCCAAACAGCTTTGGTCTCCTTTTGCAGCTTAGTCTTCTGTCTTTTCCATTGCATTTGATTTGACGACTTTCGTAGCTTATTGCAATGAGGTCTAATGTGTCCTTTAATTCCACAATGATGACAAGTGGGAATTCTTTCAGGGCGTGACACATGTTTCTTCTTGGCAGCTGTATTTGCAACATGTACGGCATGATTAGTAACAACTGAATTTGGAATAAAACAGTTAGTACCTTTTGCTTTAGATGTAGATGCCCCGTTAGCGTATCCAATGCCATGCATGTCTGTCTTTGCCTTTTGACTGCAGAGAATGTCATCAAGCTTTTTTGAACCTGCATTCATCCTGTTTAGCGAAGCCTTGCTTACTTCTAACTCAGAAAGAACTATCTTGAGCCTTCCTTGCAAGTTAGTATTTTCAGCTTTCAAGGACTTCATATCATGATCAAGCAAAACACACTTTTGGGCTTCTGCAGTCAATTTATCTGCCAACTTGTTATTTTCTTCCTCTAAGTGACGTACCTTTATAAGTGCTTCTGACAATTCAGCTTTCAAAGAAGTATTATGCTCTTCAGATTCTTTCCAACTTGTAGCCACTTTTTCATTCATCTTTAGCATCTTCATGAATTTTTCAAACAAAATCTGATTTTCAGCTTGCCAATCATGTTCTGTCTTTGACTCACTAAACTCGTGATCAGTCTCATTATCAGACACTGGTGGAGTAGCAGAAACGGAAGTTGCCATGAATGCGATGAATTTTTCTTTGCTAGCGTCAGGCTTCTCTGACTCAGATTTGTTATCATCTTCGTCAGAAGTATCAGCATCCCAAGTCAAATTTAAAGCCTTCTTTTTTGACTTTTTGTTAGCACAGTCACTAGCAATGTGTCCATAACCATGACACTCAAAACATTGAATCCCTTTAGAAGATTTCTTCTTTACAAAATTTTTAGGGACTTTCAAATCACTTTTCTTCCCCTTCATGAAAGCCTGAAATTGCTTCATAAATTGAACAACAACTTGGGGATCAATCTCCTCAGAATCAGAATCAGAATCACTAGCAATTTTCTTAAATGATTATTTCGAGGCTCTTAAAGCAATACCACTGGATTTTGATTTCACATTACTCCTTAGGTTTGCTTCAAAAGTTTGAAGGTTGCCAACTAATTCTTCAGCCTTGAGAATATTCAAATTTTTATTCTCCTCAATAGCCACAACCTTTGCATCAAACCTTTCAGGTAGAGACCGCAAAATCTTTTTCTCAATTATATTTTCAGGAATTGGCTCTCCCAAAGTAAAGGTATCATTCACAATTGCATTCAGCTTCGAATTGAAATCATCAAAAGTTTCATCATCTTCCATCTTTATGGTTTCGAATGCTGTATACAATTTCTGAAGTTTTGACTGTTTGACAGTATCAGTGCCTTCATGCACAGTCTGTAGAATATCCCAAGCTTCTTTCGCAGTAGTGCATGTAGAAATTCCACGAAACTCAGACATATTAACTCTATTATAAATAGCATTCAATTCTTTAGAGTTATAAGTGGCAGCCAACTCTTCTTCCTTACTCCACTTATCTTCAGGTTTGAGATCAGTTACCCCATCAGCAGTAATAGTGGGCAAGGAATAGCCATTCACAACAAATTTCCAAACTTTCAGATCTATGGCTTTCAAGAATGCAACCATCCGGACTTTCCAATAAGCATAATTGCTACCATCCAACAAAGGAGGCTTATTGGTTGAAGTGCCTTCACGGTAGATATCCATTTTAGCAAATATGGATCAACATAATAAAATAGTGCAACCCGCTCTGATACCAATTGAAAGTCCAAATTTATGGGCCACAACTAGAATGGATTACTAGTTCTCAAATTAACAATCAATGCACAGGGGAAATAACCAATCAGACGAACTAGCAATTAAATCTACAAAGCAATCACCACAAGAAGGCATACACAAAATATTGCGTGGAAACCCTATCCAGGGAGAAAAACCACGAATCAAAAATCAAGAGTTCATGAACAGTTACAAGATGTACTCACTAGCTCCTGTACCTCAGTCTGTACCTCGACCTCAGGACTATAGTTATTCTTGCAAAGAATCTACTGACACGAAATCCACATGCCCCATTCTCCTTACTTGATCTCCTCGCACCTTGCAAGCACAAGATGAACAATCTTCTCCTTCGAAAAGCAGAAGCAGCAGCAACCTTCTAGAGTAGCCTTCAGAACGATCTCTCAATGACTCTAGAGAATAAACTCTCAATGATATCTCTAACTCAGATTAATAAGAGTGGTGTGTCTTCCATAGGATTGAGAGTAATACCCTATAAATAGCCCCAAATTCGTGCCTAATACTTAGAACACAAGTAGGACTAGAACTGGGAAAACAAAGTCTCAAAAGGAAACAGTTTCGTGCAAAAAGGAGACTTTCCCAAAATTCCGCGCACTGTTCGCTCGAGCGAACTCTTCAACCGCTCGAGCGGATGAGGCTCTGTCTCGCGGTCGCTCGAGCGAAGGTGAGAGCGCTCGAGCGGACTCCTTGCTGGATGAGATACGGAAATTCAGAACTCTTTTCTTCCAGCTTTCTTCTTCTAAACCATTCAGGCTTTTCTTCTTGGAGTCCTTCCCTCTTCTATCTTCGGAGTCCTTTTCTAACTAAAAAATATAATTCAAAGACTCCTAAAGTTTTGTCCAACATGAATTAGCCAATACAAAAATACCTAACAGTCTACTTTGCTTAGGGTTACCAAAGTTCAAAAGGGATGACCACCCTTTGTAAACTAATTTGTGCTGCATTCATATGGCATATTTGGAGAGAAAGAAATGCTCGTGTTTTCCAAAATGTTCGTCGAGGAACTGATCATGTGATTAGAGATACCATTTCGATGATGTAAAGCAGGTGCATATTCCTAGGCTTTCAAGTTCTTCTCTAGTTGCGGAGGTGCTTCCTAAGGAGGGATGATGAATGTCTATTGTTTATATCTATCCTTTCCCGGTTTGTGTAGTGTGGTCAGAAAATGGAGATCCTACTTTGGGTGATACTCGTTGTCACGCCCCCGGACCGAGGGTCCCGCTAAACGAGGCCCTAATCCGGGGACGCGGCGAGGCGGGCCGGAAAATTCCGCCCGCACACGCTAGTTTCCCACAGGTTTCCGCGGTAAGGATTCACGGAATCCGATCAAATAGTGATGTATAAGGATCACTTTCATACAAACAAATTACGCGGAAGCTTTGTAGCAAACATAAAAGTCTCATAAACAGGTATAAATTGAGAACGCACGAGACTAGCATCAAAAGAGAAACATTTACTGTGGGCCAAAGTTAGTTAGAGTTGATACAAAAGTAAAGTTAAGCATTAATTACAAACTTTCCCCAAAAGAAAATAAGCCAACAATGGCCATAACAAAAACCCAAAATGTATATCATAAATCCTCAAAATGTGATCGCAGCTCCAAGACAACCCGACGTCTAATTGACATCATCGGGCTACCACTCGCCCTCCGCTGGAACTATGGGTTCCGCCTCGAAGTGCGCCTCAACCGCGAGGGGCTCGACATCTGACACCAAACAAAGGAGAGTCAGACACGACGGTCTGGCAAGCAATTACAACAATAATAGGATGAAAGTAAAACAAAGCATGATAAGAAAGAGCTACGATGAAATCACGGTTAATATCAATGTCGAAGTAAAGATAGAATAAACATCTCGATGGTTTGCAAATCTAATATCATGATGAGTAACATACATAAATGCCATGAGATGAATATCAATGCATAAAAACAATGGCGACCCACATAAAGCTAGATTCTCCTGTTACCGAAGTAACCGGAGCAAACAAACCGAAGCCACTAAACGTGGGACGGAACGACATAGTCGTTATCAGACAGAACCGTAGCCACTAAACGTGGGAACGGGAAATTACCGTTGCCATGGTCGGTACAAACGGAATCCAAACTGCAGCTGGCAAACAAAATAAAGACCCCAAGCCGGATGATCAGTCCGACAAGGTGACCTAAGCCTAGTGGTGCCATTTTAGTGAAAATCTGAAACCTCGAAGAAATGCAATTCCATTTATAAGATACATTTCCAAAGTTGATAGAAAACTACTCCAAACAAATGCATATAGGCGAAGCCACGCAAAACAAGTGAGTAGTTTCATCATTTCTAAAGTATGGGGGTAATCCACTTCAAAACAATAAAAGAATTGAGAAAGAACCAAAACAAAAGTCGTTTATACAAAAGAATGTATGATGGTCGGTCGACTAAGCAGGTAGTCTCGATATACATTTAATCCCCTTATTGTCATTAAAGAAAGTTATTTGGTGCCACTGAAGATCGTTGACAATCACAAGGGATTAAATGTACACTTAGACTCAAGGGTTTTCCTAAGTGGTATGGCCATGGTTTAAAACACTTCTCACCATGAGTTATGGGCTTGCAAAGGGTGAATGGGCTTCACTTATAGGAGAGAGTTTAGGGGCTGAATTGAGCTTGGACATAGGCCCGAAGTGGGCTTGAAATTACATAGAATAAGTCTTCCTTAGAAGTAGGTTTAAATCCCCTTTTAATTAGGCCCACAGCTGGCCTTATTCAAGCTCAAACAATCCATGGAAAACAAGCCCAAACAGTCCTTAACATAGCCCACACTTCATGTCATACACAGCCCAACAATATGACCCAAAGGCAGCCCAAGAATTGGCCTTAAAACAGGCCCAACAGACCCCTAGAAAATGGGCTCATCAGATCTTCAATTGGGCCCTCAAACAGCCCTTAAACAGTCCATTAATCAGGTCCAGACTCGAGCCCAGACTGAGCTGGGCTCGCTCGAGCGGACCCAGGCCCGCTCGAGCGGACCCAGACAGTAGCTGGGTCGCTCGAGCGACCCAATGGGTCGCTCGAGCGGACCTAGACAGAACCTGGTCCGCTCGAGCGACCCACTGGGTCGCTCGAGCGGACTGGGCCTGCCCAGTCCAGCCCGAGAGTGCAGAACTTCCATTTTTTTCTTGTTTTTCTCCTTCTTTCTTGCTCATTTCAATTCCCTTCCATTCCCTTCTTCCATACACACTCCTACAACATATTGGGCCTCTTCTCAACCTCCACAAATCCTCAAACCATCATCCATAATCACATGATTAACATAAACTCCACACTTTTTAAAAGAATCCATTTCTTTGAACACCATTTAAACAATTGAAACAAACTCTCCAAGAAGCCATAAAGAGAACAACCTTCCAATGCATAATAAAGCAATAACATAAATAAAGATGACCATTAAGGTGGTTCATTAAATCAAGCAAACCATAAACTAAAAGAGATTAACATAAAAAGGGAAAAATCAAGAAATAAAACCAAATGAGGGAAAACATCACATTAGTGTTGGAAAATACTTGCCTTAAGCCAAGATGAGCTCAAAATCACTCCTAAAACCACTCCTTAGAGCTTCAAGCTCCAAATCTACAAAAACCCCAAATTTCCCAAGAAACCCTAAAACATCAACATTTGTGAAACCTCAAAGAAAACCTTAGCAAAAGGGATTAAAACACTCCAAATGGAGAGGAAAGCAAAGATCTTGGGTTTGGAAAACTATTGCTCACCTTGAGGAACCCTAACAAAGAAGAAAAGCTTGAATGGAGGGCTTCTCCTAGCTCAAATTCCTCAAGAATGGTATCCCTAGGAAGCTTGAAGAGGGAGGAAGAGATTGAGGAGATCAATCCTCTAAGCAAACCTCACCAAGTGAGAGTTCCAGATGAGAGAGAGTGAGAAGGGAGAAGAAGAAGAAACCCTAGCCAAGAAAATTGCTGGAATCGAATGAAGAAGGGAGAAGGAAGAGTCCCTTCTTAAGAGGCAAGTCAATGTGGGCCCCGATCTTCACAAGCCTAGAAACGGTACTTGCGGGCCCCGAACGAAAACGACGAAGAAGACAAAAATGATCGGCGAAATTTCTACTTTCCAAAAAGTATATTTTCGGCAAATTCTGGAATTTTCGAAATTCGGGTACAGGTTTTGTGTGAAATGTGTGTTTTGCCCTTTTTCTCGAAAAACGCGATTTCTGATCACAAAATCAAGTTGGCCAAAACATGAAAGTTGACGATCTAGATGAAATACATCAAAATACATGTAAATGAGGATTTTACAAGCATCAAGAACAAATTCAACAATCTCACACAAAATCCACGGGCGCCCGGCCCGTGTCACACTTAAATCAAAGACTAATCAAAGGTTCTAAAAGCTAATCAAACAACCTAATCTAGCTTAACAAATAAGCTAATCGTCCCCTAATCCCACTTATCCACTAATCACGGTTAAAACATGATTAAATATTCAAACCTGGGTCGGGGTCTGACATCCTCCACCCCTAAGAATTACATTTGGTCCTCCAAATGATCACTAACCTCTGGGAATAGCTGAGGGTACTTCTTTTGAACTTGCTCACGAAGCTCCCAAGTAGCTTCTTCTGGTCCATGGTTCTCCCAACGGATTTTTACCCACTGAATTGTCCTATTCCTCAGTTCTTGCTCTTTGGTGTCAATAATCTCTGCCGGTTTTTCAATGTAGGTGGCATCCTCTCTGACATCTAACGGCTCATGTTGTAGCACGTGCGATGGGTCTGAAACATACTTCCTTAGCATTGACACGTGAAACACGTTATGCACACCCGACAGTTCTGGAGGCAAAGCTAATCTGTAGGCCACTTCCCCGATTCGACTCAAGATCTCATACGGTCCAATAAATCTCTTAGACAATTTGCCTTTCTGCCCAAATCTCAATGTCCCTCTAACCGGAGATACCTTTAAGAATACCTTGTCTCCAACTTGGAATTGGAGATCCTTTCTTCGAACATCGGCATAGCTCTTCTGTCGGCTCCTCGCAATCTTCAATCTTTCGTGGATAATTCTGACTTATCACTTGTTTCCTCAACTAAAGATGGACCATGAAAACTGCGTTCTCCGACTTCTTCCCAACATACGGGGGTTCTACACTTCCTGCCATAAAGCGCTTCAAAAGGGGCCATTCCTATGCTGGAATGGTAACTATTATTGTAGGCGAATTTGCAAAGCGGTAGATTCTCGTCCCACTGATTCTTGAAATCAAGTACACAAGCCCTAAGCATGTCCTCGAGGGTCTGAATAGTCCTCTCTGATTGACCATCCGTCTGCGGGTGGTACGCTGTACTGAATTGAAGCTTCGTCCCCATCGATTCATGCAAAGTCTTCCAAAACCTCGAAACAAATCTACTATCCCTATCTGAAGTGATGGAAACCGGCTGACCATGACGACTAACAATCTCTTTCACAAAAGCCTGCGCTAACGCCAAACATGTGCATCTTCTTACCGGTCTTCAACGGAATAAAGTGCGCTGACTTCGTTAACCGATCCACTATGATCCAAATGGCATTGTTCCCCTTGCTTGTATTCGGTAAGCCTGATACAAAATCCATTGTCAGGTGCTCCCACTTCCACTCTGGGATTTCTAACGGTTGCAAAAGACCAGGTGGTTTTTGATGTTCTGCCTTCACTAATTGACAAGTCATGCACCTAGACACAAAGGCTGCTATCTCTCTTTTCATATTGTTCCACCAAAAACGACTCTTCAAATTTTGATACATCTTCGTACTCCCTGGATGCACTGAATACCTCGTATTGTGAGCCTCTACCATAATGTCATCTTTCAAGTTGTCGACTTTAGGAACACAAAGTCTGCCACGGAAGTACAAAACTCCATCCAACATCTGAAAATCTGGCCTTTCCGAGATATGCTCCACAATTTTAACCAAGTCTGGATCTTGCATCTGATTGTCCTTAATTTTCTGAATGAAGACTGGCTCGGACACTGTCATATTCGCCAACACAACTCCTTCTCTCAAGGGTTCGAACTCTACTCCCAAATCCTCAAATTGCTGAAAATTGTAAAATCCACGCAAACTGGCCAAACAAACTGATTTCCTGCTTAACGCATCTGCCACTACATTAACTTTCCCCGGATGATAGATAATCGGAAAGTCATAGTCCTTGATATACTCCATCCACCTTCTCTGCCTCATATTCAATTCTTTCTGAGAGAATAAGTACTGAAGACTACGGTGATCCGAATGAACTTCAAACTTTTCTCCGTACAAGTAGTGTCTCCACATCTTCAACGCGAAAACTATGGCTGCTAACTCCAAATCGTGCGTCACATACTTCTTTTCATGTTCCTTCAATTGCCTCGAGCCATATGCAATCACCTTTCCATTTTGCATTAACACACAACCGAGTCCAACTCCTGAAGCATCCGTAAAGATAACAAAACCACCACTCCCCGAAGGTAAGGTGAGAACAGGCGCTGAAGTTAACCTCTTCTTCAACTCTTCAAAACTAGCTTCACACTTCTCTGACCATACAAACGGCACATTCTTCCGGGTTAATTTAGTCAACGGTGCTGCGATAGATGAGAAACCTTGAACAAATCTCCTATAATAACCTGCCAAACCCAGAAAACTTCTAATCTCTGTCACATTTTTCGGTCTCTCCCAATTAATAACTGCCTCAATCTTTGATGGGTCAACTGCTAGCCCTTCTTCAGAAATAATGTGACCCAGAAAAGAGACTTGCTCTAGCCAAAACTCACATTTCCCAAGCTTCGCATACAACTGGTTATCTCTCAACAACTGCAAGGAAGTCCTTAGATGATGCTCATGATCTTCTCTTGACTTGGAATACACTAGAATATCATCAATGAAAACAACGGTGAACTGATCTAGGTGGGGTGCAAAAATCTTGTTCATGAGAGCCATGAATACCGCTGGTGCATTCGTCAGTCCAAAGGGCATCACCAAAAACTCATAGTGC
This sequence comes from Litsea cubeba, assembly GCA_012931725.1. Taxonomy (NCBI): domain Eukaryota; kingdom Viridiplantae; phylum Streptophyta; class Magnoliopsida; order Laurales; family Lauraceae; genus Litsea; species Litsea cubeba. The sequence continues at coordinate 126,176,528 of CM022946.1, forward strand.
CCATATCTCGTTCGAAAAGCTGTCTTCGGGATGTCTGATTCTCTAACCCTCAACTGATGGTATCCGGACCTCAAATCTATCTTCGAGAAAAACTTTGCACCTTGCAACTGATCAAACAATTCGTCTATCCTAGGCAAAGGGTACTTATTCTTGATGGTCACTTGATTCAACTTCCTATAGTCTATACACATCCTCAAACTTCCATCTTTCTTCTTGACAAAAAGTACTGGAGCTCCCCATGGGGAAACACTTGGCCTAACAAAGCCTTTATCTAGCAACTCTTGCAATTGCAACTTCAATTCACCTAACTCCGCTGGAGCCATCCTATAAGGAGCAATGGAGATCGGAGCAGTTCCTGGCACCAATTCTATTGTAAACTCAACTTCTCTGACAGGTGGTAACCCTGGAATCTCTTCTGGAAAAACATCGGGAAATTCACACACTATCGGGATATTCTCCACCCCTAGGGATTGTTCGACCTTGGAAACAAAAGCGATAAATCCCTCACAACCTGACCTTAACAACTTAGCTGCCGAAAGAGCTGAAATAAACCTGACTGGGGAAATCCTTTTCTCTCCCTGAAACTTCACTCCGGAGGACGACCCATCCAACCTAAACACAATGGTCTTGCTATAGCAATCCATGGAGGCATGATGACCCGCTAGCCAATCCATGCCTAGAATGACATCGAAGTCATGCATCACTAAAGTAATAAGGTCTGCAGGGAAAACGACTTCTCCTATCTTCACTGGACAACCCGGATAAAAAGTACTACACACCACTTGCTTCCCTACCGGAGTAGTAACAGTCAAAACAAACTCTAACTCTCTAACAGGAACACTAATCTTCTTAGCAAACACAAGGGATAAGAAAGAATGGGTAGATCCCGGGTCAAACAACACTTTAGCTTCAACATCACAAATTAGAAGTTTACCTTCCACAACATCACCTGCCGCTTCTGCATCCACTTGATTGATATGATTGAGACGGCCTTGCTGACGAGGTCTATTCTGATTCTGATTTGGTCTCGCAAGCTGCATATTCCTATTCTGCTGCTGTGGACGGGCATTCTGGTTCTGAGGCTGTTGACGGGGCTGCTGGTTCTGCTGCTGCCTTGGTGGGTTCTGAACTACTTGCTGATTCTGCTGAGGGGCTTGCCTAGGCGGCTGCTGCGGTGCCCTGTTGCCCTGGTTCCTATTGTTCGGGCAATCCTTCACTTGGTGGTCTGAGCTACCACACTTGAAACACGCCCCTGAAAGGCGATAACACTGCTGCGAAGAATGATTCTTGCCACAATGCTCACACCCGCCTTGAGTTGGAGCATTCTGAGGTTTCTTTTGCTTCTTTCCTTGGTAAGACTTCTGCCCACTCTGAAACTGCTGCCTCTTTCTTTGGTTGTCCTTGATAATCTGATTGTTTATATCCTCAAACCTGTAGGCCCTCTTGATAGCCTCTTGAAAGGTGGTCGGTGGTACCACACCAAAAGCATCTCTCAAAATAATGGGGTTGAGCCCATCCATAAACTTAGTAATCTTTTTCTCCTCGGTGTCCACCAACTCTGGAGCATAGCGAGATAACTTCTCAAACTTGGTAAGATATTCTAGGACAGTCATATCTTCTTGCTTAAGCAACTGGAACTCCGCTGCCTTCTGCTTCTTAATATGTGCTGGAACATATTTCTCACTGAACTGCTGCTTGAAAGTGGCCCAAGCAATCCCATCTGCAATATTTTGATAGCCTTCCTTGATAGTCTTCCACCAAATGTCTGCCAACCCAGTAAACATAGATGCTGCCAAGTGAACCCGCTGTCTGCCTGTACATACAAAAATATCGAAGATGTTCTCGGTATGAGCCAACCAATCATCCGCTGCCAAAGGTTCTTCCTGACCCGTAAACTCTTTAGGACCCCTTTTTCTAAACTTCTCAAACAGGATATTAGGGTCTCTGTCCCTATGCTGCACTGGTTCCACATTAGCTACTGGTTCTGGCCTTCTACCCAACACTTCAAGCAGTTGCCTTTGCACTTGAGTCAATTCCTCATCCTTCTTGGCCATTTGTTCTTGAAATCGAGCTTGATTATCATTGGCTCGCTGCTGTTGTTCGACTAACATTTGCATGAGTTGTTGGAATTGACCCGTTGCCGGGTTTTCAATCTCACTGTCATGATTGCTACCTGTTGCATTCGCATTTGCCGGAGGTCGACGTGGAGGCATATTGCTGCAAAACAACTTGTTAGTACAATAAGATATAATAATCAAGCGTTCCCAATCCCAAATCGATGCTAACTAACGGTAATGCTAACGAATCCTTGCCACGTCCTTATGTTTCTAATCCAATTTTAATTGCCTCAAATATTTCTCGCTCTGATACCAAGCCTGTCACGCCCCCGGACCGAGGTCCCGCTAAACGAGGCCCTAATCCGGGGACACGGCGAGGCGGGCCGGAAAATTCCGCCCGCACACGCTAGTTTCCCACAGGTTTCCGCGGTAAGGATTCACGGAATCCGATCAAATAGTGATGTATAAGGATCACTTTCATACAAACAAATTACGCGGAAGCTTTGTAGCAAACATAAAAGTCTCATAAACAGGTATAAATTGAGAACGCACGAGACTAGCATCAAAAGAGAAACATTTACTGTGGGCCAAAGTTAGTTAGAGTTGATACAAAAGTAAAGTTAAGCATTAATTACAAACTTTCCCCAAAAGAAAATAAGCCAACAATGGCCATAACAAAAACCCAAAATGTATATCATAAATCCTCAAAATGTGATCGCAGCTCCAAGACAACCCGACGTCTAATTGACATCATCGGGCTGCCACTCGCCCTCCGCTGGAACTATGGGTTCCGCCTCGAAGTGCGCCTCAACCGCGAGGGGCTCGACATCTGACACCAAACAAAGGAGAGTCAGACACGACGGTCTGGCAAGCAATTACAACAATAATAGGATGAAAGTAAAACAAAGCATGATAAGAAAGAGCTACGATGAAATCACGGTTAATATCAATGTCGAAGTAAAGATAGAATAAACATCTCGATGGTTTGCAAATCTAATATCATGATGAGTAACATACATAAATGCCATGAGATGAATATCAATGCATAAAAACAATGGCGACCCACATAAAGCTAGATTCTCCTGTTACCGAAGTAACCGGAGCAAACAAACCGAAGCCACTAAACGTGGGACGGAACGACATAGTCGTTATCGGACAGAACCGTAGCCACTAAACGTGGGAACGGGAAATTACCGTTGCCATGGTCGGTACAAACGGAATCCAAACTGCAGCTGGCAAACAAAATAAAGACCCCAAGCCGGATGATCAGTCCGACAAGGTGACCTAAGCCTAGTGGTGCCATTTTAGTGAAAATCCGAAACCTCGAAGAAATGCAATTCCATTTATAAGATACATTTCCAAAGTTGATAGAAAACTACTCCAAACAAATGCATATAGGCGAAGCCACGCAAAACAAGTGAGTAGTTTCATCATTTCTAAAGTATGGGGGTAATCCACTTCAAAACAATAAAGAATTGAGAAAGAACCAAAACAAAAGTCGTTTATACAAAAGAATGTATGATGGTCGGTCGACTAAGCAGGTAGTCTCGATATACATTTAATCCCCTTATTGTCATTAAAGAAAGTTATTTGGTGCCACTGAAGATCGTTGACAATCCCAAGGGATTAAATGTACACTTAGACTCAAGGGTTTTCCTAAGTGGTATGGCCATGGTTTAAAACACTTCTCACCATGAGTTATGGGCTTGCAAAGGGTGAATGGGCTTCACTTATAGGAGAGAGTTTAGGGGCTGAATTGAGCTTGGACATAGGCCCGAAGTGGGCTTGAAATTACATAGAATAAGTCTTCCTTAGAAGTAGGTTTAAATCCCCTTTTAATTAGGCCCACAGCTGGCCTTATTCAAGCTCAAACAATCCATGGAAAACAAGCCCAAACAGTCCTTAACATAGCCCACACTTCATGTCATACACAGCCCAACAATATGACCCAAAGGCAGCCCAAGAATTGGCCTTAAAACAGGCCCAACAGACCCCTAGAAAAATGGGCTCATCAGATCTTCAATTGGGCCCTCAAACAGCCCTTAAACAGTCCATTAATCAGGTCCAGACTCGAGCCCAGACTGAGCTGGGCTCGCTCGAGCGGACCCAGGCCCGCTCGAGCGGACCCAGACAGTAGCTGGGTCGCTCGAGCGACCCAATGGGTCGCTCGAGCGGACCCAGACAGAACCTGGTCCGCTCGAGCGACCCACTGGGTCGCTCGAGCGGACTGGGCCTGCCCAGTCCAGCCCGAGAGTGCAGAACTTCCATTTTTTTCTTATTTTTCTCCTTCTTTGTTGCTCATTTCAATTCCCTTCCATTCCCTTCTTCCATACACACTCCTACAACATATTGGGCCTCTTCTCAACCTCCACAAATCCTCAAACCATCATCCATAATCACATGATTAACATAAACTCCACACTTTTTTAAAAGAACCCATTTCTTTGAACACCATTTAAACAATTGAAACAAACTCTCCAAGAAGCCATAAAGAGAACAACCTTCCAATGCATAATAAAGCAATAACATAAATAAAGATGACCATTAAGGTGGTTCATTAAATCAAGCAAACCATAAACTAAAAGAGATTAACATAAAAAGGGAAAAATCAAGAAATAAAACCAAATGAGGGAAAACATCACATTAGTGTTGGAAAATACTTGCCTTAAGCCAAGATGAGCTCAAAATCACTCCTAAAACCACTCCTTAGAGCTTCAAGCTCCAAATCTACAAAAACCCCAAAATTTCCCAAGAAACCCTAAAACATCAACATTTGTGAAACCTCAAAGAAAACCTTAGCAAAAGGGATTAAAACACTCCAAATGGAGAGGAAAGCAAAGATCTTGGGTTTGGAAAACTATTGCTCACCTTGAGGAACCCTAACAAAGAAGAAAAGCTTGAATGGAGGGCTTCTCCTAGCTCAAATTCCTCAAGAATGGTATCCCTAGGAAGCTTGAAGAGGGAGGAAGAGATTGAGGAGATCAATCCTCTAAGCAAACCTCACCAAGTGAGAGTTCCAGATGAGAGAGAGTGAGAAGGGAGAAGAAGAAGAAACCCTAGCCAAGAAAATTGCTGGAATCGAATGAAGAAGGGAGAAGGAAGAGTCCCTTCTTAAGAGGCAAGTCAATGTGGGCCCCGATCTTCACAAGCCTAGAAACGGTACTTGCGGGCCCCGAACGAAAACGACGAAGAAGACAAAAATGATCGGCGAAATTTCTACTTTCCAAAAAGTATATTTTCGGCAAATTCTGGAATTTTCGAAATTCGGGTACAGGTTTTGTGTGAAATGTCTATTTTGCCCTTTTTCTCGAAAAACGCGATTTCTGATCACAAAATCAAGTTGGCCAAAACATGAAAGTTGACGATCTAGATGAAATACATCAAAATACACGTAAATGAGGATTTTACAAGCATCAAGAACAAATTCAACAATCTCACACAAAATCCACGGGCGCCCGGCCCGTGTCACACTTAAATCAAAGACTAATCAAAGGTTCTAAAAGCTAATCAAACAACCTAATCTAGCTTAACAAAATAAGCTAATCATCCCCTAATCCCACTTATCCACTAATCACGGTTAAAACATGATTAAATATTCAAACCTGGGTCGGGGTCTGACACTCGTTACAGTCAAAACTTGTATCATGTAGCTCTATCCCTTTTACAGATGATTCCGATGCAAGCTTCTATTTCTTTGTTTTAATTGGATGGACATATTCAAGAGTTAGTAAAGAATCCATTGAAATCCCCATGGAAAGAGATGATGGACCGCGCTCCTGCGCCTGGTCCTACCGAGGTCGTCGGACGTGGGAGTCCATTGGGTCCGACCCTTTCGTAACCGGGGGGCAAGGGCGTGCATCAATATTTCTTTTGTGTGGGTGTGCCAGATTTTCTATTTTACTTGGAATTGCAAGTGGTGATCCGGAGATCAACCTTCGCAAGTAAAAAGGAAATCAACTTCTTTTAAGTTTTCCATTGCACATATATTTAAGAAAAGAGATATTTTCTTGATTTGCCGTGAAAGGCGATTTTTTTGGCATTTATAGCCGATTTTGGCGTTTATAGCCGATTTTTTGGCGTTTATAGCCGATTTTGGCGTTTATAGCCATTTTACAATCCTTATCAATAATGAAAGACAAGAGTTGTAATTTTTGTCTCTTAAAAAAAGAATACAAACTACAATGAAAAGCAAGAAAAGGAGGATCTAACTTCTCAGGAGATTGTGGGGGACCCGTTCAGATTGACGGTCGCAAGCCATATGTGGACTTCGCCATCATCCATGCAGATGAGAACAGAGGATTCTATTGATTCGCTTGGCTTAGCTATAACCTCAGGTTTTTAGAGAACAAAGACCAAAAGGTGGTCCTATGTCCAATAAAAAGCCGAGTAGACGGGCTGAAAAGCCACGTCTAAGCCATTTGGAGGCAGAAGGAGAAGGCAAGGACCTTGGGGGGGGGGGGGGGTACCCCCCAAGGGACTTTTTTCACCTTGTAGCGGTGGTCGGTGTAGAACTTCCGCAGAGTTTTGTCTCTTTTCCTTCTCTGAATTTCTGTGCTTTTTTCTGATCTGGGATCTGTCTCGTTTTTCCGATCTCTGTGTTTTTCCGATCTGGATTTCTTTGGAATGCTCTCCTATTTATAGGCTTTTAGGCAGCCATTTAGGAGGGTTTATGAGCCTTAATTGTCATAAAGCTACATAAAGGGAGGAGTTACAAGATTGAATTCTTTATTTTGTAACTCCTTTTTCTTGGCTTCTGATTGGCCGGAGGAGATTGAGGGCATTTAATCGCCATGATGAGAGGAGTTTCATGGGTTAAATGCCATGAATCTCTTGACTTGTAACTCCCGGATGCTTGCTTCTGATTGGTCCGTCCAAAGAAATGGATTAATGACTATAATAAAGCTAGTCAATTAATCGCATTAAGTGGTCGCCGAGCAGTTGAAGAGTCGCGGGCCGTGCCACGTCTTTTGGGATTCTTCTGGCGATGATCATCGATGGATCTTCATGTAGATCGACATCGGATGACCATGTAACTTCGGGTGTTGGTTGCCAACAGCGGGTCGGTACCATCTGTCCTGTCGATTTCTCGATCGGTCGGGTAGAAAGCACACTTTTTTTGGTTGACCGGGTGGCGATCAATGTTGTTTTTGATACTCTTGATGATTAACCCTTGTTTTTGACGGATGTCAGAGGATTTGGTATCTCAAAAGTATGAATTTTGAAAAATACCAGAGGCCAGACGCTTCGAATCGCGAAAATAACGGCGGAAAACAGGATTTTCGGGGCCCACTGGGCGATCCCGGGCCCCAGGGTCGCAGGGGCTGGCGACCCTGGGCCAGGGTCGCAGGCCCTGGGGGGTTTTTCCCCCTTTTGTCCTGTTTTGTGTCCGTTTTTGCTGTTTTTTTATTCTTTTTTCTTCTGTATTTTTCCTTGACATTTTGATCATTTATTGGCCTGATTTCCCTGTAGAAAACCTGATGAGAATCCTTGCATTTTATTTTGCAAAGTTTCCAATTTTCTGAGAAAGCCTAAGACTTTGTCGCGTAGAGCTGCCGATTTTCCGTCAGAAGCTGAAACTGGGTCAAACGATGTCGGAATGACCTGAAATTTGGGTGAAGCCTGCTGAGCAATAAATAAGACCAACCATAGGCTTTTGTTTGAGTTTCGAAGCCTTTTGGTGTCCTATCACTAGTAGACTTGCTTTTATCGCGATGAAGAGGTCGCGGTTTGATGTGCGGTAAATCGATGTCCGATTGACTGGAAATTTGACAGGGAACCTATTGGAGTCATTTTAAGATGATCCATAGGCTCTGTCTTGGAAACCATGGTCCTGGAGAGCTTCGCCGCCGAGAGGCCTGATTTGGCTTCCGAGCGTCAAACTATGGTCAAATGTTGTCGAAATGACCTGAAATTTGACGTGTAGGCCTTTGTAAGCATTTTGAAGCCGTCCATGTGCTCTATCTGATGAGTGATGGCCTCGGTGGTTCTCGCCGCCGAGAGGCTTGATTTAGCTGTTCGGGGGTTGATGTAGGGTCAAACGTTGTCGGTTTGACTCAGAACTTGACGTGGAGCCTTTTCGATGTATTTTGAGACCATCCATCGGCTCCGATCGAAGATTTGGTGTCTCCGATGCTTTCGCCGCCGGGAGCTCCTTTTCAGTTGCCGGAGAAGCGAAGTTAGGCCAAATGATTTTGAAATGGCCCGAAACTTCTTGTGTACTCCTCTTTTGGCTGTCTTGAAGGATCTTGTAGTTTTTGTTTGATTTTGACAAGATTTGATCTTTTAGAAGTAGCATTGCCTATTTATGGCAGGTTGCGACTTCATGTAGCTCTTTGGATCTTGAAGAGGCAAAGTGACAGTTTTGGTGTCAACAAATACCCCCTCGAGGTACAGTGACGAGTTGCTTATCATTTGTAGTCGATGTGCCTCGAAGAGATTTGTGAAGGAGAGCCTGTGACTTGACCAAGAGTCTTTGAGCAGTCTTTCTTTTTGGTATTTGTAGCCTTTTGAGCTTCCAGGGGAATTTTATGGTAGTGAAAGGGATCACATACCATCTCGAGGCAAAGTTTTGAGATGACATCAGGGATGTGGATTTGGGTTTTGACCTTGTGACCTAACAGGCTGTATGTGGAGGGTCGGGTATGGTTTTGACCGTGTGACCCAACAACTGTATGTGGAATGTTGGGGGATCAATTTTGGTTTTGATCTTGTGACCTAACAGGCTGTATGTGGCAAGTTAGGGGATCAGGTTTTGGTTTTTGGTTTTGGTCTTGTGACCTAACAGGCTGTATGTGGCAAGTTAGGGGACCAGGATTTGGTTTGATTTTTGTGGAATGTCAATTTCAAGATTTTGGCTCAATTTGGTAGATGAGGCTGGATGGTTTGATTTTTGGAAGCTCATGGGGCTTGGAATTCTTTTTTGTATGGTCGAATCAACTCAAAAGAGGTATGGAACCATTTTTGTATACTCTTGGTAAGAGGGATCTCTCTTTGACTAAAAGCCCAATTTTTTTTTTTAAGTGCCTAGGTGGTCAAACCTGGCTTATATGGGCTAACCCATGGGATCTTAAGCTTTTGAAATGGCTTAGATCCATATGGTGTCATTTTTGTAAAGAATATCAAAAAATATCTCATTTGGATAGAGAATATCTAAGAATATCTTTACTTGGAGAGAATCTCTCATGTTCCCTTTATTTTGGGAGAGAATATCTCAAGATATCTTTCTTTTGGGAAAGAATCCTTCATTGATCCTATCTTTTGGGAGAAAATCTCTCATTGATTTCTTTTTGGGAGAGAATCCCTCAAGATATCTTTCTTTTGGGAAAGAATCTTTCTAATCTCTTTCTTTTGGTAAGGTTACTAATTAGTAACACTTACCTCTTTCTTCTTTCCTTCTTTGGGTTGCTCTCTTCTATAAAAGCAAGGAGGAGGTTGGATCTCTTGCTCTTATCGCTTTCTTTTGCAACAATCCCAAGAGGGCTTCAAGACCAAGAGTTCTTCTTCTTCAAGATCTTCAAGACTTTTCTTCTTCTTCTCATCAATGGCTTCAAGTAAGTTCTCTTTTTCAAGAAAACCCCATTATAGGAAAAAAAGTTCTTTCTTTTTTTTTTTTGTTTCTTTCCTTTTCTTTACTTTTTTTTTTCTCCACGTGTTTTTTTCTTTTTTTTTTTGCACGTGTTTTCTCCTTTTCTTTTTTTTTTTTGCATTTTTTTGTGGGCCGTACGGACTGATCCGTACGGATCTGGCCATACGGCCACGTGGCTTGTGGGCCACGGCCTGTGGGCCATCCCTTTTTTTCTTTTCTTTTTTTTTTGTTTTCTTTCCCCCTTTTTTTTAAAGAAAGTTTCTTTTTCTTCTTTTTTTTTTTGCTCATCATGATAATGCCCCTTTTTTTTTGGCAAACCTAGATGTTCATGCATGCATTCTATTGTAAATTAAATTTGTAGCATGATGTGATAGTATACCTGAAAGTTTTCACAAATTTGGGAATTTGGAGCTCGCAGCAATGTTGAGCCCTTTCTGATTTTGCGGAGACTTTGAGGTTTCGAAAGTTTGGAGTTTCGGAGCTCGCAGCAATGTTGAGCCCATCTTCAAGCTTTCTATTTCTTTCGGGATAATTCATTTTCTTCGGAATTGCCCCGTCATCATGTCAAAATTTTGCCAGATTTTTTTTAGCGAGATTCTGTCATTTTGATGTTTGATTTTTTTCTTTTCCATCATTTTCAGGTGGTTCCTCCAGAACGAACAAGGGTAAAGAGCCTGCTACAAGCGTACCTCGTCGATCTTCTAGATCTTCTAATCCGGCCGTTCAGCAGGTCTTTGAGAAAGTCCAGTATGTTAAGAGAAATCTGGAAGAATGCGACTCCCTCAACAGAGATGAGATGAGGCAGCGACTGATCACTCTCAAGGGAGAGGAATTCTATAAGATCATGGTAAGCAGTCGTACATGGGTGATGGAAGATCAGAGGGTTTTGCCCAAGCCTACCTTCTTCTTTGGTGATGCCGTCCCTGATGATATGACATACCAGAGGAGATGTTTTCAGTTCTCTTTCACAGCAGATGGTGAGAAGAAGACTGTTGTTACCCGGTCGACATTTGATCGCACCATCTCGATCATGAGCCTTGCCCCCTCGTGCTCTAAGAGGGAAGATCCTCCAAGCTGGGTGAGAAGGACAAATGTAATCAAGACCGGGGTTTTTGTTGGCTGTTCTCCTGGATATACAGAGAGGTCGCCTGTTGACATGGACCTGTTGATGCCATCTAGCGGCTACCAGGGCTCTGATTATCCGTCAGTCGATTTGAGACCGGTGGGCCTTGGTATTTTCAGCGGTGATGGCAGCAATTGGATAATGCCTTTTCGACTTCGAGGCCGTTTCAATGCTGACTCCGAGTGGAAGTTGTGGACTGATCGCGTCCTGCTGATTGGTGGCGTCATTTTGAAGGAAGCCGGGATTTTTGATGCAGTCCGCGCCTTCAGGGAGACTGTGATCTTTTCCGACGAGGCCTTCATGGCTATGCTGGAGTCATTCCTCCCACAAACCAATACGTTCGTTGTGACGAATGGTGAGATTGGTTTCTCTTTGAAGGAGCTGAGCACCATTACTGGATTGCCTATCCTTGGCAAACTCTATGAGGAGCTTATGCCGATTGACAGCGTCCTTGAGGGGCAGTCTGAGGAGTTCAGGCTTCTGTACATTCAGCTCGTCGCCTTCTATGCTTTTTTGAAGGAGAAGGAGGGTTTGAAAGTTAGATCCAGCAGTTGGAAGAGTTCTAGCTCTTCGTTCCCCAACTTTTTTAATAGCAGGGAGTCTTCTGATAGTGTGACCCAGGAAGCCAGGGCTCATGATCCAAGTTCGAAGAAGATCTTGGCTATGCAAGAAGAGTTGAGAGATTTCTGTGCGAGTACAAATGCCATATGTCCTGAGATTGCACTGCGGAGAGATCTCGCTGTTTACCTCACTTATTGGCTTGGTGAGGCTATTTTTGCTGGAGGAGATGGAATGCACATAAGGCCGCACTGTATTTTTCCGGCTTGTCAGATGGCATTTGGAGAGCAGCTTGCTTTTGTGCCAGCTCTTTACTCCTACCTGTGTACCGAACTGCAAGCTGCTGCTTTTTTGGTTCGGCTTGGGCTTCCCATGAATAGGGTATTTTCAGCCCACATCTTTTATTCGTGGTATGTGTACCACTGTCCTGGCTTCCACCGGCTGGGTGCTACACAGGATGATGATCCTCTGATGATTCGACTGGCTAAGGGCAAAACCGTGTCTGAATCACTTTTGTTTGCCCGCATGAGGATCCGACGGTTCAGGGACGTCGAGATGGGGCAGTCTTCAGTGAAGCTTTCTCCGGAGTTGCGGAAGAAGGCTTTTGATTTTGGTGCCTCCCGAGACTCTACCAGGGCGGGGTCGAGAAGGCATTACTCCTTGACGAATGCAGAGAGAGAGTGGCTTTTCAGCATACGTGTCGGCACGATGGTGTACCGCAGACATCTTTTCGTTGACATCCAACCGTATGTACTCTCTCGCTTTGCTTTGCAGCTGGGTTTTTCCCAAGGCGTTGTTGGAGCGCTTTCAAGCATGGTGAAGCGCTTTGGAGGTTTACAGGACGGGAGAAATGCATGGGCTTTCTATAGTGCTGAAGACACTACAGCCATGATCTCTTATCCTGTGTTGTTGACTTCAAGGACTGCCGGCTTTGTGAAGTGGTTCGCGGATAGCTTTTCGGCATATCGGGGGCTTTCCAAGAAGGAGCTTGATGTGAAGCTGGCATCTGGAAAGGGCCTTGGAAAGTCGGATGACATCCGGCAAGAGGAAGTCTGGGCCTTCTTTCTGGAGAGAAGCATAAGATAGGCTTTCTCGGTGACCAGGGCGTCATTGGTTCTGAAGCTGTTCGAGAAATACCTGATGAGGCTTTAGAGCAGCTAGAACAGGAGGAAGCCGAACTTGGTACTTGGATGCAAGCGGCACAGAGGCAAGCTTCCGTGGAGTCTACTGGCAAGAGTAGACCATCCAGTGAGGAGTCAAGTGGGAAACCTAACTCTGACAGCGGGGCAGGTTCCTCTAAGAAGCGAGCCCGTAGGAGTAAGAGGAGGAGGAGTCATTATCGCAGCAAGGGGCAGCATGAGGACTCTCCTGACTTGGAAGTTCCTCTTACTATCAATGAGGATGTGCCAGTGGATGCTGACGAGCCTCCAGATAAGAGAACCCGAGAAGAAGAGACCGTCGGTGAAGGTATGATTCTTCCTTTTTCTCTTTCCATTTTTTTTTGGGATTTTCCATGTTCTGATTTGCTTCTTGTTTCTGCTTTTCTTTTTTTTTTTTTAGCAGAGGACGATTTGGTGATGCCTGAGGTTCCAGTCGATGAGGTGGTGACGGATCCTGTCGGGGCACCTGAAGAAGAACCGAGGGACTCTGGAGTGAATCCAGAGTCTCCAATTGGTATGACTTCTTTTCCTTTTTTTTTTTTTGTGTCTGTGACTTGGTTTGCTAACATTTTTTTTTTTGCCAACTGACTTGCCAAAGGATTCCGATGACTTTGAACCATCGATGGATGCAAATGTTGATGATGCTTCCGATGAGTTCATGGAGGAAGAGAGTGTTCTGCCAGTCGTCGAAGAAGGTATTTTGTAGTAATAACCCTGATAATTATTGTCAAACAGGATCATATTCATACCTTTTTGTGTTTCTTTGGCAGGTTTTGAAGTGACAGAGGAGGATCCGTCGCTTCCAGAGCAAGGGATGCCAGAGGTTGATCCAGAGGTAGAGACTCCTAGGACCAGTTCTGACACTGTTGAGGAGATACCTCGTGCTGAGATTCCTTCCCGAGCAGGAGGAGCTTCAACTGGAAAGAGTTCTTTTGTTACTCTTCCAACAGGTGATGACATGAGCAGTCGACCAACGGAGTTGGGCGAATCTTCAGCGGGGCCATCTCTTCTTTTTGCGAAGAAGGTTGTGGTGCGGGTTCTGAGCTCTTGGATTGAGACTCTGCTTTCTGGACACTTAGATGCCGGATTTGGGATGATCCAGCATGTGCGTGAGATTCTCGGTGATGCCGAAGAGGCTGGTCTGGATGTCACAAGTGCCAGGGCGATCGTTGATAGGATCATTGAGCTGGGTGACAGGTGGTTTGAGACCATGGGTTTTCCTGACGACCAGTTCTTCAAGGAGATGTTCCTGGACCTTGCGGATAAGGCTCAGTCTAACCTGGATGAGGCTACACAAAGCAAGAAGCAGGTAGTCCGAGAGAAGAATTTAGAAGAGCTAACCATCATTGGGCTGACACATGACCTTAACATCCTTGATAGGGAGGTTGATGAGGCTAGGAAATGTCTTGAGCATCTGCAGGCACAAGTCGCTGCCAAGTGGATTGCAATAACAGAGGCTCGTGACAGGGAGAGTGCTCTGATTCGCCGGGTTGCAGATGCCGATCGAGTTCTTAAAAGGAAGTCTGAATAGAACAAATAATGGCAAACTGCTCGGGGGAAGCTTCCTGGTGCGAAAGAAGGGTTACAGCCCACCCCAGCATCTCATGGCAAATTCCTGAAGAAGCGTGCCTTGGAATCCCTGACGGCTGAGGCCAAAAGTTTGCTTAAGGAGCTGAACTCTTGGCTGGAGACCATTTTTGATTGAGGTCCTGTTTTTTTTTTTTAACAGAAATTATCCTTCTCTCTTTTTTTTTAGTACCACTTGTATTTTTGGGTACTTTTCTCTTCTTTTTTTTTGTAGTGTTTGTGAACACTTTCTTTTTTTTTTGGTACCACATGTATTTTTTTGGTACTTTTTTTTTGTAGTGCTTGTGAACACTTTTTTTTTTGGTACCACATGTATTTTTTTTGGTACTCTTTTTTTTTTTTTGTTATCCCTACGCTCACTTGAATCTTTCTGTGATAAAAGTAATTGCTAAATGGGATGCCTTTTTTTTTTTTGTTTTCCCTATGCTCACTTAAATCTTTTTGTGATAAAAGTAATTGCTAAATGGGATTTGATCAAAAGCTTGTCATTTTGTGAAAATCTTTTGTCAAATGATTGTTTTGGCATGGAAGCCAGATTTTTATTTGTGGCATGGAAGCCAATTTTTGGCATGAGAGCCAGCCTTTTTTTTTTTGTGGCATTGATAGCCGGTTTTGGTGGCATTGATAGCCGAGTTTTTTTTTTGAAAGCCAAGGTTTTTGGCTTGTGGCATTGATAGCCGGTTTTGTTTTGTGGCATTGATAGCCGGTTAGTGGCATTTATAGCTTGTTTATGGCGTTTATAGCCTGTTTTGATGGCATTTATAGCCGGTTTGGTTTTCAAAAATGCAAGTATTGACTAAAAGCCGCCTCCCTGCTGAATGTTCTTGCAAGTATCGATGGAATGTCCAATCCTTGCTCATTCGGTTGCGAGTATCGATGGAATGTCGCATCCTCGCGGATTTGGGTGCAAGTATCGATGGAATGTCGCGTCCTTGCTTTTCAAAAATTTTAGTTTTGCGGGTACTGACTTGATGTTGTTTCCCCATGATTTTTGAAATTTGTGGTTTTCTCGAACCTTTGGGTTAGGATATCAACTGAAATGTTGCGTCCCCATGGTTTTTTTAGGTTTTTTCGAACCTTTGAAATTTGGGTTGTGGATATCAACTGAAATGTTGCATCTCCATGGTTTTTAGGTTTTTTCGAACCTTTGAAATTTGGGTTGTGGATATCAACTGAAATGTTGCGTCTCCACGGTTTTTAGGTTTTTTCGAACCTTTGAAATTTGGGTTGTGGATATCAACTGAAATGTTGCATCTCCACGGTTTTTAGGTTTTTTCGAACCTTTGAAATTTGGGTTGTGGATATCAACTGAAATGTTGCATCTCCACAGTTTTGGATTTTGCAAGTATCGACGAAATGTCGCTTCCCTGTAATTTTGGAAGTGTCGAACTGTGGTTCGCAGGCTTCCGATTTGTGCGAGTATTGACTAAACGTCGCTTCCCTACGGCTTTTTGAAAAACCATTTTTTTTTTTTTAAAGACACGAGGGTCATAAGTTTTGACCTAAAACCATTTAGGCGGTAAAAGGTAGGGTGGACTAGGGTGGAAATCCCTGAATCCGGATTTTGTTTCAAACCATGAATTTTGAGTTCAAGGGTTGAAAATTTTGGTCAAGTTAGGGAAAGGTTCCTAAACTTGGATTTTTTTTGAACAATGAAACGATGAAAGTAAGCATTGTTTAAATTTCTAGAAATTTCAACATTTGATATGAAAATTCTAAAAAAGAGGTGGGTTTAGCGAGCGTGTACCTGGAAACCAGTTTTGGCCGTACAGGCATTGCTCTTACCCAGTTGGGTAAGTCTTCAAGGGTAGTACCGCTTTAAGAACTTGCCGTTGATGGGCAGCATACATCTGTCACCTTCCATGTTTAGGAGTGCGTATGCGCCGTTGGAGAAAACCTTGTCGATGACGTAGGGTCCCTCCCATTTTGGCTCAAATTTGCCTTTGGACTTGTGAGCGAAGTCCATTGGTCTTTTTACCGCAAGGACCAAGTCACCCTTTTTGTAGGCGCGTTGCTTGACCTTTTTATCGAAAGATCCTACCATGCGTGCTTGGTAAACTTCAATGCTTTGTTGAGCTTCGAGCCGTCTCTCATCGAGATTGTCCAGCTCATGGAGTCGCAATTTGACATTGTTTTCTTGAGTCATGTCATTTTGCAAGGATACCCTCAAGGAAGGAATTTGTACTTCCAAGGGCACGACAGCTTCGCATCCATAGACCAAGAAGAATGGTGTGCTGTGGGTTGGTCCTCGAACGGTGGTTCGATAGGCCCACAAAGCTTCAGACATTTTGTCGCTCCAGTCTCTTTTGTGACTAGAGACCATTTTTTTGAGGATTTTGCAGAGTGTCTTGTTGAAAGCTTCTGCTAACCCGTTTGCTGCCGGATTGTATGGGGTCGAAGGACAGCTTTGGATTTTGTATTTGTCGCAGAACCTGTAGAATCGATGATCCCGGAATTGTGGTCCGTTATCATGGACGAATCTTTTGGGTATGCCGAAACGAAAAATGATGTTGGTGCGCAGGAACTAAAGGACTGATGAGGTCTTCATTTCGTTGAACGCAAATGCTTGTAACCACTTGGAGAAATAATCCGTAGAGGCGAAGATGAAGCGATGACCTTTACTCGAAGGGGGAGAATAGGACCTATGATGTCCATACCCCAGGCTTCGAAAGGCCATGAGATCGCTGTAGGATGTAGCCATTCTGGAGACATGTGAATGTAATCTCCATGAACTTGGCATTGTTGGCAGTGCTTAGCAAATTGCATTGCGTCAGCTACCATGGTAGGCCAGTAATAACCTAACCTTTTTATCTGATCATAGAGCTTGGGACCAGCCTGATGAGCTCCGTAAAGACCAGCATGAACTTCTTTGAGTGTTTCTTTAGCCTATTGTTGTGACAAGCAGCGTAGAAGTACTCCGTTGAAGGATTTCCTGTAAAGGATCTTTGAAGGAATATCCAAATGAAAGCTTGGGGTTCGCCTTTGGATGCTTACCCGTTCTTTTGGATCTTCGGGTAGGATTCCGAACATAATGTAATCAATGAACGGATCCCTCCAGTCGCCGATTGAAGTTTGAAGGATTGAAATCCGACTTCCAACCACTTAGTGGCATTCAGCAATTGCTTGGTGCGTGTTAAGAGGAGGAAGGATTCTTCTTTCGTACACTGTGATTTGCATGTTTTCCCCTTCCTGGATTGCCATGGATGCGGCAAGTCCAGCTAGGGCATCTGCACGTATGTTTTCACCTCTACGAATGTGGGTGATGTGACAGATGTCAAACTTTTGCAGAAGCGATTGTGCTTTGTTGTAGTAAGGCAGCAAATCTGGCTTCCTGACTTCAAATTTCTGATTCATCTGGTTGACGATCAGTTGAGAGTCTCCAAAGACTTCCAGCATGGTGATACCGGATTCGATGGCGAGTTCCAATCCTAGGATCAGAGCTTGATATTCAGCTACATTGTTTGTTCATGGTTCCAGTAGCGAGAAAGCGTGTGGAATCATGTATTTGTCGGGGCTAACAAAGAGGATGCCAACTCCCGAGATCAGCTGTCTTTTTTCATTTGTCCTGGTTGCACCGTCAAAGTACATGTCCCAGGAAGCATTTTATGAGAAAGTCTCGACATTGTAGACTGGTTCGTCTGGGGGATCATCTCTGAGCGGAGAATCTTTGGGCAATGGATGCTCTGCGAGGAAGTCCGCTAGAGCTTGCCCTTTGATTGCCTTTTGTGGTACATACCTAATATCAAATTTTGACAGAAGGATGGACCATTTTGCCAGTCGAGCATTGAGAGAACCTGCCTTTGTGACAAGGACCTTCAAGAGGTTGACCCTTGAGACCAGGTATACTGTGTTGGAAAGTAGTGACACAGCTTTTGTACGGCGAACATCACTGCAAGACATTCTTTTTCAACTGGAGAGTAGCGATGCTCTGCACCTACTAGAATGCGGCTGAGGTAATATAGAGCAGCTTCTTTTCTTTGATCATTTTCTTGCGCAAGCAGAGCTCCCAAAGAGTGATCAAGGGCTCTTGTGTACAAGATGAATGGTTTTCCAGTGGTAGGAGCAGCTAACACTAGAGGTTTTGTTAGGTATGACTTGATGTCTTGGAAAGCAGCTTCACAGTCAGCATCCCAGACAAAGTTTACACCTTTTTTCATCAATCGGGAGAATGGACGGCATTTCCCCGATAGATTGGAGATGAACCATCTGATGTAGGCCAATCTCCCTTGAAGCCCTTTGAGTTCTCTCAAGGTTCTTGGAGAGGGCATTTCTAGAATGGCTTTGACTTTTATAGGGTCAAGCTCTATTCCAGCTTTCCGAACTAAGAATCCGAGGAACTTAACCGACGAGACGCCGAAGAAGCATTTCAAAGGATTCATTCGCAGTTTGTGTTTGCGAAGCCGGAGGAAGACTTCTCGAAGGTTTTCGAGATGATCTTCTTTTCTTTTGCTTTTGACGGCGAGGTCATCAACGTAACATTCAACCGTCTTGTGCTGCATATCTTGGAATATTTTCATCATAGCCCTCTGATATGTGGCACCAGCATTTTTTAGACCAAATGGCATGACAGTGTAGCAAAACACGCCAAAAGGGGTCCGAAAAGATGTATGTTTTTCATCTTCAGGATGCATCTTTATCTGATTGTAGCCAGAGAAACCATCCATGAATGTCATTCGCTCGAATCCACAGGTATTATCAATCATTACCTCTGGTATGGGGAGCGGAAATTCATCTTTAGGGCATGCGCCATTCAGGTCTCTATAGTCAATACAGACCCTGATCTGCCCGTTTTTCTTTGTCACGGGGACAATGTTGGCCAACCATTCAGGATGTTGTTCCTCACGGATGAAGCCGACGCTTTTGAGTTTTTGAACTTCTTGTTCAATTTTATCCATCACATCTGGACGGAATCTTCTTTGGCCTTGCTTGACAGGCTTGATGTCTTCTTGAAGATTGAGTTTGTAAACCGCTATTTTGGGGTCTAAGCCAGGCATTTCAGCGTAAGACCATGCAAAGCAATCAACGAACTCACGAAGAAAGGCGATATACTCGGGTAACTCATCATCCTTTATATTCTTGCTTATGAATACAGGACGTGGGTTATCTGGTGTTCCCAAGTCTATCTTTTGAACAGGATCTTCTGTTGGAAGGTTCGAAGGTGGTTCCTCCACAATATTTTCGGAGGCTTCCAGCTCAACGAAACCTTCTGGGGTTTCAAAGGCGTTTCCAGACCAAGGTTTTGTTCCATTCCACTGGTCTTCTTGATCGGTAATTTTACCAAGGCTTGCTATGAGATGATCCCAATCGCCTGTTGAAACCGGGTCGACGTAGACTACTTCTTTTGGAGATGAGGGTTCTTCTGGGTCAGAAGACCACACGTCTATGCCATCGGACAACTCCTCTTCATTTTCGGAGAAATCGTGCCAATTGGATGAGCTTCCTGGATCTTTGTCAGGTGACTCATCAAAGAGATATCCAGGGAGATCGATGTCTTCATGGACTTGAGATGTTGAGGCTTGGTCAGTATATTGACTTTTAAGCCTTTGTGTCAACTGTCTCAGGGGAGTGTCGGGATCATACCCTAACCCGTGTGAAGACTTTTCTACATAGCAGTAGAGTCTCCAATCTTCCAGCTGGCTTTTGGTCAAGACGGGCCCCAATGGCGTGAGAATACCACGTCCTTCTCCCAAACCGACTGGGTTTTGAGCGTCATAGCCCATTTTCTTCATAATAGCTTGTGCCACAGAACTATATAAGGGTAGTTGAGGCATACCTTTATTTTGGAAAGGTTCAAGCATAGAGTTTGATGAAGAAGCATCTGATCTATGGAAGAAGATCGGCTTTTCCTTTGCTGAAGTTGCTGGAACAACGAAGGAAGCTGACGTAGGATCTTCTATGTCAGAAGTTGTCTCCATTGGAGTGAGAGCAGGCTGAACTTGCTGAGTGTCAGCTTGGCTTGACGATGTGTCGTCTTCTGGCTCTGAATCCATATCCGTGTCTTGCATGATAGACACGAAAGAGATAACAAATTTGCCTCCAGGCTTTTGCTTTGCCTTCTTCACTTTAGTTGTGATGACCAAAGGCTTTGAAGGTTTGAGGGAGATGATGAAGGGAGTTTGAATGCTCTCTTCGGATTTACCGGATGGTTTGTTTTCTTCCGGTGATTGTTAAGGAGCTTTGCCTTTATCTTTCTGGAGATTTTCGGCAAAGGGTGCTGTGTGCTTATCCTCTTCTTCTTTTTCACCTTTATACATCTGTGAGTCTGCGAAGTGGACTTCTTTACCTTTGAAGGGTTTTCTGTCCGCAAAGACTCGATGTATCATGCCGTCGTCGCCAACAAACTTGATGCATTGATGTAGAGTTGAAGGGACAACACCATTCTCGTGGATCCAAGGGCGTCCGAGAAGGATGTTGTAGTATGAAGGGGTTTTTATTGCATACACTGTGACCTCAGATGTAAGATCACCGATCTGCAACTTGAACCTGATTTTGCCGATAGGCCTTTGAGTACTCCCATCGTATCCAAAGATTGATACAGATGTGTGGCTCAGCTTGCTGGGTGGGACGCCCAACTCTTCGAGAGCCGATGTGGAGATGAGGTTGAGTGCAGAACCTGGGTCGATCTGAACTCTGTGCATAGGTATTTCCTTGATGTACCCTGTGAAGTACAGTGGTCGGTTGTGCCTGGTTTCGCCAAGTAGGAGGTCGTCCTTTGTGAAGGCGATGGTTGCACTGGCTGCTTTTTTAACCAAGAGGCATTTAATGCATGATCCCTCAGTTTTCTTCTTTTCTCCCTTTGAGGAGGCTTCTGAGTTTTTGACCCAGTAATCCATTTCAATTTGGAGGACTTGTGGGGCATGTTTGTCGACATCCTTATTCAGCTTTTGTAATTCTGAGATGAGATTATCACGAGTGTGCGGAGACATTCGCAACAAATCTAGGATATGCAGACGTGCAGGTATGTGCTTGAAGTGTTCAATCAAGTCATACTTGAAAGCCTCCTTAAGGCCTGCATGTTCATCATTGTTGCCACTAGGGGCACTTAAAACATCTTTTCCCGAAGGATTTACATATGTAAAGGAAGATTGGTTGTAATTTTTATGGTAGTCCCGGCCAGAGCGGGTGCCTCTACCAACTTCGAGAGCTTCTTGAGAAGGGTCTTCATTTGGAAGATTGTCTTCAGGATCAAGAGGCTGTCGTTTTTCATTTGCTGAGGATGTATCAGCAGCGGAGTTGCCATCCTCAGTGATTGTGTTGCACGAAGCATTTTCCGGGAACAAGTCCTGAACAACATCCAGCAACCTTTCTTCTTCGTTGACTAATTCATTGTCCCAAGCTTCAACAGCTGGGAATTCTTCAGTCAGGAAGGGTGTAAACTTTGAAGTCACAGTCTCAGGAGAAGAAACCTGAGAGGGTGTCATCTCAGTGAAAGTCACGTGAGATGAGGTGGCTCCAGAAGATATGGTCGTGCTGTCGCAGGCACCCAAATATAATAAGACCTTTACTCCTAAAAATATATGTAGTAGTGCGAGTAAGGATCGTTCCCTCGGAGAGTGTTTAGCCAAATTTTATGCTATGTGATCAAAGATGGGGGTTTTGATTATATTGAAAGCAAAAAAAACAGATAAAGAGCAATAATTTAAGAAATTCAATCAAATTAACAAGCATTGGTCAAAGTTAACATCCACCATTGGAAATTAAATACTGATCATTGATGCAAAAATAAATCAACTAATACTTTGAATATTAATCATTGGAATTAAATTCCTACCTCCTTAATTAGTTAATTAGAAAACACGCGCTCTAATTATCCCTAATTACTAAACAATCCAAGACAAACGCCAAAGATTTAATCTAGTAACAGCATTAAGACCTTGAGAGATTGATAAATCTAAACAACACAAACACACGCGGTTGCATTTATTTTAGCCAGGTGTTCTTCCTAATATCTAATAATTTCCAAAGCAGCAAATTATTAAATATTAGTTGCTTCGCAAATTAGAGGGATCAAACAATCATGGATTTGATTTCTAATTTAGCATTAAATTGTAACGAAAAATAAACTAGTATGCATCCTAGCAATTAAACGAAACAATCATGATAACAAATTAAGCATAGAAGAACAACCCATATTCAAAGCATAAATTGAATAATGAAAATAAATTAGATCTTACAGTAATTATTCCGAGGCTTCAGTCTTCTTTAACCAATTACATAAAATTAGCCACGCAGGGCCATACTAAATTGCAAAGAAAAGAGTAGAAAAAAGAAAGAAAGAGAGAGAGAGAGAGAAAACGTGCAATGGGGGAGAATTGCTGTGGAGAATGTCCTCTACGCTGGGTATGGAATGGACCATTTGTAAGACCCCGACCCGAGAGACCTCATTTAGAGTTGATTAAGTTGTGTTTTAGTTTAAGTGTGTTTAGTGGTTTTTGGATTAGTTGGGGATTAGAATAGCTCTTATAATAGCTTTGGGGAATTTGGAGAGCCTTTTGATTTGTGGGACCCTTTGGGGGTTCTTATTACGTATTGTGTGAGATTGGGGGTTTACCGATGATTTCCAAAAATCGTGTTTTTGACCCCATTAGACTTATCTTGTTAATCCCTACAACTTTCATGTTGACATCGTTTTCATTCAAGGACCTTAAACCCGATTTTTCACTAATTGAGGGCAAAATGGTCTTTTTACCCAAAATCTGGACACCGATTTCAATGTCACCAAAAGGTGCAAAATATATACTTTTTGGAAACTAGAAATTTTGCCGAGCAACTTTGTCTTCTTCGTCGAATTCGTTTGAAGCCCCGAAGACCATGTTTTGAGCCCGAGAAGTCTTTTAAGTCGTGGGCCCCACTCCCACTTACTATATATAGAAAGCTTCTTCTTCTTTTTCCCATTTCTGGCAAAAACCCTAGAGGAGGAGAGAAATCCCAGCCCTAAGGGTTTTCCCTTACCCTTTTTCTTGCCTCTTCATCTTCAATCCCCACTAAGTTAGTGCTAATGGGAAATTAGAGGCTACAATCTTCTTCCTCATCTCAAGGGCTTCATCTTGACACCATTTTTGAAGAAAACCGCCCACTTCAAAACTTGCTTTGGACAACACCTTGATTTTTGAAGAACTTCCTTGTAAGTGATCTTCCTAAAAGTTTTATAATCTTGTTTGTTTAGCCCTTGGAAAACTCCATTTCAATTATTGGAAAATTCCGTCTTGTTTTACTTGGATTTTGATAATCTAGGGTTTGGATTTGGGGGTTTTGTGTATAGGTGTTTGATTGTGGGCTTAAGAGGTGATTAGAGCTCAAATTGATTTGCATTGGACCCAAGGCAAGTGGATGAAATGATTCTCATGTGTTTTATCATATTTTCTGCAAAAATCTTGATTTGTCTTCATTAATGGTTTTAATGATTTATTATGTTTGATGGTTTAGTCTTATTGATTTTGAATGATGATTTGATGAGATAATGAGGTCAAGGAATAGCCCAATTATTCGTGAAGATATGTATGGAAAAAGGGGAAAGAAAGGAAATGGATAGGAGTTGGACAAGAGAAGAATTCAACCAAATGGGTTGAGGTTCGTTACAGGACCGATCGATCGCCCATCAGGTCCGATCGATCGGACTGTAAATAACTGAGAGGGTTATCAGGACCGATCGATCGCCCATCAGGTCCGATCGATCGGACTGTAAATAACTGAGAGGGTTATCAGGACCGATCGATCGCCCATCAGGTCCGATCGATCGGACTGTAAATAACTGAGAGGGTTCTCAGGACCGATCGATCGCCCATCAGGTCCGATCGATCGGACTGAAATGAGATGAACTGTAAAATGAGAGAATTGTGGGACTATTTTCCAGATTCATTCCCAGCCCATACTCAAGTCTAATTCAGCTCTATCCCTTATCTTCTTATTTGAAGGCATCGAACCTATAATGATGCATTTAAACTCATGAATGAATTGGGTAAATTGCAAAGGGTTGTAGTGGGGAGGTATTATTAGGAGCCCCATTGTTATTTAGGGACTTGTAAGGCATTACGTGAAGTCCGGAGGAAGGGGAAACTCATCATGGAGATTCGATGAGATTTTCTAGATTGACCAATGTGTATAAGGACCCGGAATGTCCTTAACTCTTAAAGAGTACCAAAATTACATCATGATTGACATACGGGACCCTATTCACACTGATTCAATTCTAGAAACCCCATTGTTAGCCTGTAAAGGTATGGAAAACTATTTGTATTCGATTTTCAACCAAACTCCTATTTTGGGATTTCAACCCATATGATACGACTGGACTATTTCAAAAGTACTAGAAGAGATGTGCTTAGCTTTTGCTAACCGGTATATGTCAACTTGAGGTGAATGTGTATTTTGTGCATCTTGGCACCCCGTTTATTACTGTGCATGTGATTTGATTTATCGTATTTGACCTATGAGTCGGCACCACTGAGCTTGGATGACCTCGTCGGTTTGATCTGCCGACTTGGGGCTCCTTCCCCTCCTGATAGTCAGCTGCAGTCTGGAATGTGCAGAGTTTTTACCCGGTTCGCTACCGTGGTCCCGCAGAGTATATATATATGTATATTATAGTATTTATCATTGTCCCTCCTCATCTTGTGTGACTGAGGTCAACGATCCTGTTAGGGTATGCGCTCTCTTCACTTCGGTGAGAGAGGATATAGCTTTGTGTGGGTTGCCATCTTGATAGTTCCTTATCCTTGGTACCTCTACTGTTTTATATCGTTCATGTTATTGTTTAACAAATGATGCATTATCTCTTATGAAATTCATTATTTATACGCAGGTTTTCTAAACTCTCGCATAGTATCATTGTTTTATTATTGTTATATCTTTTCACCCACCTGCCAGACCGTCGTGTCTGATCCATTTATTTTGGTACTCAGGTCCCGAGCTCATTGCCATTGAGGAGGAGCCGGAGGAGGCGGTCGGTGAACCGCAACGAGTGATTGAGTGGCAAGCCGATGATGTCATGTAGACATTTGGTCTTGCCTTAAGAACGATACACTTTGGGAACTTATGATATTTTCATTTTAGGTTTCATTTGGGTGTACGGTCTTTGTTGACCGTTATTTTGGGGCATTAATCAACTGATATTTGTAAATATACTTAACTTTACTTTTGGGGAAATATGCTTATGATCATTGCTCATTCTGATATCTTGTTATGTTAATCATAAATCAGTCTTGCTTATGGAATTGAATAGTACTAATATTGTTTGCTACACGCTTCCGCAATCTTGAGAATATGTTTGATATGGTTATATGTGAGATGATGTGTAAAGATAATCCTCACCGCGGAACCCTGTGGGAAATCACGTGCACGGACAAATGTTCTTTTAATTCCGTGTGCGGTTTAGCCAAAGAGATGCACGTGGCGCAGCATCACCCCACCCTCTGTCCCGATTCCCGGACCCGGATCCTCTCTTTCCCCTAGTTTCCCGGTCCGGGGTCGCGACAGGACTGGTATCAGAGCGGGACATGTTTCAGGCAATTAAAAGAAACTAGAAATCTTAAGTACGTGGCGAGGATTCGTTAGATAGAATCGTGTGAGCAATGTGCGACCACCCTGTACTTGATTTATATGTGCTAACAATTTGTTTTGCAGCGTTATGCCACCTCGCAAAAGAACTGCAAACAGTAATCACGTTGCCAGTAACAGTGAGAATACAGAGCCTATTGGAGAGGAACCACAAGACAACAACATGCATAACCAATTCCAACAGATGATGCAGGCTATGATAGACCAACAACGCCAGGCCAATGAGAATCAGGCTAGGCTCCAAGCACAAGCATATGAGACACAGACCAGATTGCAAGAACAGATGCTTAAGAAAGACGAGGATCATGCTAGGGAGATAGCTCAAACGCAGGCACAGTTGTTGGGGATATTAGAGAGGAGACCGGAACCAATCCCAGTTGCACC
Organism: Litsea cubeba; assembly: GCA_012931725.1. NCBI lineage: Eukaryota > Viridiplantae > Streptophyta > Magnoliopsida > Laurales > Lauraceae > Litsea > Litsea cubeba. The sequence continues at coordinate 126,202,538 of CM022946.1, forward strand.
ACCTGGTCCGGTGAATATTAGAGGGAATGATCCTAATGTGTTGTATGAGCGGTTCAGGAAGAGAGGACCGAAAGACTTTTTGGGGACTGAGGATCCAATGGCAGCAGATGATTGGCTTGAGCACACCGAAAACATATTTGAGATCTTCATATGTACGGGTGTAGAACGAGTACAGCTTGCAGCCTCTATGTTCACGGGCATAGCAGATATATGGTGGAAGACCATCAAGGCAAAATACAGGACAATGGCTGATGCAGAAGCTTGGGCTAGCTTCAAGAGACAGTTTGGAGAGAAATATGTACCTACACATGTCAAGAGGCAAAAGGCAGTGGAATTTCAGCAACTTGTGTAAGGAAACATGTCAGTCCTCGAATACCTCACCAAATTTGAGAGATTGTCAAGGTATGCACCGGAGTTAGTAGACACAGAGGAGAAGAAGATAACCAAGTTCCTTGAGGGACTTCACCCGATTATTAAGAGGGATGCTACCGGAGTTGTACCACCCGTTACCTTTAAAGAAGCTGTCACGAGAGCATACAAATTTGAGAACTTCCACAACAAGATCGTCAAGAACCAAGGAAAGGGTCAAGGCCAGCAGCAGAACTATCAACAAAGAAACAATCTGAACAAGAGGCCAAGACAAGAGCAGAATGCATAGAATCAAGGAGTTTGTATCCATTGTGGAAAATATCATGGGAATGCCCAATGTCGTTCTATCACAGGGGCATGTTTTAGATGTGGTTCATTGGACCACCAGATGAGGGATTGCCCAAGGCCAGATAGACAGAATAGACAGCAGCAGGGAGTACATCGTCAGGCACCACCTCAGAATGCGTTAGTAGTTCAGAATCAAGCAAGGCCACTACAACAACAGGCACCTCAGCAACAGTTTAGGCCACAACAACAACAGCAACAACCGGCCCGTCAGCAAGGGCAGAATCAAAATCAGAATCAGCGTCCTCAGAATCAGAATAGGAATGCACAACAAGGCAGGCAACAGCAAGGACAAAATAGGCCACCACAGAGGGCACAACTTGTTAGAGTTTTATTTTGTTGCAATTTGATAGGGTGCATTTCATTTTCATAAGCTTGATCTCTCATTCATTCATGATTTTTATCTTAAGATTTTCATGCTTGATTTTCATTCATAATCTTTGATTTTATTCATGTCATGCATGTTTTTCATAATATTTATGAATCTTAAGTTCATGAAGTTTTCTAGTCCCATGTGGGTGTTTTTGGTGTCATTTCCAAAATTCAAGCTTTCCATGTTTTTCTCTTTAAAATCAGTTTTTATTTGGAGTTTTCAAGTCATTTATATTTCAGTTTTAATAGTCTTTTTCTGACTTGAATCCAAGCTTGAATTGTGCCCCAAAGTTCATTGAAGACCAGCCCTCACTCTCCTTCAAAGTTCTGAAAAAAATCAGACATCTGGGCTGCCAGCAGGTTGGCCGGCTGTGTACCCGGTCGACCGGCCAAGGCACCCGGTCGACCGGGCACACAGTGCAGGCCGACCCAGGGAAAATGGCCGTTAAGGCTCCAACGGATATATTTCTGACCGTTGAGCACCCGGTCGACCGGGCCCTGTACCAGGTCGACCGGGCACTAGCCGTTGGACACTTTTTGGCTATAAAAAGTGGATTTTTGTTGGGGATTGGGGGCTGAACTTTAAGGAACTCTTGAGGCCAAGGAAGAACTACACTTTAAGGAGATTATTGAAGGACTAATGGGGCTAATCCATGGACTCAATCTTTGATTCAAATCTCAAATGGGTGTGCTCTCTTTTCTCATTTAATCTCATGCTTTGTATTAATCTTTGATTTCTTTTAAAAGCATGCTCAAGTTTCTTAATGTTGTGTTCATGCATTGTTAAATCTTTGAACATGTTTAGTCATGAGGATACAACATATGTTTAGCTATTCACATGAGTTTTGTTTTCAAGTTTCTACACTAACTTGCTAGAGTTAAGTTGTAATTTTTCAAATCAAGTTTCTTCATCTTGAAAACTCATGTGTTTCTCATTCTACTCTTTCATTTAAATATGATCAACATCTTTGCATCATTTAGTGTTTCATCCTTCTAAAAAGAGTTAGAGTGTTTTCTAGCATATGCATGAATCTTACACTTTCTCATTCATATGCATATGTCTAGAGTTTGGCATTTCATTTTCAAATTAGCCTATTTAGAGGCATCTCATTGCACTTAATAGTTCTCTTATCCATGCATCATTAGGCATATTAATTAAGAGAAAATCACTCGTTGTAAAGGTTGGTGCTTAGCCTTTAAAAGCATTTGTTGAGTTGTAATGGTTCATGCTTAGCCTTGAAAAGCATGGTGATGTGTTTGTAAGGTTCAAGGTGATCCTAAACCTTAACTCGTTTTAGTGAAAATCCGGTAGGGTTACCGGGAGTGGATGTAGGCACGGTTGCCGAACCACTATAAAACACTTGTGTTATGGTGAATGCTCTTTTGTGCTTACTTTATGTGATTGATGTTGTTATTGTTGAATGTTCCTAGTTGCTTTCATCTTGTGTATGATTAACTTAGGAATCTATCTTTTTCACAAGATTATTAATATAAGCAACTTAAAAGCCAAAAGATTGAAAGTTGGTCAAGGACTTTGAGCTCACCCTATTCACCCCCCCCTCTAGGATTCGATCTTGGACTTTCAATTGGTATCAGAGCTTGGGTGCTCTTGATTAGGTCTAACAACCTAGAGTTAGAATCCTTAGAGTGAGTTTTTATTTTGTGGTCATCATGCAATCTCATTTAGGTGAAGGAAATGCCACCAATAGACCACCCTTGTTCAATGGAACACACTATCGTTATTGGAAAATTCGAATGCAAGTGTTTCTTGAATCCCAAAGCCTTGATGTTTGGAACATCATTGAAGAAGGCTATGATCTCCCCACTATAGTAGAAAAAGACTCTGAAGGTTTAGTCACCTCTATAAAATTGAAACCTAAGAGTGCTTGGACTCAAGGTGAGAAGGACAAAGCAAATTTGAATGCTAAAGCTAAAAACTCTCTTTATTGTGCCTTGTCTCAAGAAGAATTCAATAGAGTGGTAAATTGCAATACTGCTAAAGAAGTATGGGAAACTCTAGAGACCACTCATGAAGGTACAGATCAAGTCAAGATAGCCAAAATCCAAATGTTAACTTCTAAACTTGAAGATATTAAAATGCTTGAGGAAGAAACATTTGATGAATTCTACACTAAGGTTATGGAAATTGTCAACTCCCTTATAGGTCTTGGAGAGAAGATGTCTGAATCTAAAACTGTTAGAAAAATTTTAAGATCCCTTCCTAAAAGATTCAAACCCAAGATTGTTGCCATAACTGAAAGTAAGAATGTTGACACTATCAAAATTGAAGAACTTAGAGGAAATCTTCTCACCTATGAACTAGATTTTGAAGTCCCTAGCAAGAAGAAAGGTGTAGCTCTTAGCTCTCAACATAAAAATAATGATAATGAGAGTGAGAGTGAGGATGATGAAAACACTATCTTGCTCTCTAAAAAGTTTAAAAATCTCCTTAAGAACAAAAAGAACTTCAAAAATTCTGAGGAAGCAAGAAATGAAAAATCTCAAAGGAACTCCAGGGGATCCTTTATTAAGAAGGATGTGCAATGCTACAATTGTAAAGGATTTGGTCACATTGCTCAAAACTGTTCCTCCCCTAGAGAGTTTGAAAAGAAAGACAAGAAAGGAAAGAAAGTTTTAAATATAACTTGGGATGATGATGAAGATGAATGTAGTGAAAATGATGATTTCCAAAATGATGAAGATGATAACTCCACTTCTTGGCTTCTATTTACACCTATTGAGGAAAATGAAGATCATAATGCATTAATAGAAGATACCATAGGGAAAGATGAAGCAAATGATGAAAATGATGAAAATGATATACATCAAGCCTATGAAGAGCTATATGATCTATGTGAAGCCATAACCAAGAAGAACAAAAGCTTAAAAGTTGAGTCTAAAAAGCTTGTGAAGGATGTAAATGCCTTAAAAGATCAATTAATCTTGAAAGACAATGAGATAAAAGATGTTCAATCTAAGTTGATTAGTTCTCATAACAATCTAGCTGAAGCTGAAAAAGAAATTCATAAATTACAATGTTTGCTAGAATCTAGTCAACAAGAATCAGAATCTCTTAAAATGAAACTTGAAAAGGGAAAACATGTTGTTGATAAATTTACCTTAGGAAATGACAAATTTTACCAAATGTTAGGTATGAACAAAATCTTTGGTAACAAGAATGGTATAGGTTTTGAATGCTCCTCTAGTAGCAAGAAGAATAGTTTACAACCTATTACTAGAACTCATCTCAAACCTATAGACAAAAACTTTTTTACCTCTAGATGGACTTGTCATTTCTGTAATCGTATAGGTCATCTAATCCCCAATTGTCCTTTCAAGATTAGGTTGTCTCAAAACCATCCCTCTAGAGCTCTTTTCAAGTTTGTTCCAAAATCCACTAAAACTCCATTCATTAAGACTACTTGGATTGAAAAAGGGAAAAGTTTCAAGAACTTCTTAGTCCAGACTGCTTTAAAGGTTAAGGAAAATTCTAGATGGTTTTTGGATAGTGGATGCTCCAAACATATGACTGGAGACCGTTCTAGATTCATCTCTCTTGAGGACTATGATGGAGGAAATGTGTCATTTGGAGATAACAGGAAGGCTCAAATTATTGGAAAAGGTTGTGTTGGAGGAGATCAAATGCCTACCTTAAAAGATGTCTTCCTTGTGGATGGATTAAAGCATAATCTTTTGAGTATTAGTCAGTTATGTGACAAAGGAAACAAAGTTATATTTGATAGCAAATCTTGCAAAGTTCTGAATGAGAAATCCCAGAAAGTTTTACTCACTGGATTAAGAACTAAGGATAACATCTACACTATAGAAGAATGCTGTGAAAATGAATCCATGAGCTTAATGACAAAGGATCAAGAAAACCAGTTGTGGCATCAAAGATTGGGTCATATAAATTACAAATTGATGAAGATCTTATCCAAAAAGGAAATTGTTAGAGGAATACCCAAATTAGATGATTTTAAATCTGAATTGTGCAAAGCTTGTCAAATGGGTAAGCAAATCAAGAAAAGCTTTAAAGGTCTGAAAGATATATCCTCTTCTCGTCCCCTTGAGCTCATACATATGGATCTTATTGGCCCAGCACCTGTTCAGAGTATTGGTGGGAAGAAGTATATCCTGGTTATGGTTGATGACTATTCCAGATTTGGATGGGTAGCCTTTCTTCATGCTAAATCTGATGCAGTAGATCACATTATAAGGATTTGCAAGAAAATTCAAGTTGAGAAGGAGTGCAAGATTAAGAAGATAAGAAGTGATCATGGAGGAGAATTTGAAAATGAAAGATTTGCAGATTTTTGTGAAAACTATGGAATTAATCATCAATTCTCTGCTCCTAAAACCCCTCAACAAAATGGAGTAGCTGAAAGAAGAAATAGAGTTATCCAAGAAATGGCTAGAACTTTGCTTAATGAGAAAAATCTTCCTCGCAACCTATGGGCTGAAGCTATTAACACTGCTTGCTATCTTATTAATCGTGTTTATTTGACAAAGAACACTAACAAAACTCCTTATGAGCTTTATTTTGGAAGAAAACCAAATCTGGGGTATTTAAAAGTGTTTGGGAGTAAATGCTATATTTTGAGAGATAGAGAGCAGTTGGAAAAGTTCGATTCCAAATCTGATGAAGGAATCTTCTTAGGATACTCTGATAAAAGCAAGGCATATAGAGTATTCAACCTCAGATCCATGACTGTTATGGAGTCAGCTCATGTTGTGATAGATGAGACGAATCAAATTAAGAAAGCTATTCATGATGATGAAGAAGAGACATCAGTTGAGCAGACTACTCCATCTGAAATTGAAGATAAAATCCCCTCTGCTTCTAGTATGCCCACAAAGTTATTAAAAGATCACAACTTGGATAATATCATTGGAAACATCAAAAGTGGGGTCATGACAAGAAGACAGGTTCATAATCTATGTGCTCACTACTCTTTTGTTTCACAAATTGAGCCCAAGAACTTCTCTGAAGCAGAAACCAAGTCTGAATGGATAGATGCCATGCAAGAAGAATTAAATCAGTTTAGAAAGAATGAAGTGTGGGATCTTGTACCTCTTCCTGAAGGCAAAAGTAAAATTGGCACTAAATGGATTTTCAAGAACAAGCTGGATGAATCAGGAAATGTGATAAGAAACAAAGCCAGACTTGTGGCCAAAGGATATGCTCAAGTTGAAGGAGTTGATTTTGAGGAAACCTTTGCTCCTGTAGCTCGTTTGGAGTCCATTCGAATTTTACTGGCATATGCGAGTAGCATGAGAATTAAACTGTTTCAAATGGATGTGAAGAGTGCCTTTCTAAATGGTGAAATAGAGGAAGATGTTTATGTTACACAACCTGAAGGTTTTGAAGATCCTCATCACCCAGACCATGTGTTTAAATTAAAGAAAGCTCTCTATGGTCTTAAACAAGCTCCTAGAGCCTGGTATGAGAAGCTCACAAGTCATCTTCTTGAAAATGATTATATGTGTGGAAATGTGGACAAAACCCTCTTCATTAAAAAGGTTGATAAAGATATTCTCCTTGCTCAGATATATGTTGATGATATAGTGTTTGGATCCACCTCTGATCAACTAGCTCAAGGATTTTCTGAATTGATGAGTTCCACTTTTGAAATGAGTCTGGTAGGGCCTCTACAGTTCTTTCTAGGATTACAAGTTAGTCAGACTGATCATGGTATCTTTCTTAGTCAATCCAAGTTTGCTCTAGAAATAGTGAAAAAGTTTGGCTTAGGAGAATCTAAGACTAGCTGCAATCCCATGGGATCTTCCACTAAACTGTCTAGTGACCTTCAAGGTAAGAAAGTAGACCAGAAACTGTATAGAAGCATGATAGGAAGCCTTCTTTACCTTACAGCTAGCAGACCAGACCTATCTTTTAGTGTTGGAATATGTGCTAGGTATCAATCTGATCCCCGAGAGTCTCACTATAAGGCTGTTAAACGTATCATAAAATACATTCATGGGACTTCTCATTATGGTATCTGGTATCCCCGTGACTCAACTCTTCAATTAATGGGATATAGTGATGCAGATTGGGCAGGCTCTATAGATGATAGAAAAAGCACCAGTGGATGTTGCTACTTCATAGGAAATTGCTTAGTAGCTTGGCATAGCAAAAAGCAAAATTCAGTGTCTCTGTCAACTGCAGAGGCTGAATACATAGCTGCTGGTAGCTGTTGTGCTCAATTGTTGTGGATGAAACAAACTTTATTAGACTATAATGTTCCACAACAATGCATGCCCATCATGTGTGATAATTCCAGTGCCATCAGTATCTCTAAGAATCCTGTTCAGCATTCTTGCACTAAGCACATTGACATTCGTTATCATTTTTTGCGTGACCATGCTGATCAAGGCAATATTGAACTAATTTTTGTACCTACAGATACTCAGTTGGCTGACTTATTTACTAAACCCCTTGGAAATGATCGATTCATTACATTGAGACATCAGTTGGGCATTGGCCCTTGCCCTGAATTCTAATTTGTTGTTGGCTTATCACCTGTTATTTCATTTTCTTTTAATCCTATAAACAGGTGCTACTAACAAGGTTTTGTGTTTTCTAGTTCTTGGGCAGGATCCTTTGCAATTGGATGTCAAAGGGGGAGAGATGTTTCAAGTGTTGGCACCAACTAAGGGGGAGAAGATTCTAGGGTTATCTAGTTTAGGGGGAGTTTTTGTATGTAATTTTGTAATGTTGTGTCATTGCTCTCACAAGGAAAATCCAAAGCTCCAAAATATCCAAATGCTCCCATTCATCCAAAGCTCCTTAATATCCAAAGAAGATGGTGAAGTTGGTGTTCAAGTTTCTAAGGAGATTGAGAGAGAGTTCAAGCTTCAAGAGTTGCCATCAAATTGCAAAGGGGGAGATTGTTAGAGTTTTATTTTGTTGCAATTTGATAGGGTGCATTTCATTTTCATAAGCTTGATCTCTCATTCATTCATGATTTTTATCTTAAGATTTTCATGCTTGATTTTCATTCATAATCTTTGATTTTATTCATGTCATGCATGTTTTTCATAATATTTATGAATCTTAAGTTCATGAAGTTTTCTAGTCCCATGTGGGTGTTTTTGGTGTCATTTCCAAAATTCAAGCTTTCCATGTTTTTCTCTTTAAAATCAGTTTTTATTTGGAGTTTTCAAGTCATTTATATTTCATTTTTAATAGTCTTTTTCTGACTTGAATCCAAGCTTGAATTGTGCCCCAAAGTTCATTGAAGACCAGCCCTCACTCTCCTTCAAAGTTCTGAAAAAAATCAGACATCTGGGCTGCCAGCAGGTTGGCCGGCTGTGTACCCGGTCGACCGGCCAAGGCACCCGGTCGACCGGGCACACAGTGCAGGCCGACCCAGGGAAAATGGCCGTTAAGGCTCCAACGGATATATTTCTGACCGTTGAGCACCCGGTCGACCGGGCCCTGTACCAGGTCGACCGGGCACTAGCCGTTGGACACTTTTTGGCTATAAAAAGTGGATTTTGTTGGGGATTGGGGGCTGAACTTTAAGGAACTCTTGAGGCCAAGGAAGAACTACACTTTAAGGAGATTATTGAAGGACTAATGGGGCTAATCCATGGACTCAATCTTTGATTCAAATCTCAAATGGGTGTGCTCTCTTTTCTCATTTAATCTCATGCTTTGTATTAATCTTTGATTTCTTTTAAAAGCATGCTCAAGTTTCTTAATGTTGTGTTCATGCATTGTTAAATCTTTGAACATGTTTAGTCATGAGGATACAACATATGTTTAGCTATTCACATGAGTTTTGTTTTCAAGTTTCTACACTAACTTGCTAGAGTTAAGTTGTAATTTTTCAAATCAAGTTTCTTCATCTTGAAAACTCATGTGTTTCTCATTCTACTCTTTCATTTAAATATGATCAACATCTTTGCATCATTTAGTGTTTCATCCTTCTAAAAAGAGTTAGAGTGTTTTCTAGCATATGCATGAATCTTACACTTTCTCATTCATATGCATATGTCTAGAGTTTGGCATTTCATTTTCAAATTAGCCTATTTAGAGGCATCTCATTGCACTTAATAGTTCTCTTATCCATGCATCATTAGGCATATTAATTAAGAGAAAATCACTCGTTGTAAAGGTTGGTGCTTAGCCTTTAAAAGCATTTGTTGAGTTGTAATGGTTCATGCTTAGCCTTGAAAAGCATGGTGATGTGTTTGTAAGGTTCAAGGTGATCCTAAACCTTAACTCATTTTAGTGAAAATCCGGTAGGGTTACCGGGAGTGGATGTAGGCACGGTTGCCGAACCACTATAAAACACTTGTGTTATGGTGAATGCTCTTTTGTGCTTACTTTATGTGATTGATGTTGTTATTGTTGAATGTTCCTAGTTGCTTTCATCTTGTGTATGATTAACTTAGGAATCTATCTTTTTCACAAGATTATTAATATAAGCAACTTAAAAGCCAAAAGATTGAAAGTTGGTCAAGGACTTTGAGCTCACCCTATTCACCCCCCCCTCTAGGATTCGATCTTGGACTTTCACAACTCTATGCTGTCAATAGGAGTTGGACAAGAGAAGAATTCAACCAAATGGGTTGAGGTTCGTTACAGGACCGATCGATCGCCCATCAGGTCCGATCGATCGGACTGTAAATAACTGAGAGGGTTATCAGGACCGATCGATCGCCCATCAGGTCCGATCGATCGGACTGTAAATAATTGAGAGGGTTATCAGGACCGATCGATCGCCCATCAGGTCCGATCGATCGGACTGTAAATAACTGAGAGGGTTCTCAGGACCGATCGATCGCCCATCAGGTCCGATCGATCGGACTGAAATGAGATGAACTGTAAAATGAGAGAATTGTGGGACTATTTTCCAGATTCATTCCCAGCCCATACTCAAGTCCAATTCAGCTCTATCCCTTATCTTCTTATTTGAAGGCATCAAACCTATAATGATGCATTTAAACTCATGAATGAATTGGGTAAATTGCAAAGGGTTGTAGTGGGGAGGTATTATTAGGAGCCCCATTGTTATTTAGGGACTTGTAAGGCATTACGTGAAGTCCGGAGGAAGGGGAAACTCATCATGGAGATTCGATGAGATTTTCTAGATTGACCAATGTGTATAAGGACCCAGAATGTCCTTAACTCTTAAAGAGTACCAAAATTACATCATGATTGACATACGGGACCCTATTCATACTGATTCAATTCTAGAAACCCCATTGTTAGCCTGTAAAGGTATGGAAAACTATTTGTATTCGATTTTCAACCAAACTCCTATTTTGGGATTTCAACCCATATGATACGACTGGACTATTTCAAGAGTACTAGAAGAGATGTGCTTAGCTTTTGCTAACCGGTATATGTCAACTTGAGGTGAATGTGTATTTTGTGCATCTTGGCACCCCGTTTATTACTGTGCATGTGATTTGATTTATCGTATTTGACCTATGAGTCGGCACCACTGAGCTTGGACGACCTCGTCGGTTTGATCTGCCGACTTGGGGCTCCTTCCCCTCCTGATAGTCAGCTGCAGTCTGGAATGTGCAGAGTTTTTACCCGGTTCGCTACCGTGGTCCCGCAGAGTATATATATATGTATATTATAGTATTTATCATTGTCCCTCCTCATCTTGTGTGACTGAGGTCAATGATCCTGTTAGGGTATGCGCTCTCTTCACTTCGGTGAGAGAGGATATAGCTTTGTGTGGGTTGCCATCTTGATAGTTCCTTATCCTTGGTACCTCTACTGTTTTATATCGTTCATGTTATTGTTTAACAAATGATGCATTATCTCTTATGAAATTCATTATTTATACGCAGGTTTTTCTAAACTCTCGCATAGTATCATTGTTTTATTATTGTTATATCTTTTCACCCACCTGCCAGACCGTCGTGTCTGATCCATTTATTTTGGTACTCAGGTTCCGAGCTCATTGCCATTGAGGAGGAGCCGGAGGAGGCGGTCGGTGAACCGCAACGAGTGATTGAGTGGCAAGCCGATGATGTCATGTAGACATTTGGTCTTGCCTTGAGAACGATACACTTTGGGAACTTATGATATTTTCATTTTAGGTTTCATTTGAGTGTACGGTCTTTGTTGACCGTTATTTTGGGGCATTAATCAACTGATATTTGTAAATATACTTAACTTTACTTTTGGGGAAATATGCTTATGATCATTGCTCATTCTGATATCTTATTATGTTAATCATAAATCAGTCTTGCTTATGGAATTGAATAGTACTAATATTGTTTGCTACACGCTTCCGCAATCTTGAGAATATGTTTGATATGGTTATATGTGAGATGATGTGTAAAGATAATCCTCACCGCGGAACCCTGTGGGAAATCACGTGCACGGACAAATGTTCTTTTAATTCCGTGTGCGGTTTAGCCAAAGAGATGCACGTGGCGCGGCATCATCCCACCCTCTGTCCCGATTCCCGGACCCGGATCCTCTCTTTCCCCTAGTTTCCCGGTCCGGGGTCGCGACACCATTTATAGTGGAGAGTTTGATTAGAGAGAGAAGAGATGTTAGGTGATGTGGACCCATGTGATTGGAGAGAAAAAGAATGAAGGAGAGATAAAGTAAGAGAGAATGAGAGATGAAAGAGAAAATAGAAAGAGATAGTTGGAGATGGAATGCACCCGTATGATTTTTGAGAGAATTTGAAGTGATGTGGGATTGTAGATGGAATAAAATAATTAATTAAATTCTAACTTAGTCAAAATCTTCTTTTTGACCATATCTTCTCACTCGGGCTTCTGTTGGATTCGAACCAAGAATTAAAGTTGCACCATTTTTCGTTCCGGACAATATGAGCCCAATATTGGATATGTTCCGGGAAACTCCTGATTTCATCAAATTTACCACAATGCCCTTCTGCTTGATTTTTCATCCATTTAGCATCAAATATGAGCACTTCTCTTGCAACTCAGATCTGAAAACTTCTTGATTCAGCAAGAATCTCTCAAAACTCAAAACATAAAAGTTGTAGATCTTTTTCTTGGCGTTCCATAGCATCTTGAATCATCTCAATTGGAGTTCGAAGGAGAGAATTATGCCCAAATTACGAAGCGATGTCAAAACTATCCAAAATCACTCAATTAGCTTTGTTTTGCACACAGCACCTCCATTTGCATCCTAAAGCAAAATATAAGAATAATAAGTACATTTAGGCATCAAATAAGTATAAAGGACTAAACATTAATGGAGAAAAATATAACATTTTGCATTCTCATCAAGATACATTACTAGGCGTCGCCGGAGTGTAAGTGCTCTCATCAGACGATGCTTCGGAAGAGCTTTAATCCCGAATTATCACATTACAGGAAGCTCCGATGGGAGACGTTGCCTGATCGGAGTCAGACTCATCCTCGGATGTAAGAGGATCGTCTATCCAGCAATTTTCTCCATTTTCAGGAGTTAAGGGAGGATGTACCTGATGGTCTTCAGGGACTTCAGGCTCTGGATTGCGAGGAGGCTCGTTGACGCGTTCTTGCTCTTATTCTAGAGCGAGACGCTGCAAGATCCTTGCATATTCTTCAAGATCAGGAATGGGAGCCAAATCTTCTTCTTCATCAACTCTTTGTGGCTCAACATGGTTGATTTCCACTGGAGTAATGAGAGGTGCTGGGTCAGCAGCATTTTCTTGTACAGCCTCTTGGTCTTCTTCATCATCAGACCAGGATCTTTGTGGTTGTAGAGGGTTATACCAGATTACTGGCATAAGATGAGACTCAGGAACCCATTCTTCATCGGAGAGATATTCTCCTATTTCAAGGGATTCCGACCATTCGTCTGTGTAGTTGGATTCGAATCCATCATCGGTGTCGCTGGACTCGTATCCATCAACGGAGAATCCAACTACCGAATTGTAAGAGTATGATGCCTCCTGCGTGGCTTCTTTGAATTGAGGTGGCATGAAATCACTGAGAGTGAATTTTCTTACCCCCTTTGAAGTCTCTGGAAGGGATGTTTTTGTTGCCTCCAGTGAAACGGTAGAGGAAGCCTCTGCCTTTTCTTTGACTTCTTGCTTTGGCTGGGTCTTCTCTTGTCGTTTGAGCTTGAGGAGCTGTTTCCTAGCCTGCCTTCGCTGTTGAGCTGTAGGCTTTGTTTTCACGACCTCCCAATTTTCATCATCCAGGAGATCGGGATGTACCCATATGGGTTGTCAGTCTGGTGTCGGGTAAGGAACCAGTTCCTCGGACGCTTGGATTGAGTTTATCACCTTGAAGGAAGTAGTGATCTTCTTCTTCGGTGATTTTGATGTTTGTCCATATGTCACCATGTTGACAGAGGCAGGCCCATAGTTTTTGTCAAAGGTGATGACTCCGTTTTTCCACATCTCGTTTATTTTCTCCCTCATAGCAAAGTATTGATTGAGAGGATGAGAGATCATCTGGTGGTATGGACAGTACCGAGGATCGTTGGTTTTGCCAACATCACCCGGTCTTTTTGGTTCAGGCAAGGTGAGCTTGCCGTTTGCCACAAGAGCCCCGAAGATTTCATCAACATCTTCATCAAACGGGTATTTCTTCTCTACTTGTTTTTTGAAGGCATCTGAGAGTTCAGGTCTCTTACCCGCAGCTTTATTTTCAGCTTTCTTTGGTGGCTGAGGAGCTGACTTGGTCTGCACATTGAGGACCTCTTTCTTCTTTGGTTTAGAGGTTGCAATGGCGGTTAGCTCTTTTCTTGATGATTTCTGACTGTTGAGGTCTTTAATCACCATTTCAGCTTCCATGGAAGCTTCTAGAAGTTCTCCCAGGTTGTTTCGGCAGATGTCGACTAGCGACACGGAGCGGATTCTGGCTCTCATGTTGTTTCGGCAGATGTCGACTAGCGACGCTTGTGGCAATACATCAGAGCATTTGTATGCCATTGCTTTCCACTTGTGAATGAAGTCATATGTTGACTCATTCTCCCCCTGTTTTAGGCTACACAGCTGAGCCATAGTAGCGGGATGATCCTCACCTTTGAAGTGAGTCAGAAAGCGTGTCTCTAGCATGGCCCAGTTTTGGATCGAGTCCTCCGGCAGAGTGGAGTACCAATCGAAGGCCGTACCTTTTAGGGTACTTGCAAAGAGGCGGATCTTGAGTGCATCTTGATCCGCGATAGTCCCGTCAGGATCTTGAAGTGGATGACGTGCTGTCTGGCTGATCCTTTCCCCGTATATGTTTGGAGAGTAGGATGCTTGAATTTGGTGGGGAACGGGACCGAGTCCATCCATAAGAGATATGGTGGCTTGATCCCATGCTCCTTGAGTATATCCTCTTCTTTTGCTTTGGCGAGGATACTATCTACGTCCTTTTTGGTAAGGGCGAGTGACTCATTTTCTTCTCCATTTACCTCATCGTCTTGATGATTCGGAGGAGGTTCATTGTTCGCCTGATTTTGGAAGGTGAGGAGAAGGTTTTCCATCAGAGTTTCAATCCTCTATTGGCCTTGTTCTAACTGCAGGATGCGGGTGATCGCATCATCTTGAGGTGGATTACGGGGTGGTGGCTCAGAATTTGTAGCCAAGATGTTCATCCTTCGTGATTCGAATGAATAAACTGCCCTGGTGACTGAGCTGGGGCTCATTCTTTTTGATGAAGAGCTTGAGGAATGATCACTCTGCCGTCCTTTGCTTGAAGGAGCAGGGGATTCTTCTGAATGTCTTCTTGTCCTGGAGACGCTGCGGGTCATCTGACGTCGGACATGGATTTTTGTTGCTGACTTTTGGCACCTTCTGGTTTTTCCAACCATATGGACGGCAGCAACTTGGTTGGGTCTATCTTTTTCAACCCATTTGGGAGAGACTTGAAGTGTAGGAGGCTGGGTCCTTTGCTTCTCTAGTCTCTTTTGTCTATACGACGCGCGGCGGCATATGCGACGAGCAATTTGAGCTTCGGTCAACTCTGGCTGGGCTTTGACGATGAAGGATGTGCTCCCTCGGGCGCATTAGCCGAGCCTGTCTTCTTTGTAACTGGGCAAGGACAGGATGCGAACCCTGTCCTTCGCCTGTTGCAGCGAAGCTTTGAATTTTTGGAGTTCGGACCATGTAGAGATGAAGGGTCGATTTGCAGGTTTGTAGGCCTTAGCAGGTGCTTGCAGAGGCCTTGTGATGCTTGATCTTATTTTGGGCTTGTAGGAACAAGCCGGCTCATGTTGGTTTGACTTAGGAGTCAGGTTGGAGATGGGTCTCTCCTCTTTTATGTAAGCAAGAGGATAGAACTGGTTCTCCTTGAGTGGGGCCAGGAATGCTGGCTTGGTAGGTGTTTGGGACCTTCTCTGTTTTGGTGAAGGTCTTGGGGACCAAGTCTTGGGATAGACCTGGTCGTTTGCTGGTCGAGGCTTCATGGGGCTGCCACGGGCTTCGGGCCTTCTGGTGCTCGCCTTTGGTGTCACGGTAATGACACGTTGAGAGGCGAGTTCCTGCTTCTTGGAAGGAGCAGTTTGTTCCTCGGGAAGTGGGAATGGTCCCAGCATCCCAAAGACAATAGTCCGGGGAGTCGAGGTTGACCCGAAGCTTAGAGAGTTGCCGAGGGAGTTGACGCTTCGGCAGCTGATGGGGCTCTTGTAGGTGCGCGTAGTTTGCTTCTGTTGAAGCATGACTTGGTGCTTGCTTTCATCGAAAGTAATGGTTAGTGAAGCTGCCATTGTTAGTTTTCGAAAAGTTTTTCTGAAACAAGACCACATCCATTAGTAATCACAAGAACAATGATCATAAATGGGAAGTTCTATGGTTTCGTCTTTTCAAATTGCTCGAGGGAGATGACCCAAGCAATATGAGGAAGGCAAAAATGCCATAGAGGGTACAATTGTTCTGATCGCGGGTATGGTAAGCTCAGAATGAGCGTCCCAGTGACTACTAGAAGCAATTGTGAACTTAAATTCGACTTATCGAGAAACAGAGCTTGCTCGAGGTAAGAAGAATATAAAGTTGGAGTTACAGATGTGCCGGTCGCAATACAGTAGACCCTGAAGGGGCGTACTAGTAGCGCTAGACACAAATGTTTTGAGACCGCATCCATGAGATGAGATTCTCTGTTTTGAAAGGTCAAGATTGGATTCATCAAAGAGAGCAGATGGTATTCCGATCTGAACACGGGCTCAGCGATTTCCGCGAGCGCCAGTGCTCAGAAAGAAATGAACCATAATTTCTCGGATCTAAATCCAAAAATGACGAGTTTTTTTTTTTTTTTTGAAAGGCCAATATCGGGTTCATCAAAGAGAGCAAAAGGCACTCCAATCTGAATACGGGCTCAGCGATTTCTGCGAGCGCCAGTGCTCAGAAAGGAGAAGACCAAGATTTCTCCAATCTAAACCCAAAAAGACGGAAGTTTTTTTTTTTTAAAGATTTTTTTTAAGATTTTTTTTTGAAAATTTTTTTATTTTTTATTTTTTATTTTAAAATTTTTATTTAAAAATTAAAAAAAAAATTATTTAAAAGACGAGAGAGTACACATAGGCCTCCTAACCCGGTCTTATGAAATCTCGATTGATAGAATTGCCCCCAGGTAAGGGTAGGATTACTTAATGAACCCGTTTGGAGGACCCTTGCCTAGAACAGTCAAGCTGTCTCCACACTCTGGACAAGGCTTTTCTTGAATCAACCATGATCAAAGAACGCAGTTGGTTTAACCTTAGTAGTCTATGTCTTTTTTTTGTTTTTTTTATATTTATTTTTTTTATCTTTAATGAACTCATCGAAGAGAAACGATGGCCCAAAACCTTAGTCGAACAGGCTCAACATTTCTGCAAGCGCGATGAACGATAGGAACGGATCAAGGTTTCTCAATTTTGAATCCAAAATGAGAAATCTGATTTTTTGTTTTTTTTTATTTTAAATATATATATTTAGATCTTTAATGAATTCATCGAAGAGAAGTGATGGCCCAAAACCTTAGTCAAACAGGCTCAACATTTCTGCAAGCGCGATGAACGATAGGAACGGATCAAGGTTTCTCAATTTTGAATCCAAAAATGAGAAATCTGATTTTTTGTTTTTGTTTTTTTTTTTTGAAAAGAGAAAGAGTGGAAATAAATTCAAAGAATTAGAAATTCCCAAAAAATCTCATCTCATTTTTTTTAGATGCGGAATCCAACATAGGCCACCAATTAGAAGGTAGCCAAGGAATCAAGAAAAGAAATATAAGCATAGAGCAAAAGATATGATATGCAAATATTTCATTTCTAGTATCGTGTTCTCAAATGAACGGGTCCCACCGGGTGTGCCAGCTTGATGGACCGCGCTCCTGCGCCTGGTCCTACTGAGGTCGGCGGACGTGGGAGTCCGTTGGGTCCGACCCTTTCGTAACCGGGGGGCAAGGGCATGCATCAACATTTCTTTTGTGTGGGTGTGCCAGATTTTCTATTTTACTTGGAATTGTAAGTGGTGATCCGGAGATCAACCTTCGCAAGTAAAAAGGAAATCAACTTCTTTCAAGTTTTCCATTGCACATATATTTAAGAAAAGAGACATTTTCTTGATTTGCCGTGAAAGGCGATTTTTTTGGCATTTATAGCCGATTTTGGCGTTTATAGCCGATTTTTGGCGTTTATAGCCGATTTTAGCATTTATAGCCGTTTTACAATCCTTATCAATAATGAAAGACAAGAGTTGTGATTTTTGTCTCTTTTGAAAAAAACACAAACTACAATGAAAAGCAAGAAAAGGAGGATCTAACTTCTCAGGAGATTGTGGGGGACCCGTTCAGATTGACGGTCGCAAGCCATATGTAGACTTCGCCATCATCCATGTAGATGAGAACAGAGGATGCTATTGATTCGCTTGGCTTGGCTATAACCTCAGGTTTTTAGAGAACAAAGACCAAAAGGAGGTCCTATGTCCAATAAAAAACCGAGTAGACGGGCTGAAAAGCCACGTCTAAGCCATTTGGAGGCAGAAGGAGAAGGCAAGTACCTTGGGGGGTACCCCCCAAGGGACTTTTGTCACCTTGCAGCGGTGGTCGGTGTAGAACTTCCACAGAGTTTTCTCTCTTTTCCTTCTCTGAATTTCTGTGCTTTTTTCTGATCTGGGATTTGTCTCGTTTTTCCGATCTCTGTGTTTTTCCGATCTGGATTTCTTTGGAATGCTCTCCTATTTATAGGCTTTTAGGTAGCCATTTAGGAGGGTTTATGAGCCTTAATTGTCATAAAACTACATAAAGGGAGGAGTTACAAGATTGAATTCTTTATTTTGTAACTCCTTTTTCTTGGCTTCTGATTGGCGGAGGAGATTGAGGGCATTTAATTGCCATGATGGGAGGAGTTTCATGGGTTAAATACCATGAATTTCTTGACTTGTAACTCCCGGATACTTGCTTCTGATTGGTCCGTCCAAAGAAATGGATTAATGACTGTAATAAAACTAGTCAATTAATCGCATTAAGTGGTCACCGATCAATTGAAGAGTCGCGGGCCGTGCCGCGTCTTTTGGGATTCTTCTGGCGATGATCATTGATGGATCTTCATGTAGATCGACATCGGATGACCATGTAACTTCAGGTGTTGGTTGCCAACAGCGGGTCGGTACCATCTGTCCTGTCGATTTCTCGATCGGTCGGGTAGAAAGTACACTTTTTTTGGTTGACCGGGTGGCGATCAATGTTGTTTTCGATACTCTTGATGATTAACCCATGTTTTTGACGGATGTCAGAGGATTTGGTGTCTCAAAAGTATGAATTTTGGAAAATACCAGAGGCCGGATGCATCGAATCGCGAAAAAAATGAAGGAAAACGGGGTTTCCGGGGCCCACCGGGCGATCCCGGGCCCCAGGGTCGCAGGGGCCGGCGACCCTGGGCCAGGGTCGCAGGGGTCTGCGACCCTGGGGGGTTTTTCCCCCTTTTGTCCCGTTTTGTGTCTGTTTTTGCTGTTTTTTTATTCTTTTTTCTTCTGTATTTTTCCTTGACATTTTTGATCATTTATTGGCCTGATTTCCCTGTAGAAAACCTGATGAGAATCCTTGCATTTTATTTTGCAAAGTTTCCAATTTTCTGAGAAAGCCTAAGACTTTGTCGTGCAGAGCTGCCGATTTTCCATCAGAAGCTGAAACTGGGCCAAACGATGTCGGAATGAACTGAAATTTGGGGTGAAGCCTGCTGAGCAATAAATAAGACCAACCATATGCTTTTGTTTGAGTTTCGAAGCCGTTTGGTGTCCTATCACCAGTAGAATTTCTTTTGTCGCGATGAAGATGTCGCGGTTTGATGTGTGGTAAATCGATGTCCGATTGACTTGAAATTTGACAGGGAACCTATTGGAGTCATTTTAAGATGATCCATAGGCTCTGTCTTGGAAACCATGGTCCCGGAGAGCTTCGCCGCCGAGAGGCCTGATTTGGCTTCCGAGCGTCAAACTATGGTCAAATGTTGTCGAAATGACCTGAAATTTGATGTGTAGCCCTTTGTAAGCATTTTGAAGCTGTCCATGTGCTCTATCTGATGAGTGATGGCCTCGGTGGTTCTCGCCACCGAGAGGCTTGATTTAGCTGTTTGAGGGTTGATGTAGGGTCAAACGTTGTCGGTTTGACTCAGAACTTGACGTGGAGCCTTTTGGATGTATTTTGAGACTATCCATCGGCTCCGATCGAAAATTTGGTCTCTTCGATGCTTTCGCCGCCGGGAGCTCCTTTTCAGTTGCCGGAGAAGCGAAGTTAGGCCAAATGATTTTGAAATGGCCCGAAACTTCTTGTGTACTCCTCTTTTGGCTGTCTTGAAGGATCTTGCAGTTTTTATTTGATTCTGACAAGATTTGATTTTTTGGAAGTAGCATTGCCTATTTATGGCCGGTTGCGACTTCATGTAGCTCTTTGGATCTTGAAGAGGCAAACTGACATTTTTGGTGTCAACAAGAGAGATTCACACTTTGAAAGATGTATCTTGCTATTAGTCGCTACTCTTCAGCTTCCCTCACCTTGCCTTCCAAGCGCTCCATTCAGTTGAGTAAGATGATAAAAGAAGTTAGCACTGGTCCTTCTCATCTCAGTATACTGCCGCTGAGCTAGATGGACTATTTCTCTGATTCTTATGATGTCCAAGATGTGGGCTTTATTCTTTTGGCCTATTTGTGGGACTAGTTTTCTACATAGGATTTCCTCTCCTATATTTGTTGTTCAATAAATAAATTTTCCTCTTTTTAATAAAACCTATTCTTACCTTTCCAAAAAAAAAAAATTAAATAAATCTCCAACATATAGAATTCCTATAAAAAATACTCTAAACAAAAAAGCCTTTTAGAGGTCCACTTGGATTTGATCTAAGTCTCTAGCTTGACTTGGGGTGGAAGAACTCTTCCTCTCAATACCTAAACAACTAATATTATTTTGTTCAATATCTCTAAATAATATAAATTACTCCTCTATGGGGACGACACCTAACCAAACTGGGCATGAGTTAAAATGGAAACGATATTAGAAAAAAAAAAACAAACTTAGGCCCATTCTTGGTCTAATCCTTAGCATTTTTTCTTCTCTGTCGCTACGACTCATACCCTTCCCTCCTGGGGCCTTTTGGTGTACCTAACCGATCATGGTCGAGCCTAGCTAGCACCCTTATTGGCTTTTTCATGGGATACATTGAGGGCCTATTTGTTTGGAAGAATTGTGAGGATTTTCGTTTGGGAGAAATTTTAGAACTCCAAATGTTTTCCCCAAAGGTAGAATCCCAAATGCTCAACCATCCTCTAGTATTTGAAATGCTGGAATCTTGAGAATTAATTAGGATAAAAGTTCATTTTCACGTGGTCTGAAATTCTAAATTCTTGCATATCAAACAGAGAATTTGGAATGCCTAGGGGACAATATGTCACATCATGTCAGAAACTCTCAACAAGTCTAATTCCTTATCAGAAATGCCTTTAACCAAATAGGCCTTGAGTTATTTATGCAACTGTTATTAAAGAGTAAGCTTGCATTTCCTCCATAGTGATGGGTTTTCGACCCCTCGCTCAATTCCGATTTCCTCTTTATTGAGGTAAATTAACAAAAATGTTGCTTTTAGTCGAGGAGAGGTGTTACCCATGCCCTTTGATTGGGGGTCTGGCTTGGCTCAGCCCGCAAAAGTCTGCAAAGTGAGGGCTTTACTTTTTATATAAGATTCCTAGGGTAGGATAGGGCCTAATTTTAAAAAGTCTGCAACCTTGAGGGCCGAGCAAGGGCTTAACTCAGCCCAGCCCGAGGAAACCCAGCCCATTGTCTAATAATTTATAAAATTAATATTATATTGGTGAAGGTTCCAATGCTTTCCCAATCCTCACGTAAAGTCTTGATTCATTTTAATGTAATGTAATGGTGATCACATGAAAAATTGCCATGCAAGCAGCATTCTCGGGTACAATCTTATGGGCTAGCAAATCTTTAGACCAACACTCACTCACACACATTACATGGAGATGATTACCAGCCCACAAGCTTTTGGGGTACTAGGGATCTGTGATCTCAAAAATTCAATCCAAAGCCTTTCTCAAAAACTCAATCCAAAACATGTGTTTTACTTTAGGCTTTTTATAAAAGAAAGTCACGTTTTTCCCTCTTTACTACACCCCAGGCTTACCCATTTGACGGTGATTATTGCTGAGGGAGAAAGGAAGAGAGAAGATTGAGAACACTAGAAGATAGTCTAATTCATTCTATCACATTTCCTCCTCCATAGACATGGCAAGACACAATGCTTTCTATTGCATTCTATCACATTCACCAATATAAATAGAAAACCCTAAGCTACTTGCCAAATAAAATCCTACCCTAAACAGGAAACACAACCATGAGAGATTACCATAAATCTCACTAACGTAGGAATATAACATTTTCAATAATATACTACCCTGCATAGCGTCATCAATCCAACTTCTTCGGTGCGTGTGTTGAGTCAACGATGACTTCAACACTCCCGCTTAGTGCCGACTTAACTTCAAGCATCATTACACCGCGTTCCAACCGAATTTGATTAAAATCTTCCATGTTTGTAGTGCTACCATCTGCTGGTCCTTAAAAACATGTGACTTCTTCAAGTAGATCTCCATGTCAACTCCCCCGTGTTGAAAAGCATCTTTGACTTTTATTTGTTTGAATTTTCACCCTTCACTAGCTACCAATCTTCACTTGTGTGGTATTGATATTCGCACCGTGACAAAAGTCTCATCAAGATTAGCCTTGTATTGTTAATCGAACCCTTTTGCTTCCAACCATGCTGTGCAATGATCAACGGTCCCACCAAACCGACTTTCTAGGTTGTCGACCCACATGCATCCAACTGTCTTAACACCATCCGGACACAGTACCATCTCCCATGTCTCATCGCAAATTAAGGCCGCAATCTAATTGCCCATGGTGTCTTGCCACTCTTCGATATCTTGTGTGACCATGGTTGAAAATCTCGGCTGATACTGGTTCGTATCGGCCGATACGAACCGGTATCGGCCAGTACCGGTACGATATTTTGATGGGGAACCGATATCGGTGTCGCCCATCAAAATATCGCCCAAATATCGGTGTATATCGGCCGATATTTTGAATATATCGCTCGAACCGATATATCGGCCGATATATTCAAAATATCGGCACAGTATACTCATCTTCCTCCTTTCCTAGTTTCCCCTCATCTCCAGCAACCCTCCTCCTTGTTTTTGTCTTGCATGCCACATACAGAGAAAAATAAAAAGAAGCAAAGAGAGGGAGGAAGGAGGAAATCAACATACCTGGATTTGAGCAACCTTCAACGCCATTGCAGTTGCCGGAGCAGTCTCGCAACTCCTTCGTCCGATCGCCGCCTCCACTGCTAGGTTCCCCCCTCCTCTTCCTTTTCTTCCTTCTCCTCTGAGGGTTTAGGATTCAAGATCTCTAGATTGGTCCACTCAATTAATCAAACCAAAAGTGTGCAAAAAATAATAATCTACGCAACGGAAATAAAATCACAAGCACACACCACAAGGACACCAAATTTAAGGTGGAAAATCCAAACCAGGTAAAAAACCACCGATCCGTACTGGATCTAATCAAACACTATGAATCTCGCAATTACAAGAAACTCAGATTTCTTTCCTAGATATCCCCTATCTAAAGACTGAAGTTACCTTGTGTCGCATCACGCTTCAATGACATCACACCGTTGATTGCAACAGATCCAGCGCTTGACTCCTTAAATCTTCTATGCAAGAAGATGATCTTCTACAAGGGATGCAGAAGAACTTGGCTCTCTAGAGTACTTAGCAGTACAACTCTTCAAAAATCTCTAGAGAAAATTTCTCTCAATTAAATCACTAATTCAAAACTTGAGAGATGATTTCTTGTATCTTTAGGTTGTGAGAAACACCCAATATATAGCCCCTAATTCGTGCTTAAGACTCCTTGTAATTATCCACTTAGAAAGAGAATCCATCTCAAACTTTCTCTCAGAGTTCGGATCCAACTGGGCTCTGCGCGTCACCCTCGCTATAGCGAGGTACCTCTCTGCCTCGGGACGGACTGACAACTTCTCAGCACTACTTTTTTTTTAAACTTACAGCTTTCGTTGACTTTCCTACCGTCATCAATATTCTAATAATCTTCCCCTTTTGGCAATTCTTGGACAAATCTCCCTAGAATAATACAATATGATCTACCCAAATAAAAAAAATCCAAAATACATTGAATTTTAAATAAAAAATCAGCACTGTAGATCTTGAATTGCCATAGCTTGTAGAACTCCTTCGGGCTTCATTTTTCTCCCCCTGAATTTGTCCATAATTGACAAACAAAATTCATTCAGCTTCCGTCAACCTGGATGCAGTAGCTCCCCCTCGATTTTGACTCCCCTTCATTATGATCTTCGTATCAGCACTGGGTGTGGGGACTTGACCTCCTTGATCAGAGCTTTTTATGATTAGCCACCCACACTTTTGTAGTTGAAACTTTCAGCATAGTGTGAGCAAACTCTTTAGGCAAATCAGATTTTCTAATCCAAATTGGAGTTGTCTTGGGTGGAGAAAAATTCTTCCGCCATTGCTTTGTCTTTGGTAGACTTTGCAGCTTCTTGCAATGGGGACGAATGTGTCATTTCTTTCCACAATGGTGACAAGTGGATGTGCGTACAGTGGGTGACACTGGTCTTTTTATTGATACTACTCTACACATTATGTATATGTGCAGTATGTGGAATAGCATGTGCAACACTTGAAATAAAAATTATTTTACCTTTAGCATTTGAAGTGGATGCACCATGATCATAACCGAGACCACTTCTGTCAAACTGAGACTTCTGACTACACAAGATATTGGTAAGAGTCTTCGAACCAGTGTTCATCTTGTTTAGTGAAGCTTATTTGATTTCTAACTCAGACAGAGTGATCTTCAGTCTTCCTTGCAAATCTTCTTTTTCAGATTTAATAGTCTGCAACTCCGTCTTCATATTCTCAATCTCTTGTTCAACCTTTTCAAGTTTTTGACTCTCAGTGGTCAAAGTTTCAGCCATGCAGATCTTCTGACTTTCCAAGAGATGAACTTTTTCAAGTGCTTTTTCTAATTCAATTTTCAATGCAGAATTTTCTTCTTGAGCAGCCTGAAGCTTGATAATAATCTTCTTGCCATACTTTGTCATCTTGACACAATCAGCATATGTAGCATGATACAACTCTTCATAATCTTTCTCTTGATCTGATATCTCATCATCATGATCTTCATCAGTATCATTGTTAGACAGAGACTTAGTTATGAAAGCCACAAACTTGCCATTCACAGTTTCAGAAGTTTAAATTGAAGGATCTTGTTCTTCTTTTGATGACTGTTCCTCCCAAGTTATGCTAAGAGCCTTTTTCAATGCACCATTTTTCTTGTTGGCACACTCACTAGCAAAGTGACCATAGCCATGGCACTCAAAACACTTAGTTCCTTTTGCAGAATCCTTTTTCGCAAATTTAGAACCCTTCCACTTGACTTGTTTTGACTTCATGTACTCCTTGAAGCAATTGAACATTTCAGCCAAATCATCTTCAGTCTCAAATTCAGAATCATACACAATTTTCTTTTCAAGCTTCTTTCTTGATTCTGAGTTGGCTTTCAAAGCCTTTCTCTTTTGATTTTCCTTCATCCAAACGGTTTGCTTCAAAGGTTTGAAGATTTCCTGCCAGCTGGTTTACCTTGAGGGTATCAAGATTCTTGTTTTCTTCAATAGCATCAACTTTAGAATCGAACTTCGAATGTAGAGACCTCAAAATTTTCTTGACAATCTTGTTTTCTTGAATTTCCTCACCCAGATTGAAAACAGAATTGACAATATCATTCAGCTTTGCATAAAATTGATCAAAGGTCTCATCTTCTTCCATCACGATGGTTTCAAATTCTTTAGTCAGCCTTTGCAATTTAGATTGCTTCACCGTGTCTATACCCTCATACACCGTCTGTAAGACTTCCCACGCTTCTTTTGCAGTTTTGC
Organism: Litsea cubeba; assembly: GCA_012931725.1. Lineage (NCBI taxonomy): Eukaryota > Viridiplantae > Streptophyta > Magnoliopsida > Laurales > Lauraceae > Litsea > Litsea cubeba. The sequence continues at coordinate 126,228,009 of CM022946.1, forward strand.
AAGTGGAAATCCTATGGAACTCTTCAGCAGACACTCCATTATATATACTATTCACTGCCTTGTTATTACAATTGGAGGCATGCTTCTCATCCTTAGTCCATTCAGATTTAGGTTTAGGAACAATTTGTCTACTAACCATAATTGTTGGTCTGGAGTAGCCCTCCTCAACAATATCCCAAACATCATCATCAATGGACTTAAGGAACCCAATCATCCTTTGCTTCCAATATGCATAATTAGAACCATCTAGCAAAGGGGGCTTAGAAGTTGATGTCCCTTCTCGATTGAATACCATTCTAGAAATCTCTTTAGATCAAACACAGCAAATTAGTGTAACCCGCTCTGATACCAATTGAGGGTTTAGGGTTCGAGATCTCTAGATTGGTCCACTCAATCAATCAAACCAAAAGTGTGCAAAAAATAATAATCTACGCAGCAGAAATAAAATCACAAGCACACACCACAAGGACACCAAATTTAAGGTGGAAAACCCAAACTGGGTAAAAAACCACCGATCCGTACTGGATCTAATCAAACACTATGAATCTCGCAATTACAAGAATCTCAGATTTCTTCCCTACATATTCCCTATCTAAATACTGAAGTTACCTTGTGTCGCATCACATTTCAATGACATCACACCGTTGATTGCAACAGATCTAGCGCTTGACTCCTCAAATCTTCTATGCAAGAAGATGATCTTCTACAAGGGATGCCGAAGAACTTGGCTCTCTAGAGTACTTAGCAGCACAACTCTTCATAAATCTCTAGAGAAATTTTCTCTCAATTAAATCACTAATTCAAAACTTGAGAGATGATTTCTTGTATCTTTGGGTTGTGAGAAACACCCAATATATAGCCCATAATTCGTGCTTAAGACTCATTGTAATTATCCACTTAGAAAGAGAATCCATCTCAAACTTTCTCTCAGAGTCCGGATCCAACTGGGCTCTGCGTGTCACCCTCGCTATAGCGAGGTAACTCTCTGCCTCGGGACGGACTGACAACTTCTCAACACTACTTTTTTTTTTTTAACTTGCAGCCTTTGTTGACTTTCCTACCGTCATCAATATTCTAACATCCTCCTCTCTTCTCCTTCTCCTTCTCCTTCTCCTTCTCCTTTTCATTTCCCACTGATTTTTCCCCCTTCTATTTCGACTTTCGAGTGAATGACAGAAGTCATTGAATGAAGGGACTAGGGAGACGAAGAAAATTCCCTTTTAGGGTTCTTTTCATTTTTTAATACACATGTGTGGGCCCCATCTCATTTTTTAATGCATAGTTGAGTTAAACGAAGCAAATCCTCTTAGGGCTTCTTTTCATTTTTTAATGCACATGTGTGGGCCTCATCTCATTTTTTAATGCATAATTGAGTTAATAGTTCATACACATGTGTAACTTACTTAAACAACTTGACACTTGTATGGGCCCATGATTGGCTCTACCTACGCAAAATCTAAACCATTCAAAATGATTCCCCCACTCTCTATTATGCCCTGACGAAGTTTCACTCTAATTGGTAATTGGCCTACCATCAGATTAATCAATCAATCAATTTTAAAAAAGAAATCAATCTAATAGAACCTCATCTCATACTTAGGATGAAATTTGGATGAGGGCCCAGAGGAGGACAACTATTTTGAGTAGTTTAGGTTTTTGTAGGTGAGCCTGCTATGAAACATGCAAGATTTTCAAACTATCCACACCATTTTTTTAAATTATACCTTACTAAAATGATGATTGATATATTATCTTTATTTTGTTATATCTTACACTAATAAATTGATCATAAGCATCAATAATGGTTGCATTATATGAAATACTGGAAAAGAAAGCGAACAGCGATACAAACAGGACTCATAACTTAAGGTGACCGAGATCTTGATTTATTGTTGTTACTAATGAAAAAAATATTGTTTTCCAGCATTTTCTAATATTCTGGATTTTTTGGACATTTTTTTGAATTTTTTTGGATTAAAAATGAAATTCACACCGCGGTGACCGCGACGGACCGATATCCGTGACGATATCATTTTTCGGCCCGGCCGATACCGAGATTTTAAACCATGTGTGTGACCAATTATGCATCTCCACAAGTCTTAGAAATGTCATAGTACTGCTTCAACCGTTTCATCAACCATCTCTTGAGGATCCTATCCAGTCCCAGGCTGATCTTCCTCTTCTGATTCCTTTTCCTTGAAACGGTCTGACACATAATCCTCAAGCCCCTAGGAATCTAGCACATCCTGTGGACTTGGTCCAATTCCCGATTGATCCACCTCCTCCAGTGTTGATTCCTCTTCCTTGATATGGGGTCCCAACCATCCTCACCAATGGTTCCCTCGCCCTAGTTGGCTTGCCATTGCCTCGAAGCCTTCATGGCTGAATTTTCCACAATGACTACCACCTTCACTTCGCAACCACCTTCACTTCGCAATCCCATGCGACGTGTTGTTTCGACTTTCTACATTGGTAACACACTTTGTCCTCTGTGGGTTTACTCTTCTTGACAAACATGCTTCCATAGATGTCCCATGCCTTCCTTTGGAGTCTTCACCTGCATCAGATACTCAAGCATGTCATTATCCACTGATTGCAAAGAGAGACCTTGCTCCTGTCATGGTCCACTTTTTCCTTGTGGACGCATCTTCTGGTGGTGTTGTGTATCCCCCACACATGATCTCCCATAAGTCATGATTCACCAAATAAGATACATTTGACAAGTCATAATTTGCCTTGTGCTGGAGTATTACCGAGAAAGATAGAGAGAAATCGTCTATCCCGAAATCCATCTTTATTGATTTAGTCTAATCACCTCAATACCTACACCACCGTGTAGATCTCATCCCCACAAGCGTGCATGATCAAACAAATCTAAGATGCGACTCCGAATCTTATACAGCAATGCAGGATCATCTGATAAAGAAGGGACATCTCCCCTTAAACGATCAAAAAGATAATAGCTAAAAGTAAAAAAAAAAACAGGACAAAGAAAACAACTTTAAAATAGGGACAAATTCCAAAGTCCGGATCATCCTTTCTCCGACGATGGTTGCACTGGTTACGAGCGGTGGCAGATTCGGTGCCAGCAAGTGGGGAGGCCCTGCCGCGATCGGCAGAATGCCAACCCTCTTGTCTTCTCCGACAGTGGTGATTGAAACGAAAGGGTTCGACCCTCTTCGTCTCTTCTCAGTAACCACACCCTGTCGATCTGGACCCTCCCTCTGCAACCACCGCCCCCTTTCTTCTCCGGTTCTCCAACAGCAGAGGCTCGGATGAAATCCAATGGCCCACCTTTGATCTCGACAACCAGCAATGAGTGCAGATACTTAGCAACAACAATGACCTGTTGGTTGGCTGTTGCAAACTGAATATCAGACTGACTCTGCAGATGCACAGAAAGTTCGGCCCTCTGTCTCCTCCCTCGGTTGAAGTCCTCAGCTGTGGCCCACCATGATCTTCTCTCTTCGCAGAAAACCGAGCGCATACGATCTGAACCACGGCCCCTTCGAGATTTACAACTCAAGAGGACAAATCCTCGATGATCCGAACCATGATCCGAATCGTCTCACTCCTCTCTTCTTCCCATACGCAGGATGATATCCGTCCATCCTGTCACATATGATTGTGTTTTGACGTTGTGTGGGGGTGTTTCCACTAAGCCGAGATCAGTACTAGCCCCGGTCTTAAGGCAGATTGATTATGCCTTCCCTAGGCCAAGGCTGACCGCGGCTGAAGGATCGCGGCATTCGCTGAGGTGAGAGTCCCCGAAGTCAGACCTATCCGACCTCGGCTTCCCACCTCGGCAATGCGGATTTGACAGATGCTGATGGGACTGATGACAAGACAGCGGCGCATGCTAAGGCATGCCCTGCGATTCATCATTCCTGACAGAACGGCGTTATACGGTACACGTGCGCCCCCAAAGCATAGCACCAGGCCAGGCCCGATGGGACCTGGCCCAAAAGTCAGACCAATGCCTGGCCCGATAGGATTGGTATTTAATGAGGAATGGGTAGGTGATGCTAGCATTTAATGAAATGTGGGCTGAGTGGACAAGCCACCCACGTGGCATGGCCCATCATGAGGCTCGTCCACGCAAGGCACCCCCATCTCCTATAAATATCATCTTCATCTCCACTCTAAGGTACGCTACCCATAACGCCCACTCTTACTCTGCAATCTACTCTCTATCTCCCTTACTCAGTCCCTGAACTGACTTAAGCATCGGAGAGCCTTGCGCTGCCCACAGCCAGGGTCCTCTGACCGTTTGTTCTTCCCTTTCAGGCTTTCCGGTGGCACGTCATCTCCATCATCTTGGATAAGTCCTCTAAGGCACCCCAGTTATTATGGGTCATTATTTTCTGCACCTACAATTGGCGCCGTCTGTGGGAAAGCAATATCCCAGCCTTCCCAACCTTCTCAATCATCCCAGAAACCATGCCTCCAAAAGCTAAGAAGGGCGGAAAATCCTCGAGGGCAATGCTCGAGCAGCCAGGCCCGTCAACGGACGTCCCACCTTAAGGGCGGTCCAGAACGGTGCATGGCACATCTGCAGGCGAGGGCCGCCTAGGCTCGCAACTCTACGTCGAGATCCCCTTCCAAGAGGGACTCGAAGCCTCGCTCTCAGCAGAAGAAGTCACGCCACCTCGACGCGATGAGCGTCGACACGAGCGTCCTCGCAAAGATAAAGCTGTGGCGGTAGAGGAAGCACGCCATGCTCGACCTCCTGCTGCTGGAGGAGATGTCGCAGCTCAAAATGCTCTCCTCCAGAAGCAGGATCAGTTAATCCGTGAGCTCCAGCAGCAGCTGAGAGTGGTGCGGACTGCCTCGTTAAGGCAGGTCTCTGAACCTCAGCCTCAGGGCAAGAAGAGGGACGCCCCGAGCAGGGCAGCCCAGCCCCCTCGTGAGGATCTGAGAAACCATCTGGACCACAAGCATAGCCAGATCCGTGATGAAGGCTCAAGCAACAGCCGAAGTCATCATAGCCGCGATGGCCGAGCTCGTAGCCATCGCAGCCCGAGCATCTCCCGGCGAAGGCCAAGAGCGCGGACACCGGAAAAGGACGACGAGCAGGAGCAGTTCGACAAACGCATCAGGTTGGCTCTTCAGCACAACTTGGACATGCGGGACCAGAAACAAATCTGTGGCCACACCGATCTGGGGGCCTCGCCCTTCACGCGAGACATCGAACAGAGTCCCTTGCCCAAGAAGTTCTCTGTCCCGCGGTTCGTCCCCTATGACGGACTGTCCGACCCATCCGCTCACCTCCGACACTTCTCCCAGAAGATGTCCATCTGGGGAAACGAGGGCCACCTCAACTGCAGAATCTTCTCCTCCAGTTTGGTTGACCTCCCCCTGAAGTGGTTCTGCGCTCTCCCCGAGAAGTCGATTTCAAGCTGGAAGGAGCTCCAGCTTTCCTTCCTGAAAAAGTTCCAAGCCTACAGCGTCGTCCCCAAGACAGAGGGGGACATTCTCGCCCTGAAAATGAAGCAGGGCGAGAGCCTCGCCAAATTCGCCCAACGATTCTGGGCGGTTTACAGCTAGGTCGAGGGTACCAGGGAGGAAATAGCGATCTTCGCTTTCCAGAATGCCCTGATCCCGGGCCACGACCTCCGGAAAGATTTGGTGGGAGATCCCCCCGAATCTATGCCGGCCTTAATGTCCCGGATTAAGCGTTTTGTCGCCCGGGAGGAAGATGAGATCTGGGCCCGGGAGGAAGACGAAGGCCCGGAGCCCGGAGTGAAGAACAGCCAGCCCCGGCAGAGGGGCGGGAGGCCCTTCCAGAAACAAGACCCCAAGCAAGCCTGGGTCGCCAATTCGGCAAAGACTACATCGGCCAGATGTGGGGGCACCAGGAGGCCGAGACCTCCCGCTGACGCCTATCAGGGCGTCAATGTCGTCTTCAAGGAGCCGATATACCAGATCATGAACAAAATAAAGGCCAAGCCATTCTTCAAGTGGCCTCCGCCCTTGAGGAATGAGCCCACTTCCGGCAGCCGAAGCAAGCTCTACTATTCCTACCACAAAGGCAACGGGCACAAGACCGAAGAGTGTAAGTCCCTGAAGTGGCACCTGGAGAGGCTTGCCTGCGAGGGCCACATTCCAGAGTTCGTTAAGACAGAAGGCGCCGGCGGATGCGAAAGCCGAGTTCACCAGAGCGCGGCTCGGGATCCAGACAGCGAGGATTCCGAGAAGATCATTAACGTGATCCACCTGGCATCCTCAGCTCCCTCTACCTCATCTCGCGGCAGCTCGTAGGCCCGTGCCGAGGCCAGGCGGGCATCGCACGGGAAAGAGGTGATGAAAGCCGAGCTCGGCCCGGCATCCAAAAGAGCCCGCCGTGACCAACCTGCGATCTCGTTCTCAGACAGAGATCTAGAAGGAATCCAGCTTCCCCATAACGACCCCCTGCTCCTCACGATGAAGCTGAGAGACTTTACCGTGAAGAGGATCCTCGTCGACTCCGGCAGCTCTTCCGAGGTCCTCTACTACGATTGCTTCAAAAAGATGAACCTCTCAGAAGCAGACCTCACGGAGGTCCGTGCGCCCTTGCTAGGGTTATCCGCCAAGCCAGTCTATCCCAAGGGTAAGATCACCCTGGAAACCCGAGTGGGTGGAGCCTCCATGCTGGCCGACTTCCTGGTCGTGGACGCCCCTTCTCCCTACAACGTCATCCTGGGCAGAACGTGGCTCCACAAGTTAGAAGCAGTCCTTTCTTCCCTCCACCAGAAGCTGAAGTTCGTGCTCGAAAGCAAGGAAGGCAAGATGGAGGTGGTCACCATGGAGGGAGATCAGCAGCAGGCTAGGCAGTGCATGCTGGCCACGGTCCCAGCAGAGAAAGAGCTAGAGCGCGTCAATCTCGCCGAGTTCGAGAAAGGGCTAGATGAAATCGGCCGAGATCCTGAGAAGAAAAGTATTGAGGATCTGGCCGAGGTCAGGCTCGACTCGGTGGACCCAGACAGGTTCTTCCTGATCGGCACTCAGCTGCCAGACGAGGAGAGAGCCGAGCTCTCAAGGTTCCTGATGCAGAACGTCGATGTCTTCGCTTGGAGCCCAAGCGAAATGCCTGGGGTCGACCCCAAGGTCATGTGCCACAAGCTGAATGTGGACCCCGGCCACAAGCCAGTGGTGCAAAGAGCCCGAAGGACAGGGTTGCAGCAGACAGACGCGGTCGTCGAAGAAGTCGACAAACTGCTGGAGGCAGGTGCCATCCGGGAAGTCCAGTACCCGGTCTGACTGGCTAACACGGTGGTGGTTAAAAAGAAAACTGGCAAATGGAGGGTGTGCGTGGACTTCACAGACCTAAACAAGGCCTACCCTAAAGATAGTTTCCCCCTTCCGAAGACCGATCAAATGATCGACGCCACCGCTTGCCATGACTGAATGAGCTTCCTCGACGCCTACAGAGGCTACCACTAGATTCCACTATATCAGCCTGACGAGGAGAAAACATCCTTCATAACCCCCCGCGGCACTTATTGCTACAAGGTGATGCCCTTCGGGCTAAAGAACGCGGGGGCAACGTATCAGCGCCTCATGACAAAGATGTTTCAGGCTCAGCTCGGCAGAACGGTGGAAGTATACATCGACGATATGGTCGTCAAATCAGTGCACTCCAGCGACCACCTGGCGGATCTCGGCCAAGTCTTCAGGCATCCTTCGCGTGTTCAAGCTCAAGCTCAATGCTTCCAAGTGCGCCTTCGGCGTAGCCTCTGGCAAGTTCCTCGGAAGCTTGGTAACGCGGAGGGGGATAGAAGCCAATCCAGACCAGATCACCGCAATTCAGGGCATCCTGAGCCCCTCCACCACGAAAGAGGTCGAGAAGCTCACAGGAATGGCTGCAGCACTCAATCGCTTCATTAGCCGGTCATCAGATAAGTACAAGGCTTTCTTTCAGCTTCTGAGAAAAAATTTAAAATTCCAATGGACTCCTGAGTGCGACCACGCATTGGCCGCGCTCAAAACCTATCTATCCTCACCACCCTTACTCTCCACCCCAGCTCAGGGGGAGACTTTGTATTTATATCTTGCAGTCTCGGATCACGCAGTGAGCTCCGTCCTCATCAGGGAGGACGAGGGGATTCAAAAACCAATTTATTACACGAGCAAGACCCTGCTGGATGCCGAGACCAGATGCCTCCTATTGGAGAAGCTCGCGTTGGCTCTCGTCAGTGCCTCCAGCAAGCTCTCCCATTATTTCCAATCCCACACCATTGTGGTGATCACGGAGCATCCACTCCGTTCAATATTCAAAAAGGCCGACTTTTCAGGGCGAATATCAAAGTGGGCAGTCGAACTGGGGCAGTATGATATACAGTACTGTCCCTGAACTGCGTTCAAAGCCCAGATTCTGGCAGACTTCATCGTCGAATTTATCTCGCCAAACTCGGCTCCGACCCAGCTCGGCACGGAACTGGGGGGCATAGGGCATGAGCCCGAAGTGACCGAGGTCGAACAGTCACCCACCCCGGCATGGAAGATCTTTGTCGACGGATCGTCCACCTCCAAGAGAGCCGGCGCCGGCATAGTCCTCCAATCGCCAGAGGGTCTGGTCATAGAGCAGGCTTTCACCTTGGACTTCAAAGCAACAAACAATGAGGCAGAGTATGAAGCACTGATAGCAGGGTTGAACAGCGCCCAAATCCTCGGAGCCCAGCACCTGGTGATCTTCAGCGATTCGCAACTGGTAACCAGCCAGCTCGCTGGAGACTACCAGGCTAGGGACGACAGGATGGCGGCCTACTTAGCCCTCGTGAAAAAACTGCTGTCTCATTTTCAGAAAGCCGAGGTCAGGCAGATATCCCGAGATACCAACACGCACGCTGATGCGCTTGCCAACCTGGCCTCCGCTGTCGAAGCCGGAAATAAAAGGACCGTCGAGGTTGGGTCGATATCAAGATCAAGCCTGGAATTCCACTCATCTCGGCTAATCCTCTGTGCTGATCTCGGCCCGAGCTGGATGGATCCAATCATCGCTTGCATAAAGGACGATCAGCTCCCCGAAGACAAGATTGCAGCCCACCGAATCAGACTCAAGGCAGCTCGATTCTGGCTCTCTCCCGAAGGTAAACTCTACAGGAAATCCTTCACAGGTCCATACCTCCGATGCGTCCACCCAAGCAAGGTAGATAATTTCCTGTATGAGATCCACGAAGGAATATGTGGCAGTCACATAGGAGGTCGATCACTGGCCTACAGGGCTATAAGCCAAGGCTACTGGCGGCCCTACATGCAGAAGGACGCGCAGCTGTACGCCAGGAAATGCGAGAAGTGCCAGAAGTTCTCCCACTCTCTCTATCAGCCAGCGCAAGATCTGAGTCCCCTCTCTAGTCCGTGGCCCTTCGCTCAATGGGGCCTGGACATTTTGGGGCCTCTCCATCGAGCTCCAAGGAACAAGAGATGGCTGATAATCGCTACGGACTACTTTACGAAGTGGATAGAAGCTGAATCGTTGTCCTCCATCACGGATAGGGACTCCAGGAACTTCGTATGGAAGAACATTCTAACGAGGTTCGGCATCCCCAGGACCCTGATCACGGACAACGGGACTCAGTTCGACTCAAAATCCTTCAAAGACTTCTGCCAAGAGCACGGCATCAGAAACCATTACTCCACTCCGGCATATCCACAGAGCAATGGCCAGGCCGAAATCTCTAACAAAGTGATCCTGGACGGCCTGAAGAAGCGACTGGACAAGGCAAAGGGAAGATGGGTAAAGGAGCTTCCGAGCGTGCTATGGGCATACAGAATGACTCCAAGATGGTCCACCTCGGCGACACCTTTCTCTCTGGCCTACGGGATGGAGGCGGTCATTCCTTTAGAAATTGGCCTTCCCACCCTCAGGACAGAACTGGTCGACCAAGGCCGAAACGAGATGAGCTTGGCAATGGAGCTGGACCTGGCGGACGAACGCCGAGAAGCAGCAGCCCTGCGACTGACTGACTATCAGCAGCGGCTGGCCAGAGCATACAATCAAAAGGTCAGAGAAAGAAGCTTCTCCGTGGGAGAACTGGTTCTAAAAAAGACCCTGCCAGCTGACAAAGAACCAAACGAAGGAAAGCTGGCCCCGAACTGGCACGGCCTATTTAGGATAGTCTCATTGGCAGGAAGATCATCCTACAAGCTCGAGGACTTAGAAGGCAAGCCACTGCCGAGGCCATGGAATGCATCCCACTTAAAGAAATTCTATTTCTAAAAATGTAATGAGTCTCAGGATCAATGAAAGCAGCTTTTGCCCTGTTCTCAATCTGTGTCATCTCGCCTCACATGACTTCGGCAGCGCTGAGTCTACCGCCCTGGAAAAGGCTTCGAGTTCGAACACTCGGTCGTTTCCTAAAGCTCCGGGTCTACCGCCCTGGAAAAGGCTTTGAGTTTAAACACTCGGTCGTTTCCTAAAGCTCCGGGTCTACCGCCCTGGAAAAGGCTTCGAGTTCGAATACTCAGTCGTTTCCTAAAGCTCCGGGTCTACCGCCCTGGAAAAGGCTTCGAGTTCGAACACTCAGTCGTTTCCTAAAGCTCCGAGTCTACCGCCCTGGAAAAGGCCTCGAGTTCGAACACTCGGTCGTTTCCTAAAGCTCCGGGTCTACCGCCCTGGAAAAGGCCTCGAGTTCGAACACTCGGTCGTTTCCTAAAGCTCCGGGTCTACCGCCCTGGAAAAGGCTTCGAGTTCCAACACTCAGTCGTTTCCTAAAGCCCCGGGTCTACCGCCCTGGAAAAGGCTTCGAGTTCGAACACTCAGTCGTTTCCTAAAGCTCCGGGTCTACCGCCCTGGAAAAGGCCTCGAGTTCGAACACTCGGTCGTTTCCTAAAGCTCCGGGTCTACCGCCCTGGAAAAGGCCTTGAGTTCAAACACTGCAGTCGTTTCCTAAAAGCTCCGGGTCCTTGACCCTAGAAAAGGCTTAGATTTCGGACGCTCCTAAAAAAGCTCAGCCGAGATCAACAGGATTCTGGGTTCGCCTCGGCCATTGTTAGCCCGTTTCGTCCAGGGACAGCTTTCAAAAGAAAAGAGCATGCAAGCACTAAAATGCAAAAGAGCAGCGCGGCACTTACCGAGCTTGTATACTTGTAATATCACTCACTCGCCAGCTCATTGCGGAAAATACTCAATGCCTTGGATCAACCCTACAATTGGCCTACATCGCGTTCTAAGAGCTACAGCTGCTAAGCACGGTTGCTTAATAATGGATTCCCAAGGCATGGAGCTCGGTCGGATAGCCGAAGCAAAACGCTTGGCACATTCAGAGCAAACATAAGCACAAAGTAAAGGGAAGACTTTCATTGAAAGAAAATAAGAAGTTTTCTCGACATAAAGGGCGCGATGCGCCTAAACAAAAAATTACATCAAAAGAAGGGAGCAGCGGTGGACGGACTTCACGCGGCAGGAGCAACGCTATCCGCACCCGTAGTCGAGGCAGAAGGAGGGGCTTCGGCTGTGGAGGTTGCGGCCGGGTTCGCGGCTTCCGTGGGTGCCTCGGATGCTGTTGGTAGAAGTGCCGGCTCTGGCAGGACAGCGGGTCCTCCCTCTGCACCCTCCACAGCGTCTGAGCACGGATACTCATCCGGGCTCGCATAGGCAGGGTGATCATGAGGGACGCCCATCTTGTCCAGGGCCGCCCTCCACCCCATCTCCCAGGACGAAATCCGGATGTCGTTGACCTGTGCAGCGTACTCTTCGCCCGCCACGTCGGCGCCGTCCTGGAAGGCAGCCTTGACCTCGGCTTGGAAGTTGAGCTCGAGTTCGGCTTTCTGGTTCTCCAGCTCCATGCCCTTCCTCTCCAGCCCCGAAACGCTCCTCTCCAGCTCGGCCTCCCTCCTTTTGGCCAGGTCAAATGCCGACTTCACCTTGTCGAGCTCGGCAAAGAGGGATCGGTGCGTATCTTCGTACTCCACCACCTTCGCCTCAGCCTCCTCCAAGGCCTTCCTGTGCTGTTCACAGACGGCCTGGACTCTCTTCAGCTCGGCGTGGCACTTCTGCATGCTCTGCAAGGAAATAAACCCACCAGTGAGCAAAAGTCATAGCCGAACAAGAAGTGTTGAAGAAAAGTTGGATTACGCTCAGATTCGCCTTTATCTGCGATGCCAGCAGGGAGATGTCGTCCATCTCGTCGTGCTTCTCCATGTCCCGCGGCAAGGTGCAGGCACTCCCCAGGCAGGCGACCACAAGCGGCCCCCCCCCCGAAAGACGGTCATCTACCGTCATTGGCCTCCTAGGCTGGAGCATGAAGCTCGGCCTCCATGGGGCGGGATGAGCCCGAGTCGCCATCCCGGATCCAGACGACTCTCCTGCCGAGCCTTCAACCCGCGCCCTCTTCCTGGCCTGGTCCTCCCCCTGCGCGGCCAGGGTAGAGGAGGCCCCGGGAGTCCCGGTTGCGGCAAGTGGCGCAGGAGTCCGCGTGGGTGGGGGCGCGGTGGATGACGAAGGCGCGCTCGATGATGAGGGAGCGCGGGAGGAAGATGGTGCGCCCCGACCTTTGCCGCTCACTGGCACGGCCTTGAGGTTTCGCAGGACTGGCTTCGGGCGGGTCCTATCCATCTCTTCCTCTGACTCTGTCTCTGATAGGACGATCCTTCCGATCGTCTCGGCATTGTCTTCGGATCCCAAAGTGGACGCCTCAGAGTTGGATGCCGAGCGATCCCCTGGATCCGCCGCGGTCTGATCTTCGTTCGCTCTGGTTTCCTCTTCTATCTCCGCCGCGGCTTGCTTATGGTGGGCAGTCTGCTTCTAATCCTTATAGCCGTGGTACCTGGGCACGTACCCCAGCAACTTCCACGCAGACCTGTCGCTGTGGCCGTGGTAACTCTCCAAGGCCCGAATCCAGGATCTGTTCAGCTCCCAGCCTTCTCGGAAAGCGGCCGCTCTCCTCTGACGAACGCCTGCAGAGCAAACAGAGAACATCAGATCGGCAGTACCAAAAAAAACGGACGAAATAAAAAGGCGTACTAGGGTTTTAATTACTTGGAGGGGTGCCGAAGTGACGAGGGATCCTGAAAGATCTCTCCGAGATGGGCTCGTCGTCACCGAACTCCCAGTTGCCCGTGACCATCAGACGGTCGTCCCCGGCGTATTTATTAGAGTCCTCCAGGGCCTGCACAAATGGCCTCCTGACCCGACTTGACGCGAAGATAGTACATATCCTTCTCGGATTTGCAGATATCGTAAGCCTCCTCGATATCAGTGGACGCCGAGACCAATACCCAAAATTGTATTGAGCGCATCCGTGCCCATTACGATCTTGAAACTGTTGGGCATCAGTTGGCAAGGACAGAGGTGCCATGCCCGGAGGCACTGCCTAAGCAGAGGACGGAGGGGGAACCTAACCCCGCCCTCGATTATGGCTACCAAGGGAAACGGCATCCAGCCGTCATAGAAATCACCGAGAGCATAGGCCATGGCAGGAGCCGCCATGACCTGGACCTCATCTGGTATACTATACCTAACCCTAAGGTCGGCTAACCCTCTCTCGGACTCTATCCAGTGGCTGTAGTATGCCCATCTCTCAGATAAGAATGCTAGAAGAAGGGGAGAGTGTGTTAAGAAAACCCTAGACAGAGCAGAACCGTAGAAAGCAGAATGAAATAGAAATAAGAGAAAGGGGACTTACGGAGAAATCAAACGGCGAAAGCGGAGCCCTGATAGCACCCCTCTCCGACGAAGAGTCTGAGAAACTCTGCGAGAAAGTCTGACAAGCTTTGGAAGCAAGGAGTGAAGAGGAGAAGAAAGTTTTGCAAAATAGAGAAACAAAGAGCTGTGAAAGATAAAGACAGGGAAGGAAGAAAAAGGAGAAGGGGCGAGCCCCTACTTATAGCCAAAATTAAGGCATCTAATCATGGCGCCTCTTCGAATTTCGAAAAAGGCGCGTCGTTTCTCTGCGCACGCCGTCATGAAAAGACAGGCCAGCCAAGCAGAAGGAGACACGTGGAAGCGCCAGCCTGATTCCCGTGCGCCATTTAATGCCTCGGGTACCGAAGCGACATCGGATAGAAGAAAAGACGCCAGCAACCGAAACGGTGGTGGGATTCCAAAAACCAGGAGTCGTTTGAGCTCCCTCAGAACCCGGACGCAGGATTAGTGAAGCACCGCGGCACAGTGCATCTCGGTAAGACCTATTCAGCTTCCGACCTCAAAGAGTTGGGATACTCTAAGAGCTCAAAAGACTGGCGGGCAATTGTGTGGGGGTGTTTCCACTAAGCCGAGATCAGTGCTAGCCCCGGTCTTAAGGCAGATTGATTATGCCTCCCCTAGGCCAAGGCTGACCGCAGCTGAAGGATCGCGGCATTCGCGGAGGTGAGAGTCCCCGAAGTCAGACCTATCCGACCTCGGCATCGCACCTCGGCAATGCGGATTTGACAGATGCTGATGGGACTGATGACAAGACAGCGGCGCATGCTAAGGCATGCCCTGCGATTCATCATTCCTGACAGAACGGCGTTATACGGTACACGTGCGCCCCCAAAGCATAGCACCAGGCCAGGCCCGATGGGACCTGGCCCAAAAGTCAGACCAATGCCTGGCCCGATAGGATTGGCATTTAATGAGGAATGGGTAGGTGAGGCTAGCATTTAATGAAATGTGGGCTGAGTGGACAAGCCACCCACGTGGCATGGCCCATCATGAGGCTCGTCCACGCAAGGCACCCCCATCTCCTATAAATATCATCTTCATCTCCACTCTAAGGTACGCTACCCATAACGCACACTCTTACTCTGCAATCTACTCTCTATCTCCCTTACTCAGTCCCTGAACTGACTTAAGCATCGGAGAGCCTTGCGCTGCCCACAGCCAGGGTCCTCTGACCGTTTGTTCTTCCCTTTCAGGCTTTCCGGCGGCACGTCATCTCCATCATCTTGGATAAGTCCTCTAAGGCACCCCAGTTATTGTGGGTCATTATTTTCTGCACCTACAGACGTCCCCACTGATCTACACACAATCTCATTCTTGGGCTTTGTGCATGGCCTCTAATATCCATCTAACGGGAGAAATCGATAATTATGATAACCGCCCGGCTCACCCGACCTTTTCAGAATAGGTGACCCGAGAAGAAAGAGAAATTGAGAATACAACAGTTTATATTGAATTATTAAATCTCATTACATTCACGGATGTAAATAGAAAACCTTACCCTGCCAAATAAAGTCCTACTCCAAATAGAAAATACAACCATGAGATATTACCATAAATCTCACTAATCTAATAATAAAATATTCTTAATAATATCCAATCCTAAATAGCATCACCGGCCTAACCCATTCGCTGCTTGTACGGAGTCGGCTATGACTTCAACAATTACCAATTTGGTTTAATAAATTAGCATATAGTAAGGTCAAAATTATTTTATTTATTTTGTCTAGTGTCCCTTGAGGGTAGGCTAAAGCTTAGATATTGTAGGCCCGCCGAGGGGCTCAAGGACTTTGATTCGACCTAGGCCCAACCCGAATATAGGAGGGTCGGGTAAGGACTTACCTCAACCCGGACCGGGCTCGGTCATTTGACAGCCCTGGGGCAACACCAGACGAGTGAAAAAGAATAATCCAGTAGATGCCGATGCTTTTCATTTATGCTTCCACTTGCTTTCCATATGTGCCCTAATGTGTACACTAATTATTGGCATTAAGCAAGCGAGTTGTGATCCATTCAAATGCTTATAAAAAAACATATGACCAATCTAATAGTGGATCACAGAACCACACTATCATTTGTTTAATGATTTAGTGGCAGTAAACACAATGGATTCTGTAGGTGCAAAAAATAACGACCCACAATAATGGGGGGTGCCTTAGAGGACTTACCCGAGTGAGATTAGGGACACCGATGCCTACGCCTGGAGCCTGAGAAAAGGAAGGAGAAACGCAGGTCAGAGGACCTTGGCCTGGGCGGCGCAAGGCTCTCCGATGCCTAAGTTAGTGTATGAACTAAGCAGAGGGAGGAGATTTTGGGGAAGAAGATGGCATACCAGAGTGGTAATGGCGTCCTCCTTTTTCTCTGGAGGGGTAGCTGTGTTTATATAGAGGAGGAGGAGGCAAAGGGGTTGTTGGCTGTCTTGTCATAGCCCACTTCGTCAGGTACTAGGGAGGCGCGGTCCCATCGTAGCCTGTCTTGTCCCGTTAGGCCATATCCTGGCGCCTTGGGAGCTGTGGACGGCGATCTGTCAGGAGATACGGGCTATCCCCTTGTCTTGTCGCACGGGCCATAGCGTGCTTGAGCGTCCATGGGAGGACAGCTGTCAGTGCTCACTACTTTCATCGATGAGGCGCTTGGCTGGGATGGAGTGTCGTGCCGGGTGAGACCTAGCGAAGATGTAGGGCCATGGCACCGTTGCTGAAGTGGGAGGGGCAAACACTGCAGCCGAGCTGGGCCCGAAGTCGGGGCAGAGATGGAGCACTAAGCCGAAGTGGGAAGCTTGGCCGAAGTGGATCCTGCCGAGGTGGAGTATCTGGTCTTGCTAAGGCGTGTATTGCCGAGGTGGGGGAGTTGCCGGGATAGACTTGCCGGGATGGACTTGCTGATACGGGGGCCCGGGATGGAGCACCTTGCCCAGGATTCTCTTGGGGAATTTCCCCACACAAAGCCCCCCAGCTTCTGAGCTCATTAGACTCCTCATTGAGGTCGGAAGCTAAGTACCATGGAGGACAACACTTGTGCCTTGGAGCAGTTTGTTGCTTTGAGATTGATGGTCCAGCCAACTGATTCATCACCAACTAAGAGGTCGAGGCATGACCAGCTGGCCCGTTGCCGGAGGCGCAGCCCTGCTGGAAGTGTTCTGGCGATGCTGCCGAGGTGACCAGTGTAACTGCCAACTTAGAATCCGGCACTGATGCCGAGCTGAGGACTGTCATGAGGCCGAGGAGGTGATATGGAACAGTCTCTACTGCAATCTTGTCGAGTTGCCCTTAGCCGAAGTGGCCAGCTTTTGGCCGAGACGAACTGCCTTGCCTTGCGACAGTGGATCGTAGATGAGTATGAGTTCGGCAACGGTCTTTGCGGGGTGTAAACGACCGAGTTTGGACTCGAGGCCTTTTCTAGGGCGGTAGACCCAATCCGGCCGAGTGTCTGAACTCGAGGCCTTCTCCGTGGCCCAAGGCCAGGAGCTTTAGGAAACGACCGAGTCTGGACTCGAGGTCTTTTCCAGGGCGGTGGACCCAATCCGGCCGAGTGTCTGAACTCGAGGCCTTCTCCGTGGCCCAAGGCCAGGAGCTTTAGGAAACGACCGAGTCTGGACTCGAGGTCTTTTCCAGGGCGGTGGACCCAATCCGGCCGAGTGTCTGAACTCGAGGCCTTCTCCGTGGCCCAAGGCCAGGAGCTTTAGGAAACGACCGAGTCTGGACTCGAGGTCTTTTCCAGGGCGGTGGACCCAATCCGGCCGAGTGTCTGAACTCGAGGCCTTCTCCATGGCCCAAGGCCAGGAGCTTTAGGAAACGACCGAGTCTGGACTCGAGGTCTTTTCCAGGGCGGTGGACCCAATCCGACCGAGTGTCTGAACTCGAGGCCTTCTCCATGGCCCAAGGCCAGGAGCTTTAGGAAACGACCGAGTCTGGACTCGAGGTCTTTTCCAGGGCGGTGGACCCAATCCGGCCGAGTGTCTGAACTCGAGGCCTTCTCCATGGCCCAAGGCCAGGAGCTTTAGGAAACGACCGAGTCTGGACTCGAGGTCTTTTCCAGGGCGGTGGACCCAATCCGGCCGAGTGTCTGAACTCGAGGCCTTCTCCATGGCCCAAGGCCAGGAGCTTTAGGAAACGACCGAGTCTGGACTCGAGGTCTTTTCCAGGGCGGTGGACCCGTGGAGATGGGTGAAGACCCTGAGTTTAGGAATTGGCCGAGTGTCCGAACTCGAGGCCTTTTCCAGGGCTGTTAACCCTTGGAGATGGGTGAAGACCCTGAGTTTAGGAATTAGCCGAGTGTCCGAACTCGAGGCCTTTTCCAGGGCTGTTAACCCTTGTGACTTGCTTTTCTGGCATTCGCCGAGATGGAGAAGCCCGGGTGTACGAACCCGAGGGCAGTCTCGATGGCACTGGCCGAGACCAACATGAGGCCGAACCTGTGAAGCGCGTAGCTAGCACGAGGGCGATACCAACATGAGGTCGTCAGATGCGGTCGATACCGGCATGAGGCCGAAACCAACGTGAGGTGGAAACCAGCACGTGGACGGACCTGCAAGAGGTCGTTAGATGCGGTCGAGACCAGCATGAGGCCGAAACCAGCGTGAGGTGGGAACCAGCACGTGGATGGACCAGCATGAGGTCGTTAAATGCTGTCGAGACCAGCATGAGGCCGAAACCAACGTGAGGTGGAGACCAGCACGTGGACGGACCAGCATGAGGTCGTTAGATGCGGTCGAGACCATCATGAGGCCGAAACCAGCGTGAGGTGGAGACCAGCACGTGGACGGACCTGCATGAGGTCGTTAGATGCTGTCGAGACCAGCAATGAGGCCGAAACCAGCGTGAGGTGGAGACCAGCACGTGGACGGACCAGCATGAGGTCGTTAGATTGCGGTCGAGACCATCATGAGGCCGAAAACCAGCGTGAGGTGGAGACCAGCACGTTGACGGACCTGCATGAGGTCGTTAGATGCTGTCGGAGACCAGCATGAGGCCGAAACCAGCGTGAGGTGGAGACCCACAGTGGACGGACCAGCATGAGGTCGTTTGGAGGCCAAGGAGCCTGGGTGCGCCTACCGAGGACTTGGGTTGCTCTGCGCCGAAGGCGAGTCACGCCTGAGTGTATAAACGACCCCAGGGTGAGCTCGGTGGCACTTGATGACTGATGGCGGTAGAAGGACCGTGCGATCAAGGCTGACAGCAGAGGACCGTGCCGTCGAAATGACGGTAGAGGGTCGTA